>OX123181.2:127644620-128244620 GCA_944739405.2 Euclidia mi
ACTACTCAAAACAAAATAAGGGCCACTAAGATTTTTTGCTGTACCATGAAAACAATAAAGACAATTGTTTAACTTATGTAACTACAAAATAATGTTATTGGTTATAATTTTATAGGCTAACAATTGCTTAAAATAATGATCAGGAATTTTTTTTAAGTCCATAATGAAATTGGCCATATTGAATGAAAAACATGAACAAAAGAAATCACCGAAAAAATACAAAATACTGTTCTTGTCACTTTTGTTTCTTCTTTTTAGTAACGAGTATGTCCTCTTCTCTTAGCAATACACTCCAGAAGCCTTGTGTGCATACTCTGGATCAAATTCCTCACTTTTTCATCTGGAATCTCCTCCCAGGCACACGTTTTAAAGCGTCAATCAGCTGCTGTTGATTTTAGACTCCTTGCTCATTCACTCTAATCCTTCGTTTCAATTGGTCCCACAATTGCTGGATTGGAATTAAATCCGGATTGTTAGCTGGCCATGGTCTTGCTTCAGGATGAATCCAGGCCCCACTTGCTGTGCAAATGGGATCACTTGAGGCCTGATGACATCCTCGATGTATCGTTCAGCCGCTCGCCGCGTGGTCTCCACACCCTAACACGCCGATCATCATTGAAAAATTTTACTTTGCATTCGTCTGTAAAAAGCACCATGCCCCACTGATTAATCCCCCAGTTCAAATACTGACGCGAGAATCTTAAACGGTTTGCACGTTGAACCCTGGTGAGAGGAATTAGAACAACTCGTCGTCTTGACATTTGCTGGTCTTCGTGCAATCGATTACGTATAGTTTGATCACTGACACGGGTACCCGTTGTCAGCCGTAGGCGGTGTTGTAACTTACAGCCCGTAACTGTACGATCACGACGAGCACTTAGTTGGATGTACCGATCCTCGTGCGCCGTTGTTACACGAACTCTATCTGAACCGGGTCTCCTGGCAGCACTGCCGGTCTCTTGGAAGCATTTCCATACATTTTGGACAGCTCTTCAAGAAAATCCCAACTGCCAACCCACGTAACGATGAGAACGGCCTTCTTGAATCATAGTAATGGCTCTGGTTGCCGTAATTGTATCCATGTGCCTTCGTAATGGTGGCATGATTAACGCGAGATGATAAATGAATCAATTAAAATTGAAAAGTAAAACGTTTTTCCTAAAATAACCGAGACAAGTTAAGAAGACAATCGAAGAAAAACTTAAGAATAACATTTAATTTTTTTTTTCTTGGAATGACGACCAATACTTTTCAAATTAGAAACACGAACACCAGCATAAAAGAGATCAAACACCAAAGAGTTCGTAATATCAATATAATGCTACTTATCAGTCACTTTCAGTTTACTAAAGTGCACCTAAATGTAAATAAACTAGAGGCCCTAATTTTGTTTTGAGTAGTATATATCAACTCGAGTGAACTATTCGAATTTTGTACACGATTAAAATCGGTTGTGTGCCATCTTTGGTGAAAAATTATTAGTCACCGACAACTGACCCACTCACTCTACGATCATCATAACAGGTTAGATGAGTAAAAAAATATATAAAGACAACCAGTGGATATCGGGCGAGGCATCAAGAGAAGCAACCAGAAAATAATAAGGGACGTATAGGCCGCGCCACACAAGTTGGTGAATGTGAAGTTAGCTACAAGCTGCGCAATATCCAATCCTGACTGAACCTCACATATAGCTGCGCGTTGATTGGGTATTGCGCAGCTTGTAGCTTATTTAACATCCACTAACTTGTGTGGCGCGGCCTATAACCAAGGTCGCATCAAGGGAAGTAACCAAGGGCCATCAAGGGGCCCAACTAAGGAAGCATCAAGAAGAAAGGAATTGTATCGGTAATACAATCAAGCTTTATTTTTGCCGAGTTATTAAGTACAATATTAAGACCATAATCATAAAATTACAATTTTTTTCACGATTCAATCAAGTCAATCAACAACACTAGACATATTTTTGTTGTAAATTTGACCCAAACAAACAAATAAACTGGTCAAGCTAAATAAAACCGTAAAATATGCGTAAAAAATTTTGAGGTAAAAAGTGGGTTTTCTTACAAATGCACCCTTTTACTTAAAGAAGGAATGTTGTTACATCGTTTGATAGTTATGTTTATTATTGTCAATTATATGTAAAGCTTTTGTTGATAGCTTTACCTAATTCAGCAAAAAATGTTTTATTGAAGGAAGTACGAGTTACGTAAACAAAACATACTCTACATTTCATGGTATATTTTCAAGAAATATAATATTTACTCTCAGCTTACAGCTACAGCTTATCAGAACTGGGTGTACCTCATCACTTGATTGCACTTCTGCAATCTTTATATCACAAGAACCAAAGTGTGGTGAGGATTGACAGTACAAAATCTAAACCATTCAGTTTTGAAAAAGGAGTTTGACATGGCTGCGTCCTTTCACCCATCCTATTCAATATAAACGGTGAATATAAAGTGAGGCGTACTTGCGATAGCTGGGAGGGAGGCATCACCGTGGGTGGACGCAAAATCTGTAATTTGCGTTATGCAGACGACACCGCCTTGCTAGCGTCAGATGACGCCGAGATGATCACCTTACTGGATAGGATGGAGCGCATCAGCAGTGAACTAGGTCTCTTTAAAAACAGGTCCAAAACGAAGATCATGGTCATAGATCGCACAGGCAAGCTTGAGCCCACTGGGTCACTCAATTTAGAGACGGTTAACAGCTTTATATGAACCCAGGTAGGGTTCAAGCATTAGTAATAATGGTTTTTGTAAATCTGAGGTGCGAAGAAGGATCGGGATGGCAAAAGGAGCCATGGTACTGCTGTCAAAGATATGTCAAGAATATCTCTCTGAAAACCAAGATCAATTTTGTATGCACTCTGGTCTTCTCCATATTCTTGTATGGCGCAGAGACATGGACCTTGAAGAAAGATGACCGTGATCGCACTGATGCTTTCGAGATGTGGTGCTGGTGGAAGATGCTGGACATCCCCTGGACAGCACACCGCACCAACGTAACGATCATACAGGAGCTCAAGATCCAGACGAAGCTTTCCACCATCTTCCTGCGCAGAGTTCTAAAGTACTTCAGGCACATTGCGAGGAAAGACAGTGATAACTTGGAAAAGTTAATAATCACTGTCAAAGTGGAAGTAAAAAGACCGAGAGGCAGAAGCCCGATACGTTGGATCGACCAGATCCGCACGACTCTTAACACCACGGTATCGTGTACCGTGGTGTTAATAGTCGTGCGGATCGCTCTCCACTCAGCAGCAGATAGGAATAGATGGCAGGAAGTGGTCCGCAATAGACTGTTTCCACGAGTTGGTCACGACCCTCAGCATTGAGGAAACCGACGCGAGAAGAAGGTTGTCCAATCTCCAGTAAAAATTATTATCTATTTTGATATTAACTATTTTGATTTTGATTTAACATTAGGCAGTACGTAGTACATCGATATGATTAGAACAAGAATGCCGACTCAATTATGACTGTAATAAGCTTTTTTTATCCTGGATAACGCTCGTATTTAATCAGGGTGCACGGCATTGAACCCAAAAAAGTCGAGCAAAAAAGCTCAGTCGTTAGTTTTATTTTTACCGAAGCCATTCAGGCCATTTTCAAGTCTCTGTAACTTGGTTTTGGATAAAGCTAGACATCTGAACATTTCATTATCAAGAGAAAATCTTTATAATAATAGTAGATTATATGACAAGGGAGCAAAATGGTATTTTTACGGCGAGGGCGCTACTTTGAACCACGAGCGAAGCGAAGGATTATAGAATAGAATCCCGAGCGTAGCGAGGGATTCTTACGTAGAATCCTGAGCGTAGCGAGGGGTTCAAAATACATTGCCCGAGGGAAAAATAATTTGCTCTCGAGTCATATACTCTACTTTCTATCCCCTTTCTATGAGAAAACAAATAAGAGACGGTGTTATGTAATTAATGAATATATTTCATAAAATTAGACGTGTGAATATAAGTTAAAACAATTACAAATTTATATTTTCCTCTTTCACAACCCACGAGGGCATAGGTTGGGGTGCACAGGTGAGGACACGGGTGGGGGTTCACGGGTGAGGACAAGGGTGGGGGTTCACTGGTGAGGGCACGGGGGGGTTCACGGGTGGAGTACATAAGTGGGGATGCAGGTGCAAACTCATTTGGTTCACGGGTGTAGGCACGGGCAGAGGTTCACGGATGAGGGCAAGGGTAGGGGTTCACGGATGAGGCCAAGGGTGGGGTACACGGGTGAGGCCACGGATGGGGTACGGATGCAGGTTCACGGATGGGGGTCACGGTGGGGTGCAGGGTAGAATAACACCCCATGAAGAGAGATGTTTGATAAAGACCATCACTAGCAAAAAGAAGTGAGATTTCAACAAAAACATTACATGTAAAAAGAACAACAACTTGAGCAACAGTTCTTCAGTATATAGTTGTGAGATCAAATATGGCAACTAATGGCCTACCATTAGTTGCCATATTTGATCTCACCACCATTCGAAACGGTCGTGACGGCTGGAACACGAGAGTGTACGGTATCGACAAATATATCAGTTTAGGAGGAAGCAGCATTCTCAACACAATATATGGACTATATACCGAAAAAATATTCGGTATCAATATAACCTCTAATGTAGTAGGAAGTCATTTAATTCATGGAATGCTTATATTAAATACAGGAAAATATACGGATCCGATATAAACTTAAATTTAGATGGATGTAGGATAATCTGTAATACACATAGAACATATTCAGAAATATACAGTGCGTCACATTATTTCCATCATGAACGGACGCCAGAAACCAGCGAGAATTATTTGAAATTGAATATCTTCATTTCGTGTTTAATCAAAATTTCTTGTTGATAATTGAATTCACATGACTAAAGTGTACCTATATTCACACAATTCACACAAATAACAATTGAAATCTCATTGACAGTGGTGGACGCCACAAGGTTCGACTTTTTGAAATGACGCAAGAAGTCTTCCGCGATTTATATATATATATATATATATATATATATATATATATATATATATATATATATATATATATATATATATGGATATATGGTATATAAATACATATGTACAATATACATACATAATATTATGGTTGTGACTTTTAATTGGATACAGTTGCCGACTCAGCCAACAAGAGTTCTTTCACCTTGGACTTGAAAGTGAATTTCGTCTTTGCCATTCTGATCTCAAGAGGGAGAGCATTCCATAGAAGGATGGACTGAATTGGGAAAGAAGAGTGAAGAAAATTAGTTCTGTGAGTAGGTACCATGAGTTGGAGGTTATTGGAAGAGCGAAGGTTTCGCTCATGGTTTGTGCATAAATACTGAAAGTAGGGAGTCATATATTTAGGGGCAGAAGGAGATGTAAGAATAGAGTACAGTGTGGTGAGAGCACGCGACCTACGGCGTTGACGTATAGGAAGCAGCTTTATTTGGGAACGATAAGTAGACACATGGTCATACTTACGAAGATTAAATATGAATCGAATGCAGTTATTCTGAAGACGGTCAAGTTTATTAAGGAGTTCTGCATTCAGGTCAAAGTAACATACATCGCCATAGTCGATCAGAGGGAGGATTAAAGCTTGCACAAGCGTAGTTTTAGTCTCGGTTGGAAGCAAGTTTTTCAGGCGGTAGAGAGCACGCAGGGTACCAATGACCTTTTGACTTACCTGTTTTACCTGGGTTTCCCAATTCAGCTTAGTGTCTATATGTAGCCCGAGGTTTTTAACAGAGGGATAAAAGTCGACCTTGGTCCCGTTAAAAGTTATAGCTGGTAGTGATGTGAAATCTAGTCTTTTTAGCATCGGCTGGCTACCCACAATAATGGCTTGAGTCTTACACGGATTTACGACCAGGCCAAACTTATCAGACCAAGACAGTATGGCTTCCAAATCCTTATTAATCTTGCCAATTCCCTCAGCTACACATTCAACATTAACGTGGGAGTAAATCTGCAAGTCATCGGCATACAGATGGTAGGCACACTGAAGATGTTGGGTTAGGAAATTTATAAAAATAGAGAATAAAAGAGGGGAAAGAATACCGCCTTGAGGAACGCCAGTTGTAATGTCGAACCAGCCCGAAGATGACTCATCGAGGCGGGCAGACTGTTGACGACCTCGAAGATAAGTTGAGAACCAATCCAGTGCTCCAGCAGAGACCTTGAGATGGGAGAGGATAGATAATAGGACATCGTGACTGACGGTATTGAAGGCATTTGAAAAGTCGATAAGCACTAAAACAGTAATTTCAGTGTTTTCCATGGCCTCTCGAATATCGCCAGTCACTTTAAGGAGGGCGGAAGTGGTGCTATGACCTGGTCTGAAGCCTGATTGAAACTGATTCAATAAGCAATTGTGATGGACAAAACTAGACAGCTGTGTGTGCACACAGGCCTCGAGCACTTTGGATAGGAAGGGTAGGATAGAAATAGGTCGAAAGTGTTGAAGAAGAGTTGGATTGGGGCTTTTGGGTAGGGGAATTATATAGGCTTTTCGCCACAAGGAAGGAAAGGTACCTGAAACTAGTGAGGAATTGATGATGTGGGATATGGCTGCCAGGAGCTGATCAAGGATCATCGTAATCATGCGACGGCTAATGCTGTCGCATCCCACAGCATTGGACTTTATGGAGAGGATTATCTTCCTGATCTCAGCCGGAGACACTGGAGAAAAGAAAAAGGACTCTATTTTGGGTTGAGGTAACCCGGCTAAATAGTTGACAGTGAGACTCGTAGTTTGGTGATTCAGCGAAAAGGTAGTGGAGAAATAACGGTTGATATCATCCAAACTAAGAGTCCCATGGCACCCAACATGCCGCTGCTTGCCAATACCCAATGTCCCAAGAAACTTCCAGATATAAGCAGCTGACGAAGAAGTGATATTATCGAGAATATGTCGGCGTTTCGCGTTGCGCACCATCTGATTGCACCGATTTCTTGCAGACTTGAAAAGTGCCCAGTTTTCCTCGCACCGATCCCTTCTGTACCGCCGAAACGCCCTATCTCTACGGCGCATTGCCATGCGAACACCCGTCGTAATCCAGGGTGCAGGGGGACGCTTTAGCTTCACCCGTCTTACTGGTGCATGAACATCGTACAGTTGGCAAACAGTGTCATTGAAGATCTTTACTTTTTCATCCACCGTGGAGGCAGACATCATGCTATCCCAGTTTAATTTAGATGCATCCTCACACAGTTTATTTACATCCGTTCGACCAAAACAACGCATGTGCAGAACTTTGGGCGGGGTTTTGGGTGGTTTCAAGCGGTATGACAGGAAAATAAGGTCGTGATGGGAAAATCCAGGTGCAGGAAGTTGGCCGTGGGATGCAACTAAAGAAGGATCAGAGGTAAGGATTAAATCAAGCCACGTGTCCTCCCCATTGCTATTGTGGTGAGTGGCTTGCAGAGGTAAAATGTGGAGGCTGGCTGATTCAGCAATGTCGAGAAGTTTACGGGAGCGACTGGAATGTAGGGAAAGGAGATCGGTATTAAAATCGCCCATGATGATGTGGTGAGTGTACTCCGACCCTAAAGATTCCAGAATCGGCTCGAGACTGGAGATCTTCTAGGTAGCGAACGAGTTGGTTGTTAATTAATCGTTCAAACACCTTGCAGAGGATAGGGGTGATAGCAATGGGTCGATAATTGCCCGGATCAGAACGATCCCCTTTCTTGGGAATCGGTTGCATGTTCGCCTCTTTCCAAGCCTGCGGCACTACGCCAGAGGCATATGATAGGCGATACAGGAGGGTAAACATTGGATACACTACTTATTTCAAGGCATAAATACCTCTGTTATTCTCCTACGTTTCTACCGGCTTGCAACGGTGGTGGTCGCGGAGGGGTTGAAATAATTAAATTATCGACTAAGCCCTGCTAAATAATATTGTTTGATGTATACCTACAAATCGCGAAAGTTTAAAATCTAATATAACATAAATTCAACCCTTTATCTCCAAAGGGGTTGGCAGAGGTGTATTACACGCCTACATTAATTTCGCCAGTTATGTTTTGGTCCTAATGGGGGCGATCCTAATGCCATCTACCAAGCATCTTATTATGCGAGCTACAATTAACTTATTTGATACAAACATAACTTCGAAAAGTCAGAAGTGTATGCCCAGGGTACTTGAAGATCAAACCCGAGACCATCATCTCGGTAGTCCGCTACGTGCACCACTGCGCTATCGCCACTTATCTTTATATATCTTTATTGCTTTTATTATTTATATTTGGATATTAAAATTTTTCCAATATACGTAATAGTGCAGTAACATTGTTCACATCTCGGGAATGAAAACCAAAAGGATATTATTATTTATGCTATACGACAAACGCTCTAGAAATTATCATTATCTCAGCCTGACCTCTGCTCATTGTCCTCACCGCAAGGTTGTCCACACAGATTGATCTTGAGCCGCCCGCATACAACCATTTCAGGCGATTTCTAAAATATCTCATTTTTAAACTTTCGTGTTGAGAAATAAAAGTCAAAGAAAGTACACTCCGTTTTAATAAAAAGAATCGAAAGGATTTAGCGGCATAAGTAGTCTTTGACCTCTAGCAAATCAAGTCATAGATTGAGCTCATACGACTTGTGTGTCATATATCTCCGGTCACAAAACTCGGACAGCGAGATTGATACTTAAAGTTATATTATGTTGGAAAATACTATCTTAGATTTGACGTTGATTTCAAGTTCGAGGTATTCGAATGTTTGACGTCAAGGAAATTGTTATGTATTTTGCAGTGGAAAAGGGAATGAACTACGTAGAGAAATTTTAATTATGCTCTAAATCATGTTACAACGGATATAATTCTTTGACAATGATACGTATAGATTGACCACCTTATCTAAAATTCCATTTTTATGTAAATAATATCATATAAGAACAATTGTGTAGAAATTAAAAATACAGATATTATAACTATTAAATTGTTGAGGGTCCAATGTTATTATTTTTACTTTGTTATTGTATTTAGTCATTGCTTGTGAATAAATGAACAATATATTTATGAGTGTATAACGTTAATTATTATGCAGCAAGGATGATATTATAAATCTAAATAAAACAATGATTTGCATGCTATTTCTAATATAGTTAAATAGGCCTGATCTGTCATATTTCAACACCTTTGTAAAAAACGCTATTTATTGCGAATAAAGATTATTTGTATTTGTATTTGTAAAATAAAACCAATATTTTACCTACTTATTTAAAATGTGCATATCCATATATCCAAAGACTAAGTTTGTGACTATAATATTGTGATCCGAACCTCCGTGATTCCGTGGATAGCATAAGCCCCTGCTGATTAGGAGGTCCCGTGTTCGATTCTAGGGTCGGGCAAAAATGTTACTTTGTTTTACCAAATTCTCAGAAGCAGCACGGGGTCCGGAAAAGTGCCCGGTATCGGCAATAGGCTCGCCCCCTATTACGTGGGCTTTATTAATTCATAACACGGTGAAATGTGGGTGTCATATTACACCTCTGCCTACCCCTTAGGGGATATAGGTGTGAGACTATAAAAAAGTATTGTTACTGTTGTATTTCATTTCGTGGGAGTCGAAAGGGGCTACTAAGGAAATACAAACCTTATATTACAGTCTATGTATTGCCAGACATAATTATGCCTCCCCTAATGCACCACAATAGCATTCACAGTAGAAAGAAGTACTTAGCCAACTGTACCAGGCTTTTCTTTTTTGTTTTACGAGGTGGAAAATCCCTTCGGATCGCCGACTCATAAGAGCCGGAGTATGTGGTGTAACCACTAAAAACCACCTCGACTTTCTCATGTACCCGTGTGTCGGAGGGTAGGGAATCGCATGAGCATTCGTCGCTACCCCCCGACGGGTATTGGCCCGCCAGATGGTCAGGCGGGCCCCGAACAAAACCCCCTTGGTGGCGGAATAAAGTGTTGGGCTCCGTCGCCAAAACACCCAGCGGCCGCAGAGGATAGGGCGCGCGGCAACGCAACACCGACACACCTCTCCTCCCGCGACCGCGCCCAACCGCGAGGGACAGACAGAACCGTCCCCCGCACCCGCAACGTTGGACGCATCCTGCGCAGGCCCTCTCCAAGCCCACGCGGAGCGTCCACTCCTGGGATCTCTCTTAGCTTCACCGCGGGTGTCCAATCCACGGTTACTGAGCCCCCCCACCACGACAAGGTGGAGATCCTACGGGGAGGAACTGTACCACGCTGCCCACCTGGGCTGGTAAGTATAAAATTTGATGTCGAGGTTTCTATCTGTTCTAAAAAATATTTTGCATAATAATAAAAAATAATAATAAGTAATATAGCTGAATGTACAACATTAAAGTAGAGTTTTATGACAACTTTTTTATTACACATCATGGCATCTAGGTATAAAAGTGTTCGTATGTAACGAACATACTTTCTACAGGAGTTTAGTAGTTCCTGAAGCGAATAAAATGCAGGTATCGAATCTGTCGATATCTGTATGTTCACTCGGAAATGACGTCATTAAAACTACTTCCAACTGACGGTTCAACCTTCCGCCATCTGTTAAGTTCAAAGTTATAAAACTTAGTTAAATTCAAGAATCTTCCAAGCATCTCGACGCAGATATGACAAACTATTCATGAAGGTAAGCGCGAGGTACGATTTAGAAACTTTTAAATTACATTTTTATTTTGAAAAACCTATTGTGATGCATTAAGATGAATGTCGAATATCTGTGACTTAATACTTAATTACATGATCAATCATAATTTTGTCATTATGGTAAAATGTTTGGCACTGCAGGGCTAAGGCCTGCCAACACTTCATCTCTCTATATCTATCATTTATAAATGTTAGTATGGGCTTATGCAATATAGACCCGATATGATATATATCCTCAGTGGTCCATTTAAAAAGATTTCAAGGTTTTTTAATGTCATGGTCAATTTTCAAGATTTTGCCATCACGCACCTTTGCAACAAAATAAACATATACTCTACACACATAAATAGAAGCAAATACCTACTACATTCCTTTTCTGAAGAGGTTAAACGAAGCTACGTAAGTTTAAGTTAATAGCTACACCGCAGAAGTACGCTTTTAGAGCAAAAGCCTTAATTAAAACAGTTCAGTTGAAAGGAAACATGCACGACAAGATACCAAACAAGAAATATTTACGTGATATACGTGCATACGAATGCAGGGAAGAAATAATTATACAGGTCACAGTGAAAGTGAGACAGCACATGAAAGCCAGCCATTTTGAATTCAGGATTTCGGTTTGAGTGAACTTAATTGTTTTGACTCCTTCGATAAAAACATAAAACAGACGTGTCTTCGAGTCGTAGAACGCTTATACCTTTATAACGAGAGGATGTCCGAAGCTACGCCAGCACAATTTATTTGAATTTGAATCGTTTTTTCCTGATCGCGTGGGAATCGATACATCCTACGTGAACTCCTCCGCTTCGCAAGGAACATACCTACATGCCAAATTTCAGCTACTAGCGACCAATATTTTCGGTACTGTCTATCAGTCAAAAAATATATATAAAATTCTTCCGATACAGACTGTACCGGAAGAATTTTATATATTTTTTTTTATGGACTCACGCCTGTATAGGCATGAGTCCATACCACTATAAAAAAAATATAAATATATATAGGGATACCCCCGAAGGGTTAAGCAGAGGTGTAGTATAACACCCACATTTTGCCATAATATTATGAATTATAGGTCCCACGTAATAGGGTGCAAGCCTATTGCCGTTACCGGGTAAATTGCCCTACTTCGTGCAGCTACTAAGAACTGAGAATTCAAAAACACGCAGTAACACTTTTGCCCGACCCGGCAATCGAACCTGGAACCCCCTGACATCATTTGACGCATTTGCTACCCACTGCACCACGGAAGCAGTCTTATATTTATATATCAATAATCACGCATCGTCCTGTGTGGGAATCGAACCCAGGTCGACCTTCAGAATCACAAACCAACAGATGTGTAATAAATAAACCCAAATCAGTAATATGGCGTTAATTTAGTTCCTGAAATGAATCTTTATAACCCATGGCGATGGTTTAGTCTCCAACGAAATTCGAAATATATTTGCCTCCTCAATAAGCAACCTAAATACTAAACAAATAAACTCGTTTGAATAACTGATAGCTTGCCTCAGAATCGGTACTATTTTAACTGTAATTGATTTTGCATAAATATCTTTGCTGACTGCGATTAAATTAATTAGAAGAAAGATAGGTAAGGTCTTCGGCTCTTAGAGCTAGATTAAATTGAAGGAAGAAATTCTAGACATTTATGTAATCGTCGTTGAATTTCTCAGTTTTTGAATTTCAGAATTCACTAGTGGGAGTGTATTGTCGGTTAAATAAAAAGGGATACTAAATTTTATTATTTGATTTGTTGCAGCCAAATCCTCTTGAAAATTGTATTCTCACCGAAGGGTGAAAAGAGTCTCAGCTTCTTAGAATGTGCCGCTTTCTTTGACGCGACAACATTACAGTGACAAAGAGCCCTTACAACGAAAGTCGAAATAAAAATTCATATAGGAGTGACGTCACGGATGTCAAACTAGTACAAGTAGCTCTGTTGTTTGTTTACGTTTTTAAATTAAAAGACCTCTTCAAATTAAAATATTTATTAAGTAAAAGTTCTTATACTACGATATATATTATATACATTGTGTGCGTGTGTTTCTGTGCAGTGATAATCGTAAAAAATAGTTTATAATATAAACGGGCCCCTTAGACAGTGACTATCTACCCGTCTTTGTAAAATAGACAGTGACTATAGTTATTCATTGAGTAATCATAATATAGTGTATACCCCTAGTGTGCGCGCGCCCTAGGCTTACCTTGTCTGCCCACCTAGTGATCTGTGCGATCTATAATTCTCGTTAAAACACCATAAAACAATAAAGCGTAGGCAGCGCCATCTTAAATTTCACTGCGACAACATTGAGGCACTGAACTAACGTTCAACTTGCATCAACAATGACCAAGACGTGTGGTGGTTGCGGTCGATTTATCGCTGCGTCTGACACCGGTGCCGCTAGATGTCACAAGTGTGGCGGGGTGTACCATAGGCGATGTGTGGCGTTACCCGTTTCGGGTGCTATCGCCCCTACTTGGCAGTGTCCTGAGTGCAAAAAACATCGTGCAACCGACAATAAGGCTGAGACACCCGTAAGGGGATGTGGCATACCAGCAACTAGCCACCAAAGTGTTGCGGTCGAGCCGACGGATAGTGCCTCAGGAACAACCAGTCCTGACCACCGAAGTCCCACTATACCGGTCCAATCCCACATAGCAGCTACCGAGACAATGCACGACGTCATGTCTGAAATTAGGACTGAGCTAAAAATATTCCGGGACAACTTGCGGGATGTGAACAGGGATTTGCAATCCTTCAGGGATGAGGTCGCTCTCATACGACAGTCACTGCATGACTGTCAAAATAATCTGAAAACCCTCGATGATCGGGTTACCGTCCTCGAGAAGCGGGAGCCTCTAGACCGGGTGGATATGGGTGAAGTCATTGAGCAGCTGAGAGAGGAGATCAACAACCGGGACCAGGAGCTATTGGCAAATGACCTTGAAATAGCCAATCTACCGGAGGTCAGCGGTGAAAGCTGCGTAAATTTGGCTTTGCAAATCGCTGTAAAGCTTGGCGTAAATTTGGAGGAGCGAGACATCGTGAGTGCCGAGCGAGCTGGGCCTCGTCACATCGTGTCCACGGATGCAGGCGGGCCGGAGCGCCGGCCCCGCACCCTTGCCGTGCGGCTCGCGCGCCGCAGCATCCGCGACGAGCTGTTGGCGGGCGCGCGCGTGCGCCGCGGTGCTACATCAGCTGACCTGGGCCTGGCTGGGCCCGCGCGGCGCTTCTACCTCAACGAGCGTCTCACCCCGAAGAACCGGCAGTTATTTCGGAGGGTACGGGAAGCTGCACAAAAGGGAGGCTGGAAGTTTGTTTGGTGTAGGCGCGGCCGTGTGCTCGTACGAAAAAACGAGGGCGATAAAGCGCTCAATATTCGTAACGAGGGCGACTTTCAGAAAGTTTTTGGCCATGAATAGACTCTTTATAGGTTTAATTTTTCTCATAATCTATGCATGCGGAAAGACAAAATATGCTGTCTACCATTGCCCATCGTCCCATAAACTTTTGTGCGAAAAGCCTAAGCTAGTGTACGTAGCATGTCGAACCTATAATTTAATTACATTATATGTGTCTTCTAATAAGATGTCAATGTACTATTACATATCGTTAACTGTAATTTGCTTTAGCGGTACTGATGATTATTTACATAATATTTTGATTTGTATATTTTCCCTTGTCCTTTGTTACTTACAGTATAATATTTACAAATTATTTACAATATTATATACAATTATAAACCCAAATTTATTTATATATTTACATTGTATTATCTTAGACACTAAAACACGATATGCACCTTTTATATTATACACGAACATACTGTTCACTAACAGGTTTATCTCATGCATTACACATTCGAGCGGGCTATATTATTGTATGCTATTAGTATTTCATCAGAGAGCGCGAGCGGCACAAAATCGATAAATAATGGTAGCTAAACATTTAAAAGTTGGGTTATTTAATGCAGGGTCCTTAGGCACAAACCATGATGATTTTACGGCTATGGTACAATTACATAGTTTCGATATACTAGCCATAAACGAAACATGGTTACGGCCCGGGGAGGATGGGCGTGCGCCTACTGTGCCCGGCTACAGACTGCGTCATGTCCCCCGGCCGGCGAGTGTGCGCTCGGGCCGCGGTGGTGGGGTGGGTTTTTATGTAAAGCGCGGTCTCAGTGTGCGTCCGTTACCTGTTCCTATAGATACAAGGCATGAGTCGGTGGAACAAATGTGGCTTACACTTACTTTAAACGGCAAAAAGATCGCCATCGGCACGGCCTACCGCCCTCCTTGGCTCGATATAGATCTATTCCTTGACGCCATGACAGACAGCATAACGTCACTTGATAAAACCGATATATGTATATTGTTGGGAGATTTTAATATAAACCTACTAAATAAAAATGACCATAGAACTATAAAGGTAACTGAATTTTTGTCTTGCCTACAACTTAATCAGCTCGTTTCAGCCCCGACCCATTTCACTGAAACAAGCGCGTCTCTTATAGACTTGGTGTGTGCAACTTTGCCTGCGAAACGCATTTCTGTTGAGCCCTATAGGCAAATTAACGGTCATTCTGTAATTGTGTGCGAGTTTTATGTACGGCGAGATAAGTTTAGGCCTTATAAAGTCCAATTTAGACCTTTCAAGCAAATTAGCCTCGATAGCCTGCATAGCTGTCTCTCGAGGGTTGATTGGGATAGTGTTCGGTTGTCTGCGTCGGTTAACATGATGGTGGATAGGTTTAACTCGCTTATGATTGCTGTGTTTGACACCTACGCGCCTATTAAAACTTGCTATATCAGAGAACCATCTTACCCGTGGATAACGGACACGGTGAAGCTCATGATGTCTTTACGTGATGATGCATTAGGTAAATTCAGAAAATGTAAAACAGATAGCAGTAGGGAGTATTACAAGCAATTGAAAACACTGGTCACGAAATCTCTGCATTATGAAAAGGTAGCTTATTTTAAATTTAACATCAATAAAAAAATCAATGAGCCTAAAATCTTATGGAAAAATCTTAAAAGCACTGTATTGCCTAATAATAGAATTAAGGAGATCCCAAGCCAGTTTGCCGACGCTAACGAAATCAATCGCCATTTTTTGGACGTTCCCGGAAATCCATTGGTTCACATCTCGGATATGACATTTTATGAGTTCCACCGTTACTCTGAGACTGTCTTCACCCTAGCACCTGTGAGCAAAGACGTCGTCTTAAAATACATTATGGACCTGAAATCTAATGCAGAGGGCTACGATGGCATAAATCTAGAGATGATCTTGTTGTCATTGCCTTATACCTTGTCTGCCATCACAAGTATCATAAACAAATCATTAGATTCCTCTATTTGTCCTGATGTCTGGAAGATAGCGTCTGTTAGGCCCCTGCCGAAAAACTCCAGCCCAATTGACGTCAAAGACCTACGGCCTATCAGTATACTGCCTTGTCTATCGAAGATCTTGGAAAAAGTAGTTTCTACACAGTTGACAAGTTATCTAGAAAGACATAACATACTGCCAAAGTTACAGTCGGGTTTCCGTAAGCGCCGTGGTACCGTCACTGCGTTACTTGATGTTACGGATAACATCCTTTGGGCGCAAGACCAGGGTATGTGCACAGTACTCGTACTGTTGGACTTTTCCCGCGCTTTTGACAGTATACATACTTCTCTGTTGCTGTCAAAGCTGTCATTCTATGGTTTTGACAGTAAAACGGTGCACTGGTTCCATAGTTATCTGTCCTACCGTTATCAGCGCGTGGAATTGCGTCAAAACGATGGCTCCTTTGTATGCTCTGAACTGGAGCCTCTCGCGAGAGGAGTCCCACAGGGATCTATACTGGGCCCTATTTTATTTATTTTGTATTGTGCGGACATAACTAATTGTATAAGGTATTCAAAGTACCATATTTACGCTGATGATATACAGTTATATATCTCATTCAAACAGGCCGATTACGAGAAAGCTATGGCAGAGATTAACGACGACCTTCAACGTATTGTGGAATGGGCTGTGCACAACTGCCTGGTACTCAATCCGTCAAAAACTAAATACATGGTTTTTGGTACCAAACGACACCTTGACTCTCTGAATCTCCCTAACTTAACCCTTCAAGGTGAAACAATAGGCAGGGTAGAGGAAGCTCGTAATCTTGGTCTTAAATTGGATGCCAACCTCAGGTACGAAAAACACGTCGCTGAACTCGTACAAAATTGCTTTTACAGATTGAAGGTTCTGTATAAAGTGCGTCCCTACATATCGGAAGATCTCCGTGTGAGACTGATCGAAACACTGGTGTTGTCCAAATTAAACTACGCGGATACGGTATACGGGCCGCGTCTGCTCTCACGTACTGATCGGCTTATACAGAGAGTGCAGAACGCCTGTGCTAGGTACTGTTTCAGTATACCACGTAGATGCCACGTAACGTCATACCTAAATAAAAACTACATCCTCAAAATGAAGTCGAGGCGTAAATTACATATGGCCACACTTATGTTTACCGTACTCAACTTTAAACAGCCCATTTATTTGTACGATAAGCTAAGCTGGGTGGCTAGTGGCCGAGAATACGCGAGAAGGCAGTGCTCCCTACAACTGTCGATACTACCTCACAAGACGAATGCTTTTAGGGGCAGCTTCCGCTACGCCGCCTCTAAGGTATGGAATAACTTACCACCGCCTTTTAGATTACTCAAAACAGTAAAAACGTTCAAAAAACACGTACGTCAGTATCTTATTGAGGCGCAGCGGAAGCTAGGTATGACGAACATAAACTCATCTTTGTTATAGCTATAAGTAACTATAACACCCCATACGACCTAGGGCACGTGTGTGTATTTGTTGTGTGCGTGTGTGTGTGTATGGGTGTGTGCGCATTCGCGTTGATTGTTGTTTACTTCCGTATTCCAAGTTTTGGCACAGAAAAGATAGTACTAACGTATTAGTCGATGTTGTCGTGTCTGAGTCGCTTCACTGCTATGCATGCCTGTGTAGCTATACCTATTTCTTCACAATAATATAATTCGCTTGTGAACTGTTTGTGTGCTCGAAACACGCGGCGCGGGGCTTATTGCGTGCGTCCGCTGTGTGGTGCGCTGTGCACTCGACGGCGTGTAGTCGCGTCGATGCCGGCGCAGTCACTGTGCGAGAGGTGCGCAGCCGCGTAATGTAATATGATATGTTTTTTGTGTATGTATACGTACAGTTTATAGTAATATATTTATAGCATGTATGTAGTAATACGATATGTTTATTTATTTGTTTGATAATTATTTATACATAAGTATATTATTTATATAAGTATCCTAACTATTATGTTTATTTTACTGTATTATTTTGTAGTGTTAAGTTTGATGTTTGCGTGAGTCACTCTAGGGCATAGTTGAAAATCAGCGTCAGGCATCTGCTCTGCCTGACAAATGCTGAACTATGCCCTGTTCTGACACGCCACACATTTGTCTTTGTTATTGTTTTCTTGTACTGTTTTTTCATTGTTATTCTTTATTTGTGTGGGTGTAAGAATAAAAATTATTTTATCTTATCTTTTATCTTATATAATATTTACTTAGTAATCGAGTCATCAATCGGTCAGCGCACATAAAGCGTAGCGGAGAAAATTTTTCACTGTCAAACTATAATCGTCTTAGTCCTCATTTCGAAATTGTCTAAAATCGATTATCTCATCATAGTTGTCTGTGTGTGCGTGCGTGTTGTAAATATTGTTTTGATAATTAATTTTGGACATTATTTAAATTGAGAACAATTTCGACAATAGTTTACAGTGAAAGACGCGCTGCGCTGCGCTTCACTATAGGTATGTGCACCAGTCATTGATTTTACCACTGACAATTTATTTTTACGCTTACGCCATTACCGATATGTATTCAACATTCCTGTAACACCAGACTTAAATGCTTATATCGTACGTCGGTATCTAGATCAACATTTTATACTAATCGTGTCAAAAGCATGAAGCTGGAAAATTGCCTGACATTTCACAAATTTTTACGTAGGACCATTTTTTACCGATTGACATTTATGCCTGGTATTAGCTCATAAGCCGATCGTTTAGTCATTTGATACATTACTGTAGAGATGTTGAATCTCACACCTGCTACCTAAGAGGGGAATATAGAAAAAATAAAATAAAAAGAAAAGGCAAAAGAAAACGAAAAATAAAAAGAAAAAGAAAAGAAAAGGAAAAGAAAAAAAGAAAAGAAAAAAAGAAAAGAAAAAGAAAAGAAAAAGAAAAGAAAAAGAAAAGAAAAAGAAAAGAAAAAGAAAAGAAAAAGAAAAAGAAAAGAAAAAGAAAAGCAACAGAAAAGAAAAAGAAAATAAACAGAAAAGAAAAGAAAAGAAAAGAAAAGAAAAGAAAAGAAAAGAAAAGAAAAGAAAAGAAAAGAAAAGAAAAGAAAAGAAAAGAAAAGAAAAGAAAAGAAAAGAAAAGATTTATTTGCCACAAATGGCACACACTAAAAACATTTTGACAAAAAATAGGTACAAAATAAAACAGTCTAAGGGCCTATGCAAACCACGTTTTTTAAACGCGCTGTCGACGCGCGTTTGATGCGATACAGACGCGATACGCACGCAAGTCAGACGCAGCCTGTAGACCTTTGTACACCTGTATAAATTCAAACGCGCGTGTGTAGCGATACAGACGCGATGCACACGCGCGTGTGTAGCGATACTAACGCTCTCAGATTATAGAACAAGAATCAGATGGAGCGCGCGGAACAGTTGCGTGAGGCCACTAAAGCAAATACAAATTGAAAAGTGAATACAAATCCGGCTCAGTGCAAAACGAAGCATCGTACAGTTCACTCGCCCCGATCAACTCAACTGTTAAATTCATAAAATCCCGTCATGCGTTTTTAAACATTGTAAAAGTTGTTTCCAAAAGCAAAAACAGAAAGATAGAATATCTTTTCACAGTTATCTATGGATTATTTGACTGCCGTGTGGTTGACGGCATAGAATACAAGTGTCACCACCCGCTATCTTCCGGTGGGTGTCGTAAGAGGCGACTAAGGGATAACACGATGCAAATACCATCTTTGCGTAGAGACGGAAAACTCGACATCAAACCCTATACGACTGCCTCGATGGTCTCGCGGCATAAATGTGCGCGTGGGATCGGGAGGTCCCGGGTTCGATTCCTGGGTCGGGCAGTGTTATTGGGTTTTTCTGTCACGAAATTCTCAGTAGCAGCACGGAGTCTGGAAATGTGCCCGGTACAGCAATAGGCTCGCCCCTTATTACGTGGGACTAAAGTATATCGGCGAAAAGTGGGTGTAGAAATACACCTCTGCCTACCCCTTCGGGGATAAAAGGCGTGACGATATGTATGTATGTATGTATGTATGTATGTATGTATGTATTTGACTGTTTCATAATTTAATTTCAATTAAATTCGTATTTGTGCAAAAAATGTGTAAGTGTTGCCAGTTTACGTCGACGCCGTTTTCCCTGTATTATGGAAAATGCACTTGTCAATTGATTTATGTAATATGTAATAAGAATTGTCATGTTAATGAAAAATATATTAACATATTATAAAAGTATACATATTTTAGATATATTTTTATTAGCAAATATTGTTATAGGCTTTCCAATATGTATACATTGTTTTGGGTTCGATCCCTATACGATCTAAATATTCCTGTACTTAATGTGTAGAAACAGAAATAATTGATTGCAGGCATTCATTTTTTTTAATAGCTTACGTTGTCCCACTCCTGGGCAAAGGCTTCCCCCAAATCTATCCAGGTATGCTTGTCGCACGTAATCTCAAGCTAGCTCTTGTGGTAGGCGTCTAGGTCATTTCGCCACCTGTTTCGTGGCCGGCCTCGACGACGTCGTCTATCCTCTGGTACCCACAGTGTTGATACTCTTGCCCAACGAGCCTCGTACATACGGCTGACGCTGCTCGCCCAGTTCCATTTGAGACTGGCAGCCTTTCTTCCCACGTCTTTGATGCCTGTTCTAGAACGCAGCTCGGTGTTCCGTATCCTGTCTTTAAGTTCAAGATCCAGGATGCAGCGCTCTATGGCTCTTTGGCAGACCCCTAGGCGTGACCTGTGAAGCTGATCAGGTTTGAGAACCGTACGTTGGAATGGTCAGAATAAACAATCATCACTCATATCCATGAGTTTGCGCTTCTAATATTTAAATTTATGAATAGTAAAATTAGTGATGTCTACAAATCATAATATTTATACTTTATTGTGTTCTTGACAAAATTTCGCCGGTTTATGAATACCTTTACAGGGTGAGAGAATTTGTCTATATTCACCTGTATAGTGTACGTCGCTTTCATTAATGTTCACTGTCTCCGGTGCATGAATATTATACGTAATGAAATCTATTACAGTTATACAATAAATTATTCAAGACCGTAAACTAATTTCAGTATATAACTTCCATAAAACATTACAAAACTATGTGCAAAATAGTGGGAGATTGGGTGACGGATTAAGAATACGGAATGTCACCACCCCATATCATCCCATGGATGTCATAAAAGCCGACGGAGGGAGCATATTATGCAGAGAACAGCACTGTAAGAGAAGGAAAACTTGATACAAATCCTACACCAACCCGTTTGGCCAGCGTGGTATAGTAGGCCAATTCCTCCTTTCAAAGGAGAGTCTTAGTCCAGCCGTGGACTGTTAAAGGCTGATGATGATGAGTGGGAGATTATTCATAATCTGGCAACTTTACACGCACATAGGCACTCGTGTCCGTACAGTGCAGTGGCCAAATGTCACGCGCGACACATAGCTGTCAACGTGCCTCACTTTGATGAATGCGCTCCATCTGCATTTTGTTTTAATAATCTGAGCAAACGCTATACTAACGCGCGTGTGTATCATAATTTGGCGCCCCCGGGTGGGCACAGGATTTTGCAAAATTTCATCGTCTGACAAAGTATACGGCGTGACCATCGGATCCACGTTAGGCCGAAAAACGTCGTGAAGGCTTCGAAGGCGACTCCATCACAACCTGAGCGCGTGTGCGGAAAACCAGCAACAAATACATATTTTTGAGATTTGGACAACGAATCGTCGGATCATCATACTCAAAAGTTAAGTGCCCATTCTTCCCACAATCGTTCTAAAAAGTTCACATTGTCTACATGTTACTTGTAATTCAAACTCGTAATGCAAAATTACACATCTTAATCGAAATTTCGTCGTCTCACTAAAAAAAGTTACAAGCCATTGTGTCTGCATACAGCTCTGTAGGATAAAAGCGCGCCGTCGACGCGAACGCAACAAAAATAAAACTCTAAACATGCAGCTTTTCTGATGATATTTCCTTCCACTGTTTAGTAAGCGATGTTTAACAATTCAATCCACATATAACTTCGTAAAAGCATATTAGCGCAACGTGATTTTAAACTCAAGTAGTAAGTGCTTTACAATATTACACAAACAACGTTATTTAAATTTTGGGAGATAAATCCATATTTAAAAAAAAATGATTTTACTCCGACAATACTATACTGAACTGTGATCGCTGCCTTAGCGTTTGACAATGCGGTATTTATGCGGCGTCGGTGCGGCGTCGGTGCGGCGTCGACACGGTGGCGATGCGGTTTTGATGTGAATACACAGTATTGCGGTGCGGCACCGGTGCGGGTCCGGCGTCGTATAGAGGAAGCCTTAGGGCAATATGCGGCGCGCACCCACTTGACTCATGTAGGCCTCTATTCAGGAAACTGAAATTACTTACTGTTACCTGCATCTATCTACATTCATGAAATTGGCGTATTTGTTAAAAGACACCCTGATCTATTTGAAAAAGTGTGTGTAAACAAAAAATATGGATCTAGAAACGAAACAAAACTAATGTTACCCAATATATCGACTACTCTTTATAAAAGAAACAGTTATTGCATATGCATCCAAGCCTTTAATAAAATACCAAAGTCCATTAGTGAACTGCCACTATCGCGCTTTACGCATGCACTGAAAAAATGACTTATCGACAAATGTTTCTATTCTGTACAAGAATTTTTACCCTGTAAAAATCTATAATAATATTAATAATTGTGTTTCAAATTTCATTTTTTATTTTATCAAATGTAGACATTAAGTAATTCATCTGGTATTTCTTTTTTATAATTTTATTTTTGTCTGTCACTTTATGTAACAAGTTAATTCAATGAATTGTGTTTTAACTTCATGTTTTTTGACATTGGTAACTTTATTTTTATTTTGTTGTGTGCTTGTGAAAACTGTAATAATATTAGTTGTGTGTTTCTAATGTTAATTATTATTTTATTACATTATGTTGGTTGTTGTTGTAACATAATAATTTAATCCAATTAATTGTGTTTTATATTCATTATTTTAATTTTTGACATTGTTTAACTTTTCAATTATTTTGAGTGCTAGTGAACTTTAAAATAATTTACATTTCAACACTTGTAATTTTGCACGCCGGCAACGGTGAGACATGCTGTTCTGTATATTGCACTCCAAACAACTAGCTGTAAACCATGTTTCTCGCAAATAAAATTATTCTATTCTATTCTTTCTACTATGTTCTATGGACCAAGTCATGACATGCTAATATATACTAACATGAACACACATATTCACTTAGGTATAATATCACATACCCACATGCATACTCTCACACATATACCTAACGAAACTATTTAATCTAGAAATGTTCTCACTTGTCCAGAGATAGGAGAGGCTGGTGTTCTGTCATACAGGTCTCCTAGTACAGACACCAGTCTCTCACATTGATTTCACTCGTTCTACATTATTTTTATATTAATGTAACATAGATTATGGCTAACATATGTAAAATTCTTTGTGAGAAAAATTAATAAAAAATATATTTATTTACCTATTTTAAGACGTGAAAAATTGTCTAAGTTTAGTGTCAGATTCTTTAATCTTCGAAAATAAGGACGGAAATATTCAATCTTAAAATACAATAAATATAAAGGATCTGTCCTTCAAACTCGTAAAATCTAATTTCGGCAGCCTAAGGCTGAGAAATGAGAGTCAATCCTTCTAACAATTGTTAGTTAATTGGGTATGTTGAGCGCCTGTGAAGTAATGTCAGCTGGATAAATTGGGTGCTACGTTATTTATTGGCATTTTATTCGAGCTTCGGTTTACTAAGCCTCAAAGGCAGCCTCTCGTAAATAATGGGTTCCTTTAAAATATAACGACATGTAAATATAATATTCACTTAACGGCAGGTGAAATGTTGGGACAAGTATGTACTTAAATATTTTGCTTATATTTCCTAACAATTACGCGACTGAGATCCGTCGATTAGGTATATGTATTAGTGTGTGTACAAATTGCGAAGGTGTGAAAGAATATACATACATATTAGTAAGCATAGTTGCATAGTTTTGTTAGTTCATTTATTCCCGCATATTGAAGGAAAATGTTTTGAAATTTGGACATTTCCTTTTGCAAATGGTAAAGGGCTTTTGTTATGCTGTATATTACAAAATATACCTACAGCTTGTCAACTTCTATTTGATCTTGAAATGAGTTGAGGTATAATGAAGTGACACTGAAAGTATTTATATACGTTTAATTAGCCGAATGCAATAATTACAATCAAAGGTACCTTCATTTTTATAAACCAGAAATTGTCGGGCCGCACCTTCTTGTTGACTTTGTTTGAATTATCCGTGAAGGACGATCATACAATTTATTATATAACTTATCTAAGCATGTAATAACAGATATAACAGATGACTGAGATGTCTCTCTGATACCAAATTAACCATTCAGTGCTCTGCGCCGAACGAATAAGACACAAACACTCAGTTGACAAACCATGTTGGTATGATTGTATTCAAATTGAGTTTAGTCTGACAACGACTTAGTAACAACAGTTACTGAAATAAGATTCGCCTTAGGAAATAATTAGTTGATCAATGAAAATTTATTTGAGACCTGGGCTAGATTAACCTTGATACAGATGAATTATTGAAGAAGTAATTAATTCTTATATAAGAGCCATGAGCTGTATCTAATATTGTAGTACATAAATATAACGCAATTTAAATTTTAAATTCATTTAATTATAAATGCATAGAGGGGTATTAGTGCCTACCCTTATGTACGGTAGTGAAAGTTGGGTATGGCAGAAGAGACTTGAAAGTAGAATAAATGCTGTAGAAATGAGAGCACTGAGAAGTATGTGTGGTGTATCTTTGACCGACAGAGTAAATAATTGTGTCATTAGAGAATGTTTTGGGTGTTAAAAGAAGATGTAGTGACAAGCATTGAGAAAGGCATGTTAAGATGGTTTGGGCACATGGAGAGGATGAATGACAATAGACTGATGACTGACAAAGAAGATATATAAGGCAAGTGTGAATGGGAGAGGACAAAGGGGTAGACCTAGACGGACGTTCTCTAACCAGATTGGAGACATCCTAAAAAAAGGACAGGTCAGAAGTACCCTTAACAGAAGAGCTTGCATGAGAAACT
The DNA here is from genome assembly GCA_944739405.2 of Euclidia mi. Taxonomy (NCBI): domain Eukaryota; kingdom Metazoa; phylum Arthropoda; class Insecta; order Lepidoptera; family Erebidae; genus Euclidia; species Euclidia mi. The sequence continues at coordinate 127,669,795 of OX123181.2, forward strand.
TGATGGGAGTGAATGAAGCAAGAGAGGTTTGTCAGGATCGTTGCAAATGGCGTTCCGTAGTCTCTGCCTACCCCTCCGGGAAACAGGCGTGAGTCAATGTATGTATGTATGTTAATTATAAACAAGAAATCCTGAAATGACCGGCACAAAAGTCAAAGTCGCCTGTGATTTGTATCTACAAGTATCATTCATCATATTTTCATGATATAATGATAAACAAACATTATAAGCAGCAGCGATAGCCTAGTTGAGAGGCTAACTAACTGTTTCGGATACAAACCCTCAGCAGGCATTATTATCTGTTACTGCTGAATGGTCAAGGAATAATGTCTGCGAATCTCCAATTTTATAAAAATTAAACCGTGTGGTTGACGGCATAGAATACAAGTGTCACCACCCCCTATCTTCCCGTGGGTGTCGTAAGAGGCGACTAAGGGATAACACGATGCAAATACCATATTTGCGTAGAGACGGAAAACTCGACATCAAACCCTATACGACTGCCTCGTTGGTCTCGCGGCATAAATGTGCGCGTGGGATCGGGAGGTCCCGGGTTCGATTCCTGGATCGGGCAGTGTTATTGGGTTTTTCTGTCACAAAATTCTCAGTAGCAGCACGGAGTCTGGAAATGTGCCCGGTACGGCAATAGGCTCGCCCCTTATTACGTGGGACTAAAGTATATCTGGCGAAAAGTGGGTGTAGAAATACACCTCTGCCTACCCCTTCGGGGGTAAAAGGCGTGACGATATGTATGACTAGTAGACTAGTAGATATAACATATAATATATAAGACAGTAATGACTAGTAGATTTTTAAATCTATTTAAATCATTTAATTTAAAAAATTTGTTCCTTGAACCAACTAGGATTACAGCAACATCATCCACCTGTCTTGACAATATATTTAGTAATTGTACAGTTTCGAATAAATTTGTTAGTTCTGAATTAACTTCGGATCACTGTGGTCAATTAGCAAGGTTTCCGTATTATAGTGATAGCATCATACAGAAAGTGTTAGTTAGGCCATTACCTAGGCATAAGTTTAATGAATTCCGGAATAAAATTTTGATTGGAATGAATGCTATGAGTTCTGATGTAATGGAGATTGATTCGCCAAATGAAAATTTCAATAATTTATTGAATGTAGTTAACAACGAATTTCAGAATACTTTTAGGACTAAGGAGAAAGTAGTTAAGGAATCTCGAGCTTTTAGTGAGTGGGCTACTGCAGGTATTTACAAAAACAGAGCAAAGATGTACGAGTTGTACAGTAAGAAGAGATACAATTCTGATTCGAACTTCACTGAGTATGTTAGGAATTATTCCAAGATATTTAAAAGAGTGTGCAATACAGCTAAGGCATTATTCGTTAGGAACAAAATTGAACAATCCTCGAATAAAATTAAGGCAACCTGGCAAGCTATTAATGAAGCAACAGGTAAGACAACACTAAGAGGTAATAGTTTTAGTTTATTTTATAGTGACAGATTAATTCATAATGACAAAGAAGTCGCACACACATTTAATAAATTCTTTGCTAGCATACCGATTTTTACTAGTAGAGAATTAAAATCATCAGCTATAGTCACAGAAAACCTATTAGAATCTAGTGTAGGAAAATGTGATGTATTATTTAAGTTCCATTGTATTAATTCTACCGACATTATAAGTACTTTTCAATCTCTAGAGTCTAAGAATACAGGTATTCTCTAGGGCATTTCTGTTAAGGTTTTGAAAAGTATAATTGATGTATTAGCTCCCTATTTAAGCAACTTATTTAATAAGTGTATTGAATCAGGTGTTTTTCCCGATCTTATGAAACACAGTAGGATAATACCTCTTTTCAAATCCGGCAGTAAGACTGACCCTAGTAATTATAGGATATCGATACTACCTGCTAATATTTAATAAGACATCTACAGTATTTTGAGAAAATAATAGAATCTTCTTTAAATTATAGTGTAGACTTCTATTTATTGCTATTTTAAGATAATGTATATACCTGAGTGACCCACAGAAAATTTTAGCCCATCATTTGTTATTTTATAAAGAAAAGGGGCAGGGCTAGGTATATCTGGGCCTTACTGCCTGTTATTTCGTATCAGCTATAAAAACAGTTAGTTAGTATTCGAAATACAGAACAATGAACAACATTATTCATAAAAATACATGTCAGGCTGGGATCCACCTAGCCCTTCCCCACTTCTCTATAAAATAACTATTGATGGGCTCAAATTGTCTGTGGGTCACTCAGGTATATACATTATCTTAAAATAGCAATAAATAGGAGTCTACGCTATAATTTAAAGAAGATTCTATAACTTTCTCAAAATACTGTAGATGTCTTATTAAATATTAACTTATTTGGTTGTTAATTTTAGTTGTATATATCGATTTTTAAGTTCTTATTTATCAATGTAGCATGGAATCTTACGTTTTTAGAGTAATTAAAATGTTAATTTTAATAAATTTCTCAAAATTGTACATTATGATTAAAAAAATCGGTCTCGAGGTTGTTTCATTTCTTTGCATTTTCTGAGAACGTTTACTATATGTGTATAATGTATATTTTATTCACACCATCAGAAAGTAGAGATTTCAACGAACAAAACGCCGAACAATTAAAAAAAAAAGCTGATATTTTGACATGAGAATTTTCAATTGAAAATTAGGGTTTTATTTCGATATTAAGTCAAAATAAGGCGTAAAAATAAATATTTTAAATAAAAAATATTAACAGTGTGTTTGGAACTTAAAAAGGCAAGTTTTCACTAAATTTCGTGTAAAAGAAAAAACTAATGTAAAAGTTAAAAATAAAAAACCAAAAACTTGGTTATTTGAATTTTTCACATAAATTATGACGTTGTGTGAATAAAGTGTAAATACAAAAGTTGTAGATCTTTTTATTACCTACAACTTTGCCATTGACCTTTTTCCCGTAGGACTTGTAGTTTTGCTGGCAATCGCGATAAACCCTTTTTTACCCTTAAAATCGCAACCCCATCCACGTCCCGACCTCAGATGGCCCGTAATTTATTTTTCCTTTAATTATCGCTATATTCTCTTCCTTCTCCAATGGGTTTCATCTTACTGTAATTTTATTTTACTTTTTACCGTTTTCTAATGTATCTGCACTGGTCTATTTTACTAAAGGCATATTACAGTCCAAATAAGTATCTTGACAACAAGTACGCTTGGATTTCCAAGCGTACTTGTTGTCAAGATACTTATTGACCTAATAATAAAAAATGGCCTAATATTCTTTTATTAGGCCATTTTTTATTATTAGGTCAATAGGCAGTTTTATAATGTAGTTAATTACCGAATTTGATTTTTATACTACATTTGCATTCTTGTTCTACTCTTTTTATTATAGTGTATCGGATTTGTAAGGTGAGGGTAACTCGTGGTCATGAACTGCTAACTAATAGATTGTAAATTGCTGCGCGCTCATATACCATTACTTTTCGGCACATACTGTTCCACCATAGATCTGAACAGTCATGTTCGCGAGTTGCTTACATCAAAAGACGTAAGTGAATGCTCCTGTTTCAACATTTGTTTCAATATTGATATTCACTTTGGGAGGCTTACCAAATGAACATAATTTATTGCTTGAGTATGATATCAATAACTATTAACTTTTGCATTAGTGGATTACCCACAATGTGAAACAGTTGCAGCTCCTTACAAAGATGACATGTAAAACCATTATACTGGCAGTTAAAAAGAGTGGCCACGAGTTTTATTGACCGTTCTTTCCGTGGTTCTACCTATTGCATTGCGAACGTGGCAGTAAATGTAGGATCATCTAGTAATTAACTTTAATTTTTGACGTTCATAAGCGGCCTAAATGAATAAATGATTTTGACTTTGAAAACTGATAATGCTGTTGAATTTCTTTGAATCTAATTCCAAATACATACATACACTGGACCACTCTCTTCCTTCTTTTCATTTTAAGAGCTTTCCTTTTGTCGGTAGAGTGTACGCCATATATTCCATTTTTCCATTCCAGTATCTTGACCTACTTAAACATGACTACTCTCACTTTTAATACAACTATTATAATGAGTATTTAGTTTCATCCATCCAGCAATACGATCTAATTTTCAATTGGAGTTTGAAAATCTCATTGTTAACAACACAATTTTAGATTGAGGTGTCGATTGTACAAAAGTTTTAGCTGCTTCAGACTTCTAGTGTCGGGTTTCTATAGAATATTAAAATTGTTGAATTCAAAAACATGATTACGCTTGAATATTTTAGTTTGCGTATAAACAAGATGCCTTTATTGTAAAGAATAAAGGATATGTATTTATATTTGCAGTTGATATTTATTTTTATTATTCCTGTGAGACAACTTAGTTTCTTAGTTTATTACAGTTTTATTGTGTTAATATTTTGTACTTTAACCTAAGGCATTTTTTACAAAAATATCAGAAAGAAAAAGAAAGGAACCATAATTGTTAACCAAAGGGAATTTACTTTATAATTAATGGGAACAATTATTGTTTCTAGTGTTCCTATATGGAAAAAATATTTATAATTTAGCTCACAGAGTGATTAAAGTTGTAAACTTTCATGACTTCTACAACCTATTAGATAAGTCTACCCGTGACGATGAAAACGGAAGTAGTTTGAAATTGTAGCTTCATTCAGTTACTTTAACTATAGACTTGTTGACACGTGACGTGCCTAGGAAAAAATTTCTTCACAGCAGTTATTTGTATGTATAGAAAAAATATTCCATCTACTTTGTGACAATTATAATATTCAGTTTTTATTTGCCAGCCAGCCTCCTACGAAAGGCAGGTTCCACGCTTTTCATTTTGTTTCAAGGTGAGATCTCCGGGGTTGCTTTAAAGTCAGTTAAGGAAGATTTAGCTGCATGCTACAACTATTATCCTTGGTACTGTCAGACAGATTGCAAGATTTGGCTATAATTTATGTGTATCACTTCAAGTATGGACTGCCTCCGTGTTCCAGTGGATGGCGTATGCGACTGCTGATCGGAGGTCCCGAGTTCGATTCCCGGGTCGGGCAAAAGTGTTACTGGGTTTTTCCGAATTCTTAGTAGCAGTACGGAGTCTGGTGATGTGCCTGGTAACGGCAATAGGCTCGATCCCTATTACAAGGGACCTAAATATTCATGGCGAAATGTGGGTGTAATATTACGCCTCTGCATACCTCTTTGGGGATACAGGCGTCAGTCTATCTATCACTTCAATTATTATAGTCTACTAGAGAATGCCCGCAGATACGCCCGCACATTTTATATTCATTCATTATCAGCCCCTTACAGTCCACTGCTGGACTAGGCCTCTCCTTTGATAGGAGGAATTGGCCTACTATACCACGCTGGCCAAACGGGTTGGTATAGGGTTTGTTTTAAGTTTTCCTTCTCTTACAGTGCTGTTCTCTGCATAGTATGGTCCCTCTGTCGGCTCTTACGACATCCATGGCATGATATGGGGTGGTGACATTATGTATTCTTAATCCGTAACCACACGGATTACATTTTATATTAATTTAAATGTTTCTTCCCGAGTTCGTAGGAATTTTGGCAAACCCTTTCTTAGTGCACCGCTACGGTTTTGGCTGGGCCTTGTCTATCAGTCAGTTGGTAACGGAGGTTTGAACATGTACAGATTTTTGCCACGAACCAAAAGAGACTGGGACAGGTGTAAAAAGTCTTTAAATCGAAGTTTAACACGAAAATATTCACAGTGCGTGGTCTTTAGGATATGCCAGTGCGTCATCCAGTCATCATCATCCTCTTAGCGTTATCTCAGTTTCAATCTGGGGTCCGCTCACTAGTCTAACCGGATTTGGCTGAATATTAGCTTTTCCACGGAGCGACTGCCTGTCTGATCTCTGCAACCCAAAGGGATAGCGATATTATTCCAAGGTTTAGTTAGACTAGTGTCAGTACCTATATTTTTAGAAGGTACTGACGCCCTGTAACGATTGTCAAAGATCTTCATGACAACCGAGACCGATGGCTTAACGTGCTCTCCGAGGCACGGGACAAGCGATAATTAACAATGCAATACGCACATAATTGCGAAAAGTCATTAGTGCGCGCCGTGTATTCGAACCCGATACCATGGGTCATCCAGTAGTCAAAAGTAATTATCTTTGGGTCTTTATCTCGATCTACAAAGTACACTGTCTGGTATACATTCATTACAGGAATAGCATGCCAGAAAACATTTCATTCGTAGGGTATAATATAGCAACATAACATTGATGACAATCAGGAGCACAGTACCCAATTTGGGTGACGACCCTCAAACATGCAAACGGGAGCAATTAAAGCTGCTTTATTATTTCCTCATGTCCAAGGCAACCTTCAAATAAATTATCTTACACTTACTTACTACTACGACTAATTACGGTTGAATTAGAGAGGCCATATTTTCTCAGAAATGTCACAGATTTTACTTATATACAGGGTGTCACAAGACCCATCACCAAGCCGAAGTCTACTCGTTTTGCACATCATGCCAAGTCATACTACGTGAAAATAATACCTGGGAAACAAAAAAAAAATTAAGCTTAAGGGGCCTACAAGAGCTAAACGCGAGTTTTATAATGCTTTAAAGTATATGATTCAATGCAGTTAACACAATCAGAAAAATAAATGATATTCTTCAGGATATAATCTAGTTAAGTCCTGTGTTGAAAACATAATACAACTAACTTTACTCGATAGAAAAAAATCACAAAGATACCTCTAAAAAAATATTTTAACGAGTAAAAGCCATATTAAAATACATACAATCATTCTGATTTTTTGACAAATTATTCAACAAGCAATATACTAACGAAATACTGTTTTATTTTTTTAATGCAATCAATACATTTTCTGTAATTAATTTATTTTATGTTTTTTTTAAAGTTCTGAACGTCCCGTTGTCGTCGCGCTTCTCTTTCTTATGTATACAATCCGACAGTGACAGCAACAGCTCAACTCAGTAGCTGTACTCGGCGCCTTAAAAAAATTTACAACTTTTATTACCGGCAATGTATAGCGCGCGTTTGCAGACATCGTACCTACGCCGGCCGTATCTACCTATACCGTGCGCCGCGGTGGCGGCAGTTTATGATCACGTGGTCGCGCAGCCGAGGGGAATGACCTCGCAGCTGATTGATGGTACGCATACACTACGCGTCGGGAACTTTAAAGCCTTTTTTTTACTTTAGGGAAATTTTGTTTATGTTTATTTGGCAGAAAGTGTACATTTATCATTCTAAACACAATTTTGGAATAATTCGAAAAAAAAATTCGTGACTTTGAGCCTCAATATCTCCTGAACCAGTAATTTCCCAGGTATGGTGCCGAAGTAAAAAATGATCGTAATAATTGGTACTATATGGAGTTTCAGTTTTCGTTAAGGGTCTTTTTACTCCCTGTATAACATGGTAATTATCCTTGGGTGAAATTAATACAAACATTGCTTTAGGCTGCGGTCACGATATTATAAAATGCTTTTTGCACATAATAACTCCGAGATAGGCTTCGCTACTACAGTTGGACAAAATAATGGCGACGGACGTTAGTAGGACGATACTTATCTGCAACAAATAATTTGATGAATACCTATACTAATATTATAAGCTAGCTGTCGCCCGCGGCTCCGCCCGCGTGGATGTCACATTTTATATTCATTCATTATCAGCCACTTACAGTCCACTACTGGACTAGGCCTCTCCTTTGAAAGGAGGAATTGGCCTACTATACCACGCTGGCCAAACGGGTTGGTATAGGGTTTGTATCAAGTTTTCCTTCTTTTACAGTGCTGTTCTCTGCATAATATACTCCCTCTGTCGGCTCTTACGACACCCATGGGATGATATTGGGAGGTGACTTTCCGTATTCTTAATCCGTCACCACACGGACAATTAGTTGGCACACTGAAATATAATTACAAATAGTATCAATATTAATCAAACTAAGTCACCGGTTTGATTAATTTAAATCCATAAATTGTAAATAATGGTAATTTTGTTGTTTATAAAGCGAAACGGCCACGACTGGCCTAAAGCCTGATTTACTAGGAAACAAAACCACTTTGTACCGTCGTGTCTAAATGTAATCTAGCAGTGGTTACGAAATCTTATACCTACTAATATATAAGCTGAAGAGTTTGTTTATTTGTTTGTTTGGTTGAACGCGCTAATCTCAGGAACTACTAGTCCGATTTGAAAAAATATTTCAGTGTTAGATAGTCCATTTAACGAGGAAGGCTATAGGCTATAACATCGCGCTATGACCGACGAGAGCGGAGCAGTAGCCTAAAATAACGCGGGTGTAACCGTGAGCATCCTCTAGTAATTTTATAACTGTAGAATCTGATCCGTGCGAGTTGAACAGATTGAAACCTAATTTTTAATGTAAATAAGCGGCCGCTCACGAGGTGTCTTCGAGATGTGGTTGTGGTGTGGTTTTATTGCTGTGTTCTTATGGTTGTGGAACGTGTGAGTAGCTTCTAACGGTAGACGTCTAACCGTGGCCTTTAGACGCTAGTATGGCCAATTGAGCGGCACTCACACTAGCAAATTATGCCAACTGCAATACGCGTGGCCCTATCTTTTTATATTTTCAATTTGTTTAAATTAAATGGCCATCCGTATTTGTCCCTGTTCTGGCTTTTCAGAAACGGTAGGCCTGGCCAACATGCTTAGTACCTTTATATGAAACTAGTTGCACTACAAACGTATTGTTCTTCGAATTATATAATATTTATTAAACTAAAACTTTTGGTCCACAGGTAACTCCGGGTCCAGTACGATAAAGAATAAGAACATGAACATGGACAAACCGATCATGAAGACCATGAAGGTAATAAATTAAACATTTCAATACACCTCAGATGATACAAAAAAAGATACATCATCGCCTTTAGAACAGGTGAAGCCAAATAAAGGAAGACCTACACTAAACACACGTGCCTACGCACACACTTGTATCGAAAGGACGATCTTTCATGAAGTACAGTACACCTATATTCGTGTTATCATTGTGAGTAGAGCCTTCTTTGTGATTCATGTGGGTGCGAGATCGGGTATATTTAAGAAGCTCTACCTTTATTGGCGTTATTTGTAATAAAGACCATGCTGTGTCTATGACTTTCACTTTTTCTGGCTTTCAAAAATAACGCGTTATTTATTTTTGAAATCCAGTAAAAGTCTTCAAAGTGTGCGATTTTACATAAATTAATTAAAAGTTACAAAATTGTTACAATATAAAAATGCTACTTGTGATTCTGGTGTAGTTTGTGTTCATGGGCGGCGGTAACCGCTTACCATCAGGTGATTCGTTGGTTTGTTTGCCGCCTATTATATTTAAAAAAAGCTATTTTTACATAAATTATGAGTCAGAGTCGTCAGTAAGAAAGTCATATCTGACACGTTGCTTATTTATTAGCCAATAATATGATCTTATAAAATCTTCGATTTTTGACAATCGTCACAGGGCGTCAGACAGTCAGTACCTTCAAAAATAAACTGACACTAGTCTAAACCATGGAATATCGCTATCCCTTCAGGTTGCGGAGGTCAGACAGGCAGTCGCTCCGTGGAAAAGCTAATATTCAGCCAAATCCGGTTAGACTAGTAAGCGGACCCCAGATTGAAACTGGGATAACGCTAAGAGGATGATGATGAATATCTTAATATATAAAATCCTTGCGTTACTGACTGACTGACAGACACGCTACAGCCGAAACTATTGGGCGCAGGAAGCTGAAATTTGGCATGTATATTCCTTGGGGACCGTAGGGGTGCACTAAAAAGGGATTTCCCGAAATTCCCACGGGATCGGGAAAAACGGGAAATTCGAAAATATGTGCGTGCGAAGCCGCTGGCGTCGACTAGTGATCTTATAAAAGTCATTGGCTTGGCGTCAAAAAGTCAATAATTAAATCATACACGTTTATATAACTAATAACTTTGGTAATCACGTTCACTAAGTAAAGGCGATTAACACCTAGTTAGATAGTTAACTAAACAAGTTTACTTGTATGATGTATACGAAAGTTTAAAACCGATAATATTTACATCGGTAGAAAAGTAATACAAAATAGATGCAGGCTATGACCAAGAAAGGCATTTTACCAAAAATTTGGTAAGTTAGAAAAATAGGTATTTACATTAAATCAAGTTCGTTTCCCAGGTTTTATTTTCGCTTACTATGACTTGGCAGTGGTGGGCTATGGCCTTACCCTTCTCTTTGTGAGAAGAGGCCCGTGCTCAGCAGTGGGACAGTTTATATACAAGGCCGATAATGACTTGGCATGATGTGCAAAATGAGTAGACTTCGGCTTAGTTAGGCTGAGCACCGCTCAGAGAAATTTTTTATCATCCATAGCTTATTAATCTGGTCCATTGAACACACATCCCCATAACCAAGATTTATTATCCTCCTTATTAATTTGACGATAGTACTACCTTCTGTAAGTACTTATTGTGTGTAATCTGTGACTTCATGAAAGTGCAGTTACGGAGAATCCTCAGTAGGTGTCCCATTACATTCTAAACTAAAATTCCTAAAGGACCTCTGAATTTTGGACCCGAATTACCGTGTACGCGTCACAAAGAGACGGGTATTGTTCTAACGGCAAAAAGTAGATTAATAGGTACACACACAATCTCTCTTCTTTTCTCACAGTTTATCAAACATTTTTTTAAGAAGATAATACGCACATAACTTCGAAAAGTTTGTGAAACCTCAGTGGAACGCGCCGTGGGTTTAAACACAAGACTCTCCGTGTAACGATCTGTTGGTCTCACTACTATACTTTCGCTGTCTGTAAAATATAGTTTTAATAGCTAGATTTATACAAAAAAAATAAAAATGTGCTAATAAACAATTATTATATAGTCGATTAATTTCGGTGTAATCATCATCTTCTTGCCCTGGTCCCAATCTATTTGGGGTCGGCGCAGTACGTCCTTCGCTTCCATTCTTTTCTGTCGCCCGTCATCTGATCATTTACCCCTTTCTCTTTCATATCCATCCTCACACAGTCCATCCATCTTTTCCTTGGCCTCCCTCTCCCTTTCCATCCCTCTACCTTCATATTCACCACTTGCTTACCTACATACATATCATCTCTTCGCATAATATGTCCATACCTTGGTATGGCTTGCCAAACGACTTCCTTTCACTTTCTCGTCTATAGGCGCCACTTTCAGACTACCTCTCACGTATTCATTCCTAATCTTATCCATTCTCGTAACTCCCACATCCATCGCAACATTCTCATCTCTGCCACATGTAATCGTTTTTCATCCATCTTCTTAGTAGCCCAACACTCAGCTCCATACAATACGACAGGCCTTATAACCGCCTTATATATGCGTCCCTTGAATTTCAAAGGCATTTTAGGATCGCATATTGTGCCCGAGACCTGTCGCCATTTCATCCATCCTGAATTGATCCTTTGCCGAACATCTCGGTCAATTTCGCCGTCGTGTTGCAGGAGTGAACCGAGGTAGCGAAAGTCGGAGCATACTGGTAGGGGTATACCGCCGAGTGTAACCGGGCTTGGACTAGAGAGGCCGCCAAAGTCACAGAACATGTATTCAGTTTTGGTTCTGCTTATCCTAAGGCCTACGTTCTCCAGTCTCTGCCGCCACTCCTCCAGCTTGCTCTGCACCTCCTGTCCACTTTCTGCTACCAGGATGATGTCGTCGGCAAACAGCATGCACCAGGGTGCCTCTTCCTGTATGTTCGATGATATGGCATCCATAATCAACAAGAAGAGGTAAGGTCTAAGAGCTGACCCTTGGTGCAAGCCTACAGCCACATCGAATCTGGCTGTGATTCCAGCTGCGGACCGGACTTGCGTGTAGCATTCAGCATACATAGCTTGGATCAACTTCAGGTACTTTTCAGGCACTCCTTTCTTCTTGAGGGCCCACCACAAGACTTCACGCGGTACCCGGTCATATGCCTTTTCGAGGTCAACGAATACCATATGCAGATTTTTATGCGCCTCCCTGTATTTTTCACAAATTTGGCGAAGTGCAAAAATGGCATCCACCGTACCTCGACCAGGCATAAAACCGAATTGGTTACGTGAAATCTCACTCTCTGCTCGCAAACGTCGCTCAAAATCAAAATCAAAATCAAAATCAAAATCATTTATTCATCTAGGCCACAAAGTGACGCTTATGAACGTCAAAATTTAAGTTAATTACGTTACTTAATGATTCTACATTTACATTTACTGCCACGTTCGCAATGCAATAGGTAGAACCACGAGAAAGAACGGGCAATAAAACTCATGGCCACTCTTTTCAAACAAATATAATGGTGGTACATTTTATTTTTGTAAGGAGCTGCAACTGTTTCACATTGTAGACATCTACTAGTAAAAATTTTAGTAGCTATTGATATCATACTCAAGCAGTAAATGATGTTCATATGGTAAGCCTCCCAAAGTAAATATGGTGAAACAGGAGCATCCACTTACGTCTTTTTAATGTAGGCAACTCGCGAACATGGTCAGAACTATGGTAGAAGTGAATGAAGCAGAAAGTAACGGTATTATGAAACCAAAGCAATCGACAACCTATTAGTTAGCCCATGACCACGAGTTACCCACATTTAACAAATCCGCAAAGTTATAATGAAAGTGTGGAACATGAATGCAAAATATAGTATGAAATGAGAATATCGTAATTAACTACACTATAAAATAAAACTACTAATTATTGACCTAGTCAAAAGCGAACAACTACTTCCAAGCGCTCCTGTCATCAAAATAATCCTTCAAACTGTAATATGCCTTATTTATAAGATTCTTTTTAACTTCTGCCTGAAACGAACTTAATGGCAAGTCTAAAATATAAGTTGGTAATTTATTGTATATGCGAATACTGAGCCCAATAAAAGAGCTATGCGTTTTGTGCAAACGAAAATACGGAACACATAATTTATGTCTATTTCTAGTATTGATATTGTGTCTGTCACTATTCATTTTATAAGAATTTATGTTTAGTCTTACATGCATAACACTGGCATAAATATATTGTGACGCTACAGTAAGAATACCAATAGTTTTAAATTTTTCTTTGGGTGAGACTCTTGTCTTTAACTGGTAAATGGCCCTAACTGCCCGTTTCTGCAATATAAAAATATTTTGGATATCAGCAGCTCTACCCCATAACAATATGCCATATGACATAACACTATGAAAATAACTAAAATAAACCAATCTAGCCGTATCGACATCGGTCAACCTACGAACCTTCTTAACGGCATAAGCAGCTGAGCTAAGTTTCCCTGAGAGATATGTAACATGCGCACCCCACTGTAACTTCGAATCAAGTGTTAATCCTAGAAATAATGTGGATTCAGTTGTTTCGAGTAAATCGTGATTTAAAACTATGTTAGGACCAAGGTTTCTGACATTAGGCAGAGCAAACTTAACACATTTTGTTTTTTTGGCGTTAAGTACTAGATTGTTTACATTAAACCATTTAGTCACTTGAATGAGTGCACTGTTTATTTCGTTAAAGTGTTCCTTATTTCTATCTTCTTTAAATATCAAAGAAGTATCGTCAGCAAACAGTACAACGTCACAAATGTTTCTCAAGTAAAAAGGTAAATCGTTTATGTAAACAAGAAACAAGAAAGGCCCTAGGATGCTGCCCTGTGGCAGTCCTAAATCAACAGGTAAGCCACTGGATTTTGAGCCATTTATTTCAACACATTGGATCCTGTCACTTAAGTACGACTTAATGACATCCAATGCTTTAGTCTGGACGCCGTAATGTCTAAGCTTGCACAAGAGCGTCTCATGGCAGACACAATCGAATGCTTTCGAAAGGTCGCAGAACACACCAACAGCATTTTGGGAATTCTCCCAAGCACTGTAGATATGTTTGAGTAACGCTACTCCTGCATCTGTTGTCGAAAGACCCTTGGTAAAACCATATTGCTCACCATGAAGGAGGCTGTTTTGATTAAAATGTCTTAGTAGTTGCTTGAGTATGATCTTTTCAAAAATCTTACTAAAAGTAGGTAGTATCGATATTGGCCTATAATTACTAGGATCAGTCTTATTGCCGGATTTGAACAGAGGTATTATTCTACTATGTTTCATAAGATCTGGAAAACTGCCAGATTTAATACACTTATTGAATAAGTTGCTTAAATAAGGAGCCACTACATCAATTATACTTGTCAAAACCTTAACAGAAATGCCCCAGAGATCACCTGTATTTTTAGACTCTAAAGACTTAAAAGTATTTATAATATCGGTAGAACTAATACTATGAAACTTAAATATTACTTCACATTTTCCTACACTAGACTCTAATAGGTTTTCTGCGACTATAGCTGATGATTTTAATTCTCTAGTAGTAGTAAGTGGTATGCTAGCAAAAAAGTTATTAAATGTGTGTGCGACTTCTTCGTCATTATGAATTAATTTATCATTATCAAGAAGACTAAAACTATTACTTCTTAATGTAGTCTTACCTGTTGTTTCATTAATAGCTCGCCAGGTTGCCTTAACTTTATTCGAAGATTGTTTAATTTTATTCCTAACGAATATAGCTTTAGCTGTATTGCACACTCTTTTAAATATTTTAGAATAATTCCTAACATACTCAGTGAAGTTTAAATCAGAATTGTATTTTTTCATACCATACAACTCATACATTTTTGCTCTGCTTTTGTAAATACCCGCAGTAGCCCACTCATTAAAAGCTCGAGATTCCTTAATTACTTTCTCCTTAGTCTTAAAAGTATTCTGAAACGTTTTGTTAACTATATTAAATAAATTGTTAAAATTCTTATTTGGAGAATCTATTTCTATTAAGTCAGGATTCATAGTATTCATTCCAATCAATACTTTATTCCGGAATTCATTAAACTTATGCCTAGGTAATGGCCTAACCAACACTCTCTGTACGATGCTATCATTGTAATATGGAAACCTAGCTAATTGACCACAGTGATCCGAAGTTAATTCAGAAGTAACTACTCTATCTGAAACAATACAATTACTAAATATGTTATCAAGACAGGTGAAAGATGTTGCTGTGATTCTAGTTGGTTCAAGAAATAAATTTTTCAAATTAAATGATCTAAAAAGGTTTAAAAATCTACAAGTCATTATTGAATTTTCAAGAATGTTAACATTAAAATCACCACAAACTATAATCCCTTTCTTATTGCTCCTAATTTTACTAATTGCATCTTCCATAACAGATTCAAACAAATTAAAGTCACTTAATGGAGGACGATATACACATATAATAATATGCTGCTCAAGCTCAATGCATGACAGTTCCACCGTGCGTTCTATAGACAAGCTAGCTATGTCTTTCCGTTCTTTACATGTTAAACTGTTTGAAACAATAATCAATGATCCACCATGAATAGCTTGTTTCCTAGAGAAGGCACTGTGTACTGTGTATTGTGTGTTATTTATGAATTTAATCTGGTATTCTTTAAGCCAGTGTTCCGTAATGCACATAACTTTAATACTATGATTTTCTAAATATAAACCTAATTCTAAATCCTTGCCAGATAGACCTTGTATGTTTTGATGTGCTACAGTCAGTTCAATATGTCTACCCTTTGTCCTGTTCTTAAGTTTAAAGAACTTGTGTCAGTATTCTCAATAGAAGAATTATAAGGATAGGAACTATTTACAGAAACTAAATTCTTGGATACCCTGCATGTACCTGTGTCATTTTGTATATTATATGCTAATAATTTAGCAACTTGTCTTTTATAAAATAGTGGCAGATACATAGTATCTTTGGTCAATGTAAAATTATTAATAAAATTATTGATGTCAAAAAATAAAATAAAATCCTTATATTGCCATGTCAAATTGTATAACATCAAGTTATGTTCATGAATATGTCTATTCATCATAGCATTTAAACTATAAGCATAAGGCAAAGTCATACTAATAAATTTGCAATCATATGTTCTGTGAAGCGATAACATAACTTCTGTTAAATTAATTATATCTTTTTTAGTCACCATTTGACTATCACCGTATGAAATAATTATTGTGGACTCCCTATCAAATATTGTAGTATTTAATTTATCAATTAGATGTGAAAAAGAAGACTCTGGATAGCAATAATTAATAATATTGTGTTGTTTCAATTCACAATTTATTAAACTACCTAAGCCTAAACCTAACCTATCAGAGAACATATAAACTTTATTTGTGCCATTCCTACCTAAGGAAGACCTATCTGTTGTATTATTTGCTAAATAATAACTTTTGTCAATATCAAAAATATTCTGAGACTCACAAGTGGGTATGGTTGATTTTATGCTATTTAGGCAAGTATTGGTGTTTGTCAAAGCTTTCACATACTCAAGATTTTGCCTACCTACCTGAGCTATCTCATCATATTTCCTAATATAATCCTGAACCTCATTTTGATATTGGGTGTTCATCCTATCTATTTGAGACTGTAGAGAGGTAATTTGACCTTTGAGATCCCTAGTATGTTGATCATACAGCATTTTACTATTTATCAACTCTGTGTTGTACTTTTCTAAGTCTAATAACAATTCTGAACGCTCAGAAACTAAAACTTTATATTGCTGGGATGTTACTTTATTTTTCTTGTATTGTTTTAGGCTAAAGATTAGTTTCCTAATGTGTTTGTTTAGTTTATTATATTTTCTATGTCGTTTCAGGCCACTTGTGTTTAATTTAAATGGTTTAGTAGATCTGTGACCTAAGCTAGTACCTACAACCTCTGTATAAAGGTTCTGAGTTTTTCTACTGTTTAATTCCTCAACAGTCTGTTCTAGGGATTTAATATTTATTATAGATTGTTCTAAACAGCATTCAAGTTCTCTAATGCGACTCATAGACCATGAATGGCCATCATTGCTAGCGGTCAATAAATGTATTTCCTCCTGTAACCTATCTCGCTGGGCCAGTGTGTCCATATACTCAATATGGAGTTCTGCGAGCTGAGCCTTCAGGTTGGAAACCCTATCGTTGACAATCCTGATGTCCCCTTCACAGTCTGCACGCTCCTTCAGTAGGTGTATATTCTCCTCCTGGCACTTCTTTAATTCTATCAAGGTTATTCTCAGCTTGTTCTCTAGATCCTTCGCTGTGGCCTTCCGGGTCATCATAGTGCTCATTGTGGAATGGCTCATAGCCAAGGATACGCCAAACACCTATGGACAGAAAGATAAACAAGATGTCAGAAAAGAGATAAGTCAGTAATGAGTAGGAGTTTATAGATATAGGTAGATAAATAAATAAATAAATTTATTTAAATAAATATTTATAGCTAGAAGGACAGTAGACAAATAACAGAAAAGGAAAAATATTATTGAAAGTAAAGGTGTTATTCAATTTTTAATTAATTAGGCAAAATATGTAGGTAGTAAATGAAAAATATAATCTTGGCAAATTTACTAATTTGTATCAATTTTTATATTATATAACTTATAAAGATATTATATATAGGGGCCTTGTTAAAGATATAAACACTTAAATAAATGTGAAGTGTAAGTGTAGTAGGTGTTTGTATGGGGCGTTTGTTCAGTCTTCGATTTTGCTTCCACGTCTTGTCAAGCAAAAGGAGACAGAAACTGTGCCAGTGTGTGATGGACGAAGCTCACGTTGATGTGAGCCGAGTAAATGTGTGATGAGGAGTGTAAGTTAATAAGTAAGATGCTCCCCGGGTTTAAAGATGATTTCAAATCCGTCCGTTGACACCTGGTAGTAGATCTTTCCGCCAAAAACTGTTCGTATCGAGGTTTCTGTTGGTTTTTATTAACTGAATATAATAAATTAAATACAATATTAATTTATTTACGATCACAATGTTTTTTTTTTGACAATAGAAATTATGACAGAACATTTGAAAAATGTTCTTTATAAAAATATTGTTGAATTTCGTGTCCAAAGAGTTTCACATCTTCAAACTCTTTTCAATACTCCGCCTCACGAAATTAGACGATATTCAACTTTGTCCTAAGTTGGATAAATTTTGGGGCTGGCAAAGCTTTTGTTAGAATGTCTGCCTCCATGTCTTCTGTAGGACGATATTTGACATCTACATGTCCATTTTTGACTGCATCTCTTATAAAATGTTCCCTGATGCTAATATGTTTCGACTTAGTACTTATAATTGGATTATAGGCCAATTTTTGAGCGGCTTGGTTATCATTATAAATATCTATTATGTCTGTTTTTATGTTAAGTTCATTTAGCAAGTTTTTCTGGTAAATGGCTTCTTTTGATGCTTCTGTTAAGGCCATGTACTCCGCTTCTGCTGTACTAAGTGCAACTGTTCTTTGCTTTTTAGATTCCCAACTTATTGGCGTCCGGCCATACGTAAAAATGTATCCAGTCACTGACCGACGATCAATAGAGCATGATGCCCAATCAGCATCCGCTGCTCCTTCCAATTTTATTTTATTTTCTTTTATATAAGTAAGGCCTAAGTCCTTGGTTCCTTGTAAATAACGTAAAACTCTTTTTGCCGCATCAAAATGTTCATGAGTGTAGCTGTTATTGAATTGACTTAGATGGCATACAGCAAACATTATATCTGGTCGTGTGGCAACTGCTAAGTACATAAGAGAACCTATGAGATTCTGGTAAGGCAACTCTTTTTCTTTCATTGGACTTGTACTCCTTACTAGCTTTAGTCCTGTTTCCATTGGAGTGGATGCAGGTTTGCAATCTTTGCATCCAAATTTTTCCAATATGGACTCAATGTAATTTTTTTGTTTCAGTACTATTTGTGTTTCCTCTCTTTCAAAAGTTATACCAAGACAGTGTTTTATTTCACCCAAGTCTCGCATTTCAAATTTCTTCAGAATTAAATTCTTGATTTTGTTTATCTTTTCTTGAGATTTGCATGCTATTATTATGTCATCAACATATATGCTAACAATAATACACTCTCCGCCTTTCGCATATATGTACATACATGGGTCTACTTTCGTAGGTGTAAAACCTATCGATTTTAATTCGGCATCTAGCTTCATGTACCACTGCCTTCCCGACTGTTTCAAACCATAGACTGCCTTATTCAGTTTGCATACAGCATTTTCTTTGTCTAAGGTTAAGTCGCGCAACATTTTATTAGCCTTTTGCTTAATTTCTAAGTCTTTTGTAGTTTTTATAATCTTTTCAAGGTACAGTTCTAAATTCCTAGGCTTTTTCATGAAAATTTCTTCTTGAATATCTCCATTTAGAAATGCTGTACAGATATCTATCTGATTCAAATGCATATCTTCTTGTACAGCCAAAGCCACTAACATCCTTATTGAACTTAGGCGAGTTACAGGTGCAAATACTTCCTGGTAATCAATACCTGGTATTTGTGAAAATCCTCGGGCTACTAATCTTGCTTTTTTGCGTTCGATGTTACCGTCTGGTCCTAATTTATTTTTTAAGATCATTTTACTGTCTATGACATTACGACAAGGTGGCTTCTTCACTATTGACCACGTTTCATTTTTTAAGTGTGCCGTAATTTCGGAAATGATTGCATCGTTCCATTCTGGGTTTTCCTCTTCGCTAATACATACGTAATCTTTAGTCCAAACTGGCTGTTTTTTAGCTCTTTGAGGTCTTTCATTTATTGTTACGTCATTATTTTGTATTACCTCAGTTTCTGTTATTCGATCATCATTTACGTGATTTTCTTCCATTTCTGGTTCGCCGTGACCATCATCTATATCAAAAAATATTTCGTTTTCTTCGGTCCGATGCCTTTCATTGCCAGTTTCCACGAATATTTCGACCAATTTGTCTTCATTCCCTTTTTTTAGTTTCTCATTCTCAATTTTTGTATTGTCTTCATAATATAATCTATTCATTACTTTTACATCTCTGCTTACAATTACATGTTTTGTTTCTGGTATGAATATTCTGTAAGCTTTGCTATTTTCTGAATATCCAAGAAATATTCCTTCAGTTACTTCTGAAGTAAATTTTTTCTTTCTTTTATTATTCTTATTCAGTACGAATGCTTTCGATCCGAAAACTTGAAAATGTTTTACAGATGGTTTTCTTCCCACCCACAGTTCAAATGGAGTTTTATTTTGAATAACTCTTGATGGAATTCGATTCAGAATATAATTTGCTGTTGAAACAGCTTCTGCCCAGAATTTTTCAGGCATTTTACCATCTAGTAGTAGACATCTAGCTTTTTCTAGAATACTTCTATTTTTTCTTTCTGCAGTACCGTTTTGTTGCGGCGTATACGCGCAGCTAAGTCTTCTACTTATACCAGACTTCTTTAAATATTCATCGAAATCCTTATTTATATATTCTGTTCCGTTGTCTGTTTGTAAAAATTTTATTTTATTTTCGGTAAATCTTTCCATTTCTTCTTTATAATCTTTGAACTTTCCAAATACTTCATTTTTATTGCGAATAATGTAAACTCTTGAATATCGAGTCTGTTCGTCAATGAATGTCACAAAATATTTTGCTCCACCAACTGATTCTACATTCATTGGTCCACAGACATCTGAATGAACTATTTCAAGACGCTGTGATGTTCTTGAATGGTTTTCGTTGGTTGGAAATGGTAGTCGACTCATTTTTCCTTTTACACAGACTTCGCATTCATTTAGTTTTTCATTAATATTAAATTCAAGTCCATTCATTGTTTCATTTTTTAATGCGTGTTTTAAACTTGTTTCATTAATATGTCCAAGTTTGCGATGCCATTGGTAAATTTCAGCATTAAAAGTGGTTTCCTCTTGTAATGGGAAATCGTTTTCATTTTTTCTGTCTGTTAAGTGGTACAAACCATTAATCTTTTTTGCTGTAAGTTCAATTTTATTTGTTTTAGAATCTCTGACAGTAGCTATATCTTCTTTAAATAATACTGTTTTCCCTTTCTCTGTTATTTTTGAAACAGACAATAGATTCATGGCAAGATTTGGAACATACAACGAATCTTCTAGTTTGACATTTATGCCATCCACTTTGATTTTAACATCTCCTCTACCTTCAATTTTAGCGCTACTATCTTGTGCTGCTAATTTTAGTGTCCCATCATATTTTTTTATCGAAGAGAAATCATTTAAATTATTGCACATGTGTGATGTGCATCCACTGTCAATACACCATTGTTTTCTTTTTTTATTTAATTCCGTTGCTAAACACATGTTTATCGCTGTGTTAGATGTTTCCTGTCTTTTAGCATTCCGGAAATAACAATTTTGTGTTTTATGGCCCTTCTTCTTACAGATTTGACAAAAAACTTGTTTCTCTTTATAAGTTATTTTATTATTTTTTGTAAACATTGCATTGGTTTCCAATTTAGTATCTTCGGTATAAATACGAGCTTCTGTTTCTTCTAAAATTTTTATTTTTAGCTCCTCCGGTGAAGGCAACGTGTCTCGTGATTCTATAGCAATGCGGAAATTTTCAAATTTTGATGATAAGGAGTAAAGCATAATTATGGATAAAAGATCTTTATTTATGTCAACATCCATGTTATGAAGTTTGTCTACGGTGTCCATTAAATTATCCAAGTGCTCTCTCAAATCATCGCCTTCCTTATACTTCAGTACAATTAGTTTTTTAAGTAGTGAAGCTTTCCTGGTGGGTCGCTTACTTTCATAGGTATCCTCAAGCTTTTTCCATATATCATAAGCAGTTTTACAATTTTTAACATTTTTTATTTCTTGAGATGATATAATTAAAATAAGTTCTGACCTGGCAAGAAGTTCACCCTCATCGTACTGTGTATCACTATTAGAATCTTCTTTTGTGGTTGACTTAGGTTTACTTACATATTTCCACAAGCCAGCTTTAATCAGTACTGCTTGAGCCTGAATTTTCCACGTGTCATAATTGTTTTTATTTAGTGATTCAATGCGATACGATGTACCAGCCATTTCAGTAGTATTTATTTTTTACTCAGTTACTATTATGTCCTGGGCCCATAACCTGTTGGTTTTTATTAACTGAATATAATAAATTAAATACAATATTAATTTATTTACGATCACAATGTTTTTCTTTTGACAATAGAAATTATGACAGAACATTTGAAAAATGTTCTTTATAAAAATATTGTTGAATTTCGTGTCCAAAGAGTTTCACATCTTCAAACTCTTTTCAATAGTTTCAAACACCAAACTCAATGTCTTTCACAATTTTATGCACAGTATGATAACATAAATGATATTTAAGCATTTAATATTCATTTAAAATAAAATAAAACTTTTAAAATTACAGAGCTACGTAATTTTACGTCTGACATTTACAGTGTTGCCAGCCCCCCAATTCTCTCTCCCATACTTTCATACTATGAGGCATTAACTTTATTCCCCGATAATTGTTGCATTCTTGGACATCTCCCTTATTTTTAAAAATGGGCACTAGGTAACTCCTGCACCATTCCTTGGATACTGTCTCCTCATGCAATATCTTATTGAAGAATAAAGTCAGCCACGCCCATCCATCCTCCCCTAACACCTTCCATGCTTCTACTGGTATTCCATCTGGTCCTAATGCTTTCCCATTCTTCATTCCACTCACAGCCCGTCTTACCTCATCCTTACTTATTACATTCACTAGTCCAATATTCTTCGCCTTGTTCTCAAGCATTTTGCACCAATCATTCTCTTCATTCATTAATTTTTCAAAATATGTTCTCCATCTTTCTTTAATCCTATCATCATCCGTAAGAACCACTCCTGTTTCATCTTTCATACACTTGATATGGGATACATCCCTCGCCTTTCTCTCTCTAGCCTTAGCCAGTCGGTATAAATACTTTTGGCCCTCCGGCTTCTCAATTAATCCGTATATATTGTTAAGGGCTTTTGCTCTTGCTAAGGCAACGGCTTTTTTGGCTCTTTTCTTACATTCATCATACTTCTTTTTCTTACTCTCTTTCAACGAGTCATTACCTTCTTTCATCAGCTGCCATTCCTTAAACCTTGCTTTCTTTTCCTTGAGCACACTCTGTACTTCCTCTGTCCACCACCAGGTATCTTTATCTTTCATACGTTTTCCTTTCGATTCTCCTAAAACATCTTTTGCCACGCACTTCATACATTTACTCATCTCCTCCCAACTCTCATTCACGCTGCAATCCTTCATATCGCCCATCTCTATCATTTTATCTACCACTCTATTTCTGAACTCTACTGCACATTCATTCTTCTCTAACATATGCCATTTTACTTTTGGGGGTAGCTGCTCCTTGGTTCTTTTCGAGCTCAGCCGAATTTTTAATTCGACCACCAGGAGTCTGTGCTGTGGGACTAAGTCTTCTCCCGGTACCACCATACAGTCTTTGACCCAGTTGATACGTTTACGCCTTAGCAGAAAATAATCAATCTGGGTCATATGGTGGCCACTGTTGTAGGTTACCAGATGTTGCTCTTTTTTTTGGAACCAAGTGTTAGCCACTATAAGATCAAAAGCGGCAGCAGCTTGGAGAATTGCTTCTCCCTCGCTATTTCGGCTGCCGAAACCCCAGCCTCCATGTACTCTTCCATACTCTCCACTTGTTCGTCCCACATGACCATTAAAATCTCCTCCCACAATTATCTCTTCATTCATTATTTTACATTCTCTCGATTAATTTCGGTGTAATAATAATAATATATTATAACACTGAAATTGATCGAATATAAAGACGTAGTATTTTGAGTTTAATAACAATTCCATTTACGCTACTAAAATTTGCCTAAACGTTCACTACTGCGGTCTATAATACCTTTCATAATAATGCTTTCAGAATTTTGTACCTACGGTAAATCCTTACCGTAAAAAATTCTCAGTACACAATTGCGTATATTAACTCCGGGAAATGATATAACAGGGAAAGTAATAACTCTTTTCCCGTCAAATAAATCGAACCTTGAGCCACGCGGTCGCCAATAAACGTTATCGTAAATATTACATGAAGGACATTAAGGCGTAATATAACGTGATTTTGGTACAAGTGTGTATCTCATTAGATACCCACTTGTTATCAAAATGACTTCATTACTATGCTGTCCACCGTCAAAGCCAGTCCAATCAGATTTTATATAATACTAGAGGACGCCAGCAGCTACGCCTGCATTGTTTTTAAATTTACCCGTTTTAGCCGCTCCCGTGGAAATTTCGGGAAATCCCTTCTTAGTGCACCCCTACAGTCCCCAAGGAACATACATGCCAAATTTCAGCTTCCTGCGCCCAATAGTTTCGGCTGTAGCGTGTCTGTCAGTCAGTCAGTAACGCAAGGATTTTATATATTAAGATTAACATTTTCTTCACGGCAACTGGCTTTTGACCTCCGCAATGGGACAGTTACATTTCATTGCTTCGACAAATGTTGATATATTTGAGGGCACTAACTTCCACATAACGACTGTCATTGATTATCATAAAAATAATATTTTGTACAAAAGTAAAAACTAAATTCTGGACAGGGCCTGCATTCTGTATAAATATGGCCTAAGTAAAATCTAAAATAAAGCCAAATTAACAGAATATTTTCAAAGAAATTGGTCACACGATATTTTTATTTATATACTAGACTTTACTATAGGAGACTCGCAGCTGCACCCGCACATTCTTTTTAATTTAGCCGTTTCTTCATTGCCGTGCTAATTTCGGGCAATCCCATCTTAGTGCTCAACTGCTGATCCCAAATGTTTAAATTCATTTATTGCTATAGTTGATTGAATCAGGCGTTACTTGGTGGAACTCCATTGTAACCTAATGTAAGGAAAGAGGAACCCACCACGCACCCTCGGATTGACCACCCCAACTATTGCAATAGAAAAAGGTTGAAAATACCGAACTCCTCTAAAAGGATAAGGGATACAGGAACGGTATGGGTTCCAGGAAGATACCTGACTTGCAGTATCCCGCTGTATGCGCCGACTATTCACGAGGCATCCTCAGGAGCGATGGGCAGCTCAGTCGTTACCCAACGCTCCTTCCATTAGGTCATATATTGCTCATGCTAAGTTTCAGCTTCTTGCACCATGTAGTTTTGGCTGTGTGATGTTTTTCAGCCAAAGAAGAATTATTATAAGTAATTATTGATTAGAAGACTGCACTCAGACACACGACAAATATACGACAATTATTCACACAAGGATTTTTCACGAGTTTGAATCGAAGAGTTTCTATCACAATGATCAAAAAAGTATTACAAGAATACATACGATACATTAATAAATATTTTATAGTAACAAAATAATATATTAATCGATTTTCGTCAATGATAAATTATTACCTATTCATCTTATAGGTAATATTGAACGCCTGTGCCAAGTTTTTTTTTTTTTAAAGACACCTAATTAATAATTTTCAATAGTTCATGCTCCATGTTAGTAATAGATCACACCATTACGTCGGATTAAGAAATAAAATATGTATCTATCATAAGTAATATCGTGATTATTGTTGTATCTAAGCGTAGCTCACATACAAAAATAAAGTGCGTGAAAATGTTTAAGGAAGAGTGTATTAAAAGGTTAATATATTACAAGTACATGCATGAGGAATCTGATGGGAGTGAATGAAGCAAGAGAGATATGTCAGGATCGTTGCAAATGGCGTTCCGTAGTCTATGCCTACCTCTCCGGGAAACAGGCGTGAGTCTATGTATGTATGTATGTATGTATATATTACAAGTTACAAAATATTATGTTTTTGTAGTGACGGATTAATAATACAATATGTCACCACACCATTTCACTCTGGGGTTGTCGTAAAAGGCCACTAAGTAATATACACGAAGTAAAAAGTATCTTTGCGAAGAAATTGAAAACTCAACGTGAAGTCTTGGCAGCGTGGTACAATAGGTCAAATCCTCCTACCGACATCCAGAGATACTATAAAGCAAATCTGAAGAGTCTTATATCTAGCAGTGGCCTGCGTCAAGCTGTAAAGGGATACTCATGAAAAACCTTGGCGAGAATCTTACATCTTTTTAACTTGATCTAAGAGACGTGCTTGATTTACCATTTTTAAATCGATGTACGAACCGCAATTATTTAACCGGGACTCCAAACTGGAGCACAGAATTCATTTGTAAAGATTTTTTTCTTGTAATATATTTTCTAACATGTCATTTAATCAAATATCCAAATATATCTCCAAAGACAAACGCAAAAATATATAAGAGATCATTACAGCAATAAAATCGAGAAGAAAAGAGCTCACAATTCTGACATTCCCATTTCTCCATTCGGTCTTATCGAATTATTTTTGCGTGCCCATCAGATTATGGCTGTAATATATCTCGTATCCGCCATTTTAAAGCATATAAAGCCCTCGCTTTGAGGATTATCCCATGTTCATGAATCTTTTCAAAAGGGCCATGATGAATTAGCATAATTACTTTCAATGGTTTTAAAATAAGCTTTCGTCCAAATAGACATATTTTACAGAAATACTGCAAATACTGTAGAGAATATGTCAACTGTCAAAGTAGGACGTGTGTTTTTTCTCTTATATTTTAATAATTTATATTTTTCCTTGTAAATAGTTATTTGTGCTCATTATATAAACACCAACTTATAATATTAACTTGCTATGAATAATTCTGTTTGCGAGAACGTGACTCAGCGCGGTAAGTCAATTAAATCATCGATGCGCCTAGCTGCTGCCGCACAGGCAGAGGACTCTACAAATATGTCGTCTGATTTGCATACACCGCCAAATAATATATCGACATACCGATCAAACAACAAATCAAGAAAAGTTACCATGGAAAATATTGGAATGTTATTAGATGCAAAGCTCGAAACTTCGCTCAGTCAGCTAATGACCAAATTGCGAGCTATCGTCTTGGAGGATGTCCATAAGCTCGTCCAAGCCGAAGTTGCATCTGCCTTTCAAACTTTAAAAGATGACTTCACCAAGACTACGGATCATATTTGCGGCGATCAGCGAGATTTAAGGTCAGAAATAAACATCAAGACTAATTCCATTACTGTATTAGAAAATGAGAACCGTATCCTGCGCAAAGAAA
Source organism: Euclidia mi (assembly GCA_944739405.2). Lineage (NCBI taxonomy): Eukaryota > Metazoa > Arthropoda > Insecta > Lepidoptera > Erebidae > Euclidia > Euclidia mi. Next base: position 127,696,776 of record OX123181.2, read on the forward strand.
TAAATGCGCTAACTAGCCGCATCTCTGGTCTAGAAAAACTATCACGCAGTCAAAACCTTGAACTACAAGCAGTACCAGAGAATAGAAACGAAAACATACAAGAATTATTTAAGAATCTTTGCAATACTATTGGTATTGAAATGTTAGATAATAACATTATATCTTGTAGAAGAGTGGCCAAGGCGAATCAAGCTTCTGAACGGCCCCGCAATATTTTGATCTCGGTTTCTAATTCTTCTCTACGGGATCATGTTCTTTCTGCCTGTCACCGATTTAGAAAAACCATAAATAATGAATCCTTAAACAGCAGCCACCTGGGACTGACTGGTAATGCAACTAAAATTTTCATATCTGAACATTTGTCGCCAGATTGTAAAGCGCTCCATGCTGCGACAAGGCAGAGGGCTAAGGAGCTTAATTATAAGTTTGTTGTAAAGTACGGCCGTATTTACGTACGTAAAGCGGAAAGGGCGGATCATATTTATATCAAAAACCTAGACACATTAAATAAGTTAAAATAATTATAATGCTAACTTTGTTCTTGGCAATATTTAGTTAACATATTTGGTTTTGTTTTCCCTAATTTAACTATGTTAATTTACTATCAAAATGTGAACCGTATTAGAACCAAGATTATTGATTTTTATTTAGGTGTTCTGAACTGTAATTATGACATAATATGTTTAACAGAAACCAATTTGAATCCAAGTGTTTTTAACTCGGAAATTTTTGACAGCAGATACAATGTATTTCGCAGAGATAGATGTGACACATCTATTAAAAAGTCTGAGGGCGGTGGTGTGTTAGTAGCAGTGAAACATCATATTAACATATTTCGCCAGCACTCATGGGAGTCGATAGTCGAAGATCTTTGGTTATCCTTTGTTCCATCTGAGGCTACCGTAAGTAAAATAATCAATCTGTGCATTTGTTACCTCCCGCCAGATCTCCCTATACATCTCGTCAACACGTTTCACAACAACTGTCAAAAAGTTATCATGACAAACTCTAATCATGGTGAGTTTCTAATGATTGGTGACTTTAACACTCCTGGCATTAATTGGGCCCCTGTACCTCACTCGTATTGGCTTAATCCAGGACAACCATTAGACCCAAAATCCAGTCTACTTGTTGAGACTCTGAATTTATGTGGTTTGAGTCAGTTTAATAACATTCCCAATAAAAACAATCGCTATTTGGATCTAGTTTTATCTAATATTAGTACCATACGGATATATGGAGCCGAACCCTTAAGCCGCCTGGATGATCACCATCCCTCTATTATAATAGACTGTTCTAATTTAAATAAATCAGGGTCCTTAAAATCATGTAGACGTAAACGACTTAATTTCCGTAAATGTAATTATGAAAGCATCAAGGAACAACTTAAAGCTGTAGATTGGCAAGTAGTTTTAAAAGACCAGGACGTTAATACCGCAGTAAACACTTTTTATGATATACTCAATAAAATAATTATACAGCATACTCCCATAATAAAGGACGACACACATATTTATCCGCTGTGGTTTTCACCGGCTCTAAAACAATGCTTAAGAGAAAAACATAAACATCACAAACTTTATCGTAGATACAAAAATCCACGCGAGTATGATACTTTCAGCATGCTTCGTACAAGATGTAAACGACTCATGAATGAGGACTACAAATAATTTGTTGCATGCACAGAAACCGCTTTGAAGTATGATATTAAATCTTTTTGGCGATATGTCAACACCAAGAAGTGCACAAATGATATTCCATTAACCATGAAGTACGGTAACCAAACTTCTTCAAGTCTGGTAGGCACATGCAATTTATTTTCTGATTATTTTAGTTCGGTTTATGACCCACCAGTTCCTGTAGATTATTTACCTTTCTTTTCTGGCGGTAATTTTATTAGAACACTGCACTCAATAAACGTAACTACATACGACGTCTACAGTAAAATTTGTCATTTAGATAGCAACAAGGGTGCTGGACCTGATGGAATTCCACCATATTTTATTAAAATGTGTAGAGATGAGTTGTGTGAGCCTTTATCAATCATATTTGCTAATTCTCTTCACTCTGGTGTGTTTCCTACCATATGGAAAGTTGCACATATAGTTCCAATTCACAAAACTGGTGACAAATCTTCCTGTGAAAATTACAGGCCCATTAGTATTTTGTCCTGCATGGCTAAACTCTTTGAATCAGCTGTGTACGACTCACTGTACTATCATCTTAGGTCATCAATCTCGCCTAATCAGCACGGTTTCATGAAAAATAGATCAACCCTTTCTAACCTTCTGCTTTATAAAAATTATTTATGCTGCGCTTTCGGAAAAAGGCAGCAAGTCGATACTATCTACACTGACTTCTCCAAAGCATTCGATAAGGTAAACCATTCGCTGCTTTGCGCCAAGCTCTCACACTACGGCATACATGGTAATTTGCTTCGTTGGGTTGAGTCCTACTTAAGTAGAAGAAGTCAGTTGGTATCGGTCAAAGGTAATGTTTCATCACCAGTCACTGCCACTTCGGGGGTGCCTCAAGGTTCCCATTTAGGTCCATTGTTCTTCATAATATTTATAAATGACTTGATAGCGAGATTGAAAAACCCATGTCTGTTATACGCTGACGATCTGAAGATATATTGCATGGTTATTAGTACTAATGACGCCTTAAGTCTTCAGCAGGATCTTCAAATTGTTCATCAGTTGTGTCAGCTCAACTACATGCATCTAAACTTAAATAAATGTTGTGTGATACCTTTTGCTTGTAAAGTACAGAAAATACTTTTTAATTATAATTTAGATGGCTTCTACCTCGACAGGAAGCATGTTGTTAAGGATCTTGGGGTTATGTTTGACGAAAAGTTAACATTTCACGCACATTATGACTATATTATTAATAAAAGCACCAGCTTACTTGGATTTATACTTAGATTTACTAAGGACTTCAAACATCCTTGTAGTCTCGTTTACCTTTTTATTACTTTGGTTCGCACTATCCTGGAGTACAACTCACCTATTTGGTCGCCTTTCTACGCTGTTTACATTAATAGAATTGAGCGAGTTCAGAAAAAATGTCTCAGAATATTATGCTACAGATATGAGCGTCACCAAGATTTACACTGCTATAAAGATAGGTTAAATAATTATAAGATACTTTCCCTCGAGTCTCGCCGCAAAAGTACTAATCTTTTGTGTCTTCACAAAATTATTCACGGTGCGATAGACTGTCCAACTTTGGTGTCTCTTATTAACTTTAATAGTAAGTTTAGGTCGCGACATCCTAATTTAAAAAGTTTCATTTTAAATGTGCACCTGAATAATACGTCATTTTATAACCCCATTGTAAGGATGTGTCGACTATATAATGACTTGCTACCTAAACACAGTTCCAAATTGGATATATTTAATAATAAATTCTTAACTTTTAAGAATGATGTTCAACATATTATGTCTGAATGACTACTAACACTTGTCGCATAAACGTAACGTACAATAAGTTTATTTCTTTCTTTTTATTATTATAATTTTTCACTCTCCTACTTTTATAGATCATGATGTATACGCATATTTAGGAACCTAGTTAAGTTTATAATACTATTGCTTATATAATGTTTGCCACAAATGTACTAGATTCTGTCATGTGTGATTAAATAACTAAATAAATAAATAAGAATGTTTGAAGCGTTTTCTGTATAAATATAATTTTAGAATTAGGTCTACAACGGAACTTACAAAAAAGCTTATTCGACGAGATTTTTATTCAACATTTATTTATTTATTTAGGTTTGCTAACAAATGTAACAGTAATACAATTACAGACCTCTAAAGCTTCGTTTCGGCACTTTAGGTCGAAATAACTTAACTCCAAACTATTCCGGCAAGACGTTTGTTAGAATTTAGTCAATTAAAAACCACTTTACTATAATCGCAGCTAAAAGACGTCCACTTCTAAACACAGGCCTTCACCAGCTCTCCACGTAGATCGAATTTAAATCGATCTCATTCAACTGCTTCCCGCGATCCTAACAAGATCGTCAGTACACCCTGTAATTCAACTATGTATACAATGCAGTGCAACACTGTCACGCCACTCCAATTATGGGTGATCATTCGGTAGGTGCAGAAGTCATCAGACTACAATTACATTTCATTTGAAGACCTCAAATGAAATCAAATGAAATTCGTATCGCCGACATCTGGCTCAAAGGAAATGACGGCTCTGACGAACGGGATAAACCTTTTGTGATCCAAATGTCATTTGCTTGCAATTCACGGTAACATATACTGTACGCCTAGTGTCAATTGTTTCTGGAATATCACATATTTTTATAACCTTTTATCCTTTTTTTAGGGATCAGATGGCAAGGACAAATGTTTCTTAACAAAGATTTATAGACATAATATTTATCGTCAAATATTACTCAGAAACAAAATATCATAAACAGCATAAAACATCTAGTATTCTATTTAGGTATAGACGGCATACATACATAGATTGTATACCTTATCAAAGGTACAGCTAAATGCTAAAAATAATCAATTAAATATAGAAACCATTATGAAGACTTATGTAGATGATATTGTATCACTCACATAAATATACGTCTTAAAATATTTTTATCAAGTTTATGAAAAATATTTACGTAGAAATACCAAATCCGTTTCCATTACGAAATACCTTGAAGAACAACGAAATACCGTAAGACCTTGAAGCTTCCATTCACTTAATTCTACGATTTCAGATATTATAATAAACTTTTCCTTAGATAACGAGAAATATTGCTTACATTAAAAGCAAATCAAATAAACTTGAAGGGTATATATGGTAATACTCGATTATATAAGTCTGGTAATTGAAATGGGAGATGAGATAAAAATGCTGGCTATTTTTGTAATGGCTGCATGTATTTTACACTTATTCAAATCGAGAGAGAGGGCTATTTAAGTAAACAGTATAGCTCGAAAGCTCAAAGGCTTTTCTGGATAAGGCTGAAAAAAAGTGTGCTTAGGTTAAAACATGTTACGAAAATTAAATATGCAGTGAAATACCACAGAAACCCTTATGTACAAACAGTGGCTCTCTTATATTTTATATAGCAAAATAATGTGAAGCCCACTCATTTAATTATGAGGCCTGTTAAAATAGGCGTAAAAATGTCTTTCCCATGACGGTAAAATTGAAAGCCATCTTGTTATATTGCTATGACAACAACCGGAATGGTACTCTTCAGTATGAAATCTAACTTATCTTTTCACCCGTCAAATCAATATGACTGACAGAAATAAAATTAAATAGATATCTACAACACTGATACAAAGCACTGTGGAAACACATAAAATGCTGCACGGTTGGCGTAGTGGTTTAAGCGGCCGCCTCGCCGCTTGACACTGCGCCGAGTGTTGTGGGTTCCACTCGCGCACGAGACAACACTTCGTGTAATCCATAAATTGTTGTTTCGAGTCTGGATGTTCATTGGGTCCGTTAGTTGTATATTTGTAAAGTTCCCCGCGACACAGGATTAAGTCTTAATGCGGGAGTTGTATTTTTATAACAAAAAAAAGGTTCAGTAAAAAGTACGTACTGGATGAAACATTTTACTTTTATGTTCTATTTACTATAATACGCTTTGGCTGATAAACTTATTTTTATTTATAATCTGATTTTCTATAAAAATAGCAATTTTAACATATATTATCAATCCTAAGGAACATAATATACTTTCCTAAATATTTGAAAATGACGGAATATGACATGTCGGCGTGCTGAATAATTTCACTAAGAAAATAATTATTTCTGTCTGCTCTGAACGAGATTATAAACCATTCTCTGTGTTATTAACTCATGATCATTCGTAGTCGAACAAGAGGTTTTGTTTTAAATGTATAAATATGTAAAGCGGATTAAAATCGCAAATCGCTCAAGCTGCCAGCCGTGCCTCGCTTCGTAAATGTAAGCGACCGTATTTTGGTCGCTACCTTGGTCGCACCCAGGTTTCACCAGCAAGCAAGTCACATCTTCTTCACGTGAGTTTTTATGCCGCCGCCGAGCAACAAAAGCACCAAAGAAATTGTTTATTAATAATTATCTCTGCCATCGTGACAGTTCTTGACATAGTGTGACAGTTTGTTTTGTAAATATTGTTAAAATGTGAATTTATTTTTGTGATTTTTTTTTGGAAATATTATATATAGGTAGTAATATAACGAATGCAATGTTGTGATGGCACTGGCGATGTGGACGTGAGTGCTAGTCAACCTACCACATCGTTGACTGGTCTGGTGCGCTGTCCGGATTGCTCCCAGGACCGCTTTTTCAAAGGTAAGCGGGGCCTGAAAGTGCATTTTGGTAAAGTACATAAATCCCAAAATGCACTTTCTGGCTCCACAATATCTTCACAACCTGTATTAGGAGACACCACACAAATTCCTTTTTGGCAAACGCTATCAAAATTTAAACATTCGATCCCGGTTGTGAAAAGAGTTCCCCGTGGGGCAAGACCATCAGTATCCAAAAAATTAGCGGAATGTATTGGTCTTGTCGTCAGGGAGAACTCGAGAACAGCCTGGGAGCAATTACTGACTTTCCCTTATAGGATTCTACATGTTGATAAAAATCAGGCAGGCCAAAATTCGTTGACATCCCAAATTAAATATAATTGTCAAGTTTCGGCACACTCTTTAGATTCAAAATTTACGTTTAACAAGCAGAAGTCGCTGTATCAATATGTAGAATCTAAATTAAGGGAGGGCGATATACGGGGCGCTTCTAGGCTCCTTTTCAGTAGCGATGTGGTGGCGCCTTGCTCTCCAGACACGCTTGCGGGTCTGAAGAGCAAGCATCCAGCGCCTATTAATGATCTCTCCTTCCCTGAAGCTCCCGACAGGGAATCAGAACATCTGATCACCACAGCCAAGGACGTGTTAGCAGCGGTTGGCTCCTTCCGGAGTGGCTCGGCCGGGGGCCTCGATGCACTGACGCCCCAGCACCTGAAAGACCTTGTGTGTGCCAGTGCTGGGGTGGCTGGCGATACACTTCTGAGGGAGTTGACTGCGCTAATAAATATGATGCTCTCCGGTAATGTGGACGACGCCATCGTTGACATCTTGTATGGGGCGAACTTGTGCGCCCTTAACAAGAGGGATGGTGGCATACGTCCCATTGCCGTGGGTTGCACATATCGGCGTATAGCAGCCAAGATATGCTGTAAATTTTACAGCAGGGAGCTATCGGAAAAATTCCAACCCCTCCAACTAGGTTTTGGTTCCAAAGGGGGTTGCGAGGCTGCTATACATGCCCTTTCTACGTACCTTGGAAGTGGTGATGGAGAGGTCATTTTGAAGGTTGACTTAAAAAACGCCTTCAATTCAGTGAATAGGGACACTTTGTTGGCACAAGCAAAATTAGAAACCCCTAAAATTTTTAAATTTCTTTGGCAATGTTACAGGTACCCCACAAAATTATTATATCAGGATAAGCTATTGGAATCAGCAGTTGGGTGTCAACAAGGTGACCCTCTTGGACCAGTCATTTTTAGTTTAGCAATACACCCCATAATTCGGCAAGTAAATTCTAAATTTAATGTATGGTTTTTAGATGACGGGACCCTAGGAGGGGATCCAGACATTGTATTACAAGATTTAGCTCTTCTTATAAATAAATTCGCATCTATTGGCTTCGAACTAAATTCTAGTAAATGTGAGCTGTTTATAAATACAACAGACTCTTCAAAAAAACATTCGATTATATCTAAATTTAATCATTTGGCTTCAGACATCAAAATTGTTGATAAGAGTTCTCTTCGCCTCCTAGGTTCTCCAGTTTTTGAAGAATCTTTCGATTCTTTCATAGAGGAAAAAATTCAAATTTTTTGTGATATTTCAGATCGCCTATTCAAAATTAATGTACATTCGGCCTATACTATTATTCGATATTGTCTTTTCGTCCCAAAATTCACACATGCTTTAAGATCTTCCCAACTTTGGAAAAAATATGCACTTTTAGAACAAGTCGACAAAATTATCCAAACTACTTTAAAGAGAATACTAAATGTGGACTTGGACGACCGAGCCTGGCTACAAGCGTCATTGCCTATACGTCTGGGTGGGCTCGGTATACGCAAAATTTCTAGTGTCAGTTTACCGGCGTTTCTGTCTTCGGTTCACAGCACGGAAGAGTTAACTAGGAAAATTTTATCACCTACACTAGTTAACTCAGAAGTGCTGTGCAAATCCGAAGCTGTAAACGCCTGGAAAATGGCTTGTCCAAGCACTGTTTTGCCTACCAACCTATTCTCCCAAAGACAGTGGGATGCGCCGCTTTGTGACATTGTAAGGAAAAGTCTTTTAGATGCATCTTTTAACGTTGCAGAGCGTGCTCGCTTGCTGGCTGTGGGAGAATGGGAATCGGGTCTGTGGCTTCAGGCACTACCATCGTCCAACACTGGAACCATGTTGGACGATGAGACGTTCCGTATCGCCACTTGTCTTCGTTTAGGTGCTCCGTGTGTTTCTCCGCATCGATGTCATTGTGGAGAAGACGTCGATAGCCTCGGACACCATGGGCTATCTTGCAGCAGAAGCGCTGGTAGAATTCCCAGTCACGCCCATTTGAATGACATAATTCGTCGTGCTCTTGTCGCGTCTGGCGTACCAGCTGTACTTGAACCAAATGGTTTGGTACGCGACGACGGTAAGAGACCTGATGGTATGTCATTGTTGCCTTGGAAAATGGGTAGGCCCTTGGTGTGGGACGCAACCTGCGTAGACACCCTCGCGCCATCACATGTTCCAAGCACCGGAGGCCATGCTGGCGCTGCTGCTGCAACTGCGGAAACCCTCAAACGGCGCAAATACAGTAATTTAGTGAGTAATTACGTGTTTGAGCCGTTTGGGGTTGAAACGCTAGGCTCATGGGGTCCGAGCGCTCGTTCACTATTCCGGGAAATTTCTAAACGTTTAATCGACGTCTCACGTGACCAGAAGGCTGGTTTATTCCTTGCTCAGAGAATCAGCATTGCCATCCAGCGTGGCAATGCTGCCAGCCTTCTGGGCACGTTACCCGATGACATTGATGCGGAGGCATTTTACGACGCCTAAACCTTGTAAATATTTTAAATTTTTTATTTGTTTTTACGGTTTTTTGTACATATACTACTTAGACATTAAGATTAGATTAAGCTACATATAGATTATAAAATCTTTCCTAAAGAAAACAATTTTATCTTAACTTAATAACAAAGTTGAAGATATTCTAAGCTTGTAAGGTTATTTTTATAGATATTTTCCTACATCAAAATATATTTTTATTTGAGGAATTTGCGTAAAATATGTTGTTAGTTTAAAATAGTATTTTCAAATACTAATATGATAACAATTCATTTAATTTAGGTACAGCTATATTGCTAAATTGCGTCATAATCTGTTAATTAAACTCCTTACACAGTCCAATATTCTACAATATATTTTTCGATACATAGAGGTTCAGCCTTATTATTTTAGCTGTTTAATTAACGTAGACTCATTTCGTGAATCTAGTTATATAGTTATTAAACGGCATGACCGTTTAATTAATACTCATATATCGGTGACTGAAATACCAAGGTTTTAACATCTAATACTAATCTTATATATATAAAGCTGAAGAGTTTGTTCGTTTGTTTACTTGAACACGCTAATCTCAGGAACTACTGGTCCGATTTAAAAAAATATTTCAGTGTTAGATAGCCCATTTATCGAGGAAGGCTATAGACTATATAACATCACGCTATGAGCCACGAGAGCGGAGCAGTAGCCTTGAATAACGCACATGTAACCGCGGGCTTATCTAGTTATAATAATAAAGCGTGATAGCCCGATTGATTCCTCTAGTCACTCACACCGGTCGTCTAGCTGCCTTTGTGATTACCATTGAATGCCTTTGAGGCTATGAAGTAATGGTCTATCTAGTGAGTTGGCGAGTCACTGACTGCACATTCCGACTTTATACTTAATAGTAAAAATGGCGCCTGGCCATTTTTCATTCGTAGTGTTCACTTAGATAAATCTATTCAGCACCCATCCCAATAGCCCACAATAATTCCATAGTACAAATAGTTTTAGGTTCTACATCTAACGTAGCTAGTCTGTAACTATGGTTAATAATTTCAACTCCTTTGGGGATGTCTCATTACTCTTAATTCTAACTCTCAAAGGGCCTCTGCACTTTGGACGGTCTTGTCTTGTATGCAACGACAACCCAGCCTACTAGACGGCCGACGTAAGGCGAACACTTTCTGACAACACGTTAGACTTATACGTCTTGCGTATAATTCATAACTAGAGTTGGGATTGGTCAATCCCAACTCTAGTTATGAATTATGACGTACCGCAAATTTGAACCGGCCAATTAGAATGCATTTTTGTAGCCCCCTTCGCCCCGCATACCTCACGCCTTTGACAGAATTGTTTGTTTGTAGAAATGAAAACATTAGGTGTCTAGTAGGCTGGGTTTTCGTTGCTTGTATGCCTTCGTTTAAGCCTGGCAAAGATCCGGGTGTTTTCTTTACACTTTATTTTATAAAAACACGCGTAATAGAGAAATCAGGGCAATAATGCACAATTTTGATAAAATGTATTGTTACTTACTTTTAAATGATTTTATAATTTTCATCCTTTAGGCTTCTGCAACATTAACATTAGGGCAGATTTTATTTTTATTTTACTTTTTCAGATCCAAAAAATATGAACATTTGTTATACGTACGTAGTGGTTTACATGTAAACGTAAGCCGAAGGTACTGAGGGATTTCAGGCAGGAAACAATCAGAACCTGGATTTAGAATAAATTATAGACGGCAAATCAAATTTTTGAGGATATACTTTGCTGCCGCTTGTCTCGTAAGTTACTCAAGTTTTTATCATAAAGATGTATTGTATGTCATCCTCTATGTGAAGAAAACTCATAATTATATGACTTCTTTCCCGATGCACGTTTACAAGTTGTTCCTGAAATCTGTCACAAGCCACTTCACTAGAAAACTCGAAGCTTGGGTGTTAAAAGGCTTCTTAAAACGGAAACAGGAAATACAACAAGATTGCGGTGCAATAAAGTGTGAGTCGATAATGGCTCTTTAAGCACAACACTTATCCTCTCTATCTCTCTCTTGCCCTCTATATCTCTCACTCTCTCTCTCTCTCTCGCCTTCTATCTCTCTCTCTCTCTCTCGCCTTCTATCTCTCTCTCTCTCTCTCTTCTAGCTATATATGCTACACGGCAGTTGGGAGTTTAGGACATCAGGTTTCTTCATGTTTCGCCTCCACTTCGCTCTATCTGCGACATTATCGTCAGTGACTTATATTCCATCTTGTCCTTCAGCACTAAATATCTCCTCCTTGTCTTGGACCGTCCTCTAGGTACCCGACCGGGGAGATCAAGCTTTAGTGTCAAATTGTCGACGTAGGCTTGTGACCCTCTTTTCACATGACCATACTATCTCAACTAAAGTAAAATAAATCAAATATAATATTAACGCGATGAATTTACACGTATGTTAGATACTAAATTTATCGTGCAACAACTCATTGTTGTTAGCAAAAAACGTTCAAATTCTCAAATGTGAACGTTTTTTTAACTGGCAAAAATTGATGACTTTTTTATCAAATTAATCTAATCTTTCAAGTTAATCGGCTTCTGATGGGGCCACATTTGAAAGAATTAAAAATACCAAGAAAAGGGGTAGCGGTGAAGGCCGGCTTATTACCTCAACGAGATGACATCGAAATCGTTAGATTAGAACTGATTTGCTTGGAAGTAGAAAGGTCAAATGTACTGTAACAAGTCGAATTAATCTCGGCATAAAAGACAATTTAGATTTGCATCACCCTTAGATATCAAAGCCAATAGTTATGGTTTCTAAAACCTGAGATGGGATACGGTTTGAGAAACTGGAGAATGCGATAGTTGTTAGAAAGAAACAAAAAGTTTCTAAAACTTGGCTATAATAGTTCTTCAGTTTCACAAGTAATATCGTATCGTATTTTTTATAAAAGTGCGAAAATACGAAGCAAAAAAGATCCCTTCTAAAATCCTGAAATAACATAAATAAAAAGGTTAATGGTTACAAAGCGAGTAGAGATATAATAGTGACTCGGTTTGCATCTGGTTCTGTTTCAAATGTGTTATTTATCCATAACATGTTAATTGTGCATATGATTCTCTCATCTAAGTTGAAACTATGTCCCAGTATGTTAATGCTCTGCCTCCGCCCGTTTGAGCATTTTAATAAATTATGCCATATACACAAGATACGCCTTATGCGTAGATTATTTAACTCAATGGGGAAGAGGGTCTATGTCAGTAGGCAGAAATTAGGTTACATTTTTCTAAATTGTAAAGATGTCATATAATCACATTCACCGAAAATGGACTTGTTTAATAAGAAAAGTAAATATAATTCAACTAAACATTCTTAATAGGAGCTATCAAAAAGTCATAAAAGTTAAACCATTTAGTTATAAACGGAATCATACTAAAGAGGAGCCTGGCACACATTAGGTACCATATTTTAAGAGTCGTATTCTTGAAATATTTTTATACCGAAAACGTATTACATTTCAACATTTCTAAGTGTGAAAGCCGTGACCTACACTACGGCATTTTCAGCGTTGAAATTCCTGGGACTAGCCAGGCATTTTTATACTGAAAATTCTGGATATTCCACAAAGTTTTTATAAAGTAAATGGCAAATAAAGGATATTTTCAAATGTCTGGTAGTCTCAAGGTCTTAAAAACATTAAAGAGAAAGACATACTTAATTTATTTCTACATTGATTGCTTACTCTTTTACATAAGTCTTTAAGTAAAACAAATTAAGTGTATAAGTAGGTTGCGGTCCTTATATCGGGACAAGAATCATTAGGTCATGTTAGAGGTTTTCCATAATTGCCGATAGAATACCCACACACTAACATAAAAATAAATAAATAATAAACATTTTTAAGGACGGAAACAACTGATGGTTATTGAAGGATTGTTGATATAAATAGTAAGTTCATCCTCTCACAACGACACTTGAACTATAGTATAGTACTTGAAGGATAGTTATTTATAATATCTCAATGTTATCACAAGAAATTTAAGTTTTTTAAGTTACAGTTGAAATAAAAGCGTACGTTTATATAACATAGGAATTATTGTCAACTAATTTAACCCGGTTCACCCGGCAACTTGCGGCAAACAGAAGCAATACCTTAAGCAGACAAGCCAGTTGAGTTGTTTGTTCGAGAAATTTCAACTCTCGGGGCTTCTGAGCATAAATTTGCGTATAAACAACCAACTATAGTGAAATTCTATGAATACAGAATCTCTCCACAATACAAACTTAGTGGCAACATAAAGTGACATCCGCTACACTTTGTTTATCACCGAAACGTGTTACGGCATGTGTAGGGTTGTTTGGAACTTTATTAGCATAATAATATATATTATTGAAGCTCGCGTCCGAATGATGTTCGCAACTAAGTTAATTCGGTGAAATGAAATTTAAACAAGTATATACATTTAAATGTGTTGTTCAGAACATGCCCTAGACAGACTGTGAATTGTTTGTAGGCACAGTGGAAGCTAATTTATATTCATCCAGTTGTTCTAAAGCAATCAAATGTCTGACATATATTACTGAGATTCTCAGCGATGACAAATTACAATGTACAATTACCTGTATCTTCACTGATGTCAGGCCTGGAACTAAGTTAGGGAAATACAAACAAAACTAAGGTGGCCACGATAGATTGAATGAATTATCCACTTAGCTGTTCCTCCAAACTTGATGTCTTCAGGACACGAGGGCACGAGGCACGTTCACAGGATTCACAATTACAGTTTTACAAATGTCAATGTTCAACTCAACCTTTGCCGGGCAAACCAAAGGCGGCAGTTTCAAAATTTTAAAATACAATTCGCGAATCTGGTTTAACCATGTGCTTTTCAAAAGGCGATATTTTACGAGACGACAAACGTGGTAATTTTTCAAGGCAAGAACAAAGAATGATTTGAGGGCGTGTTTACAACGGCTATAAAACAAAAACGCGTTTCAACGTTATGCTATAAATTACGAGCAGACTATTTTTATGCTATAATATATTAGTAACACACATTGTAGCAAAAATGCGACAGCGTTCGATTTCGTTACTTTTTTAGCGCTTTGACGGCATGCTTTTCATTTGCGTGCAAAAGATAGCAGATATGTAACGGAGTGTTGTTTCGTTGGATCTAGCGCGGATTTTGATTTATATAGAAACTAGCTTTTGCCCACAACTTCGTACAACAAACATCAAAATGATTCCACACTTGTCCAACTTTAGGCATATTTAAAACTATTATTTTGTATTGACTAACTATATTACACTTAAACTAAATATTCACAAGTAATTAACAACTTTTAACCATGTATATGTATATGTATATACATGAGACATAACAGACATAACGATAAACATTCAAAAGTTCATAACGAAATGCGCGAGAGCTATAACACAAATTTGTAACACAGCACGCTGACAACAGAACCGAAAACAAACTGCGCTTTTGAAATGCTTTTTATCCGCGCCTGCGCTTTTAGGTACTTGCGCTTTTTCGTTTTGCTACATTAGATAGAGATAACAAATCTCAAACTATGCGAAAGAAAGAGCGAGCAACATGACATGACAGTATGTAATCAGTATACATTTGATTTTCGCTCTTATTTTAATGGTGCAAAAGTTGATTAATATAAATATACAAGACACGATGACATCTTGTGGTGACGCAATAGAACTAACAGGTAACATCGATCATACCATATGCCATCAGTTTGTATTAATATCGTATTTTTGCATAGATGGCGTTACTTGTCTATACCCAAGTAACCTTCGTCAAAATATAAAAACATTGAAAACGGATAGCATAGCAGATTGGAGTGGAAATAAAAAGCATACTGCTTCTGCTATATTTTGTAAACGGCGTTCTTTTTCTGCTATGTAATATAACGAGCAACTTTAATGATTTGTCATCTCACAGTGTGACCAGAGTCAAAAAATTACAATAGACAAAAATAAATGATACCAACTAATATTCTCAATTTAACTTATCATAGACAATATTTATATTTCAAACATGTGTTATTTTGGTCTTTGTACAGTATTGTGTAATGGTACAGTACAAAGACCACTGCGCTCGACACAAGCGACACATAATATAATATCAATTCGAGTCCACTAGATAGCTCTTATCTTCCGGATGAATTCAAAATGAGACCAAAAAATTCAAAACCTTAAAGATTGTATGTGTTATCTGACATATAAATTTGACAGGAACTTATCATGCAGCGGTGAAACTGGTACCGTAAGTCGTTTATGCTATATACTCATAGGTACAATAACGAGTAAAATCACCGTATGGAGTGAAAACTCACATTTCGATGCCATTAAATATACTGCTCATAGGGTTCCCACCTAGAACTTAGGGTCCCAAGCCAACCTCACCTGCAAGTGGTGCACCTGCCGATCAACGGACTAGGCTCTGGCAAACAAAATATCCCAATAAGCGGCAATAGGCTCGCCACATATTACGTGGGATCAAAATACTGGCGAAAAGTGGGCGTTTAATATGCCTCTGCCTACCCCTTCGGGGAAACAGGCGTGAGTCTATGTATGTATGTATGTAAATATACTGAAATTTTAATCTAAGTGAGCCGTTGAGCTTTACTCAATCCAGTAAAACTGTTTAAGAGTACGGAGCTTAAGTCTGACTCGTTTCAAAGAGGTGAGATAAAAAAATTCGATCGAGCATTATTATTATTATTATAGAAATTTACTCGTTTGTGTAAAAATACCGCACCGTATGTGAGAACGAAACTGCCGAGAATATGTCGCCCGAATGCATTAATATTGTTTTTTACTTTTTAGTTCGTTGTTAAAAAGTATTATTAAATTGTTCTCATTTATTTATTTTAGTCAAAATTGGCCCACGATTTACACGCGAAAGAGCTGTACTATTTTTAAGAGTTATTTTTAAATCCAACCTTAATACAATCGCTATATGAACCGGGCTTTACGAATAATAATAATTGGTGTAATTGCTTACGTTGACTTAGCAGTGTTCTTACCGCTTAGAACTGCGGCGAGTATTGTCGGTTCAATCCGCACACGAGACAAAATTTTGTGTAATCCACAAATTGTTATTTCAAGACTGGGTGTACTCTGTGTGCATTGATTTATCTGTTAAAAACCAACTAACCCAGTGTCAAGTACAAAAGGCATCTGATTCTTGTTTCTACAGGTTAAGTGTAACAAATTATCCTGTGAATGTCCACAATCCAAAACACGTGTCGAGGTATTAATTTCCCAATTCGAGTATGCAAGAGTTATTTGATAATAGGGCCTAAGTGTGTGAAGTTTAACTTTAATCGAAAGTTATAAGTAGAGAAAATATCACGATCAAAGATTTCGTTAAATTATAAATTAGTGCGTTACAAGCTAATAAAAGCTTTATTTTTAATATTACTGACTAAAGTCATTTACCTACCGATACCTTCGGTGAACTGTCACTGTCGTGATGTCAATCATGTGAACATCGCGTATTTACCAGTTTAGTGAGCACCAACCTTAAGTAAACAAAGAACAAGCTTTCATAGTGACTCCAGTAAATTGGGATAGATAAAGTCTTTCTGTTATCTTGTTAGGTTGACCTCCAATTATCTGCGGCTTAAAATTAATTAAGATAAAGATAATGTGTTGAAAAAAACTCTGATACTAAGTTCTTTTGCTTAGTCAGACGCGATACGCTTTGAAAAAAATATCGATACCTTTGGGTAGAAAGGTCGTATAAACCATTTTGGCCAAATTGAGTTATATATACCATTTTTCTCAGAATTTTTTTCTCTATCGATCTGTATATACGAAATGTAGAAATTCGCACAAAAATGGTTAATACGACCCCGAAATTTTTGGTCATAGCCTCTTAAAAAAGGTAAATTTTCAGTGTAAAAGCCGAATGTTATTTTTTTGTAGTTTTGTTATGATGTACTAACCATAATTTTTATTAACTCAGGGCGTAAAAATAGTCGTTAATTGTAAATGGTTTATACGCCCTAATGTGTTGAATGCATTACCTAAGCATAGTTTAAATTCGACGTCGTAAATCCTTATTGCATATCGACCTTTGGGTAGAAAGGTCGTATAAACCAAAACCCGAAAGTGATTAAAAATGATCTATGAGAAAGATTCTTACAATTTGCTAATGAAAAAGGTTAAATCATCAAAACCTATCTATCTTCGTTAGTTTTAAAGTTAGCTTGGATTTACGTCTAAGAAAAATCAATGCTTGGTTAATACACCCCATGAAAATGTACTTTTAAAAAAATGTATAGGTCGTATATCCATTTTTAATAAGCTTATGGTCACATTTACTGTCGTAAAAACCCAATTATCGATACCTTTGGATAGAAAGGTCGTATAAACCAAAACCCGACTTTTCAGTCGAGTAGAAAAACTAATTGTTGTTACATAAAAATCCATAACTTTTTTGGTTTTGAAGTTATAAAAAAATGATCTATGAGAAAGTTTCTTACAATTTGCGAATGAAATAGAAGAAGAGAAGAATTTTACTGCATCATTTCCATCATGGTTCTGATCACTTTCGCGGATTGCCTGCATTATTAGGTATATTTAATGTAAGTGGATGCTCCTGTTTCTCCATGTCTATTCTGAGGAGGCTAATCAAATGAACATCAAAAGTATTATGCTTGAGTATTATTATGTACAGTAAATATATACAAGTGATATAGAAGGTGTAACAGTTGCAGCACCTTACAAAATGTAAATTATGTGTATTATGCAAAACCTGGCGATGAAAAAGAGTGACCGTGAGTTTTATTGCCCGTTCTTTCTCATGGTTCTACGCCCTTGCTTTGCGAACGTGGCAGTAAATGTAAATGTGGAGTCTTTAAGTAATTATTTTAGAAATTTATTATTTTGACGTTCATAAGCGTCACATTGTGACCCAAATGAATAAAGGATTTTGAATTTGAATTTGAATTGAAAAAGGTTGAATCATCAAAACCAATTTATCTTCTTTAGTTTTAAAGTTAGCTTGGATTTACGTCTAAGAAAAATCAATTCTTGGTTAATACACCTCATGAAAATGTACTTTAAAAAAACTGTATAGGTCGTATATCCATTTTTAATAAGCTTATGGTCACATTTACTGTCGTAAAAACCCATATATCGATACCTTTGGGTAGAAAGGTAGTATCAACCAAAACCCGACTTTTCAGGAGAGCAGAAAAACTAATTTTTTTACATAAAAATTCATAACTTTTTTGTTTTTGAAGTTATAAAAAAATTATCTATTAGAAAGTTTCTCATAATTTGCGAATGAAAAAGGTTATATCATCAAAACCTATCTATGTTCTTTAGTTTTAAAGTTGGATTTACGTCTAAGAAACGTCAATTCTTGGCTAATACACCCCATTAAAATGTACTTTAAAAAAACTGTATAGGTCGTATATCCATTTTTCGTAAGCTTATGGTCATATTAACCGTCGTAAAAACCCATATATGTTGTTCTTTTTGTATTAAAAACCATTTATAATCATAGATCAATTGAATTCTGACTAATAATTCAGAGAACGGGTACTGAAAGACTAGTTAATCGAAATATGAACTCTTTTTTTATTGGGTTAGAATTGAAATTGCTTTTGTATTAATAAAGAGTAATGTTTTTAGTGCAAAATATTATTCCCCTCGGACTGTACTTGGTGGATTGATGTTTTTTTAAGCGGGTCTTTCGCTTAATACATTTATATTCGATCTATATCTTTGTTGAAACGGTTTTATTGTATTAAATAAAGTGTATCTTTTAGGTGTATAATAATATTGGGTGTAAATAAATAATAAACCGAAAACCGATACCAGTGATTCAGTGCATGATACTGAGGCTCTTGGCGGTCGAATTTTCCCAGTTTAGGGTAGATATTTATGATTTTTTTAATAGGCTACCGTCACTGATCAGTCTTATGCGGCTACCATGATTAATACCTACAAATGGCAATAGCTACGTGCTACAATTTATTAAGGCTAGAACACTCTTGTCGCACCTACTCGCATATACTCATGCGAGTAGGTGCTGAGTTCGGTAAGTTGTAATTCAGAATGATTCTTTTTATACTCGTATATTATCCATTTATTCAAATTACAACACATTTGTTTTATCTGCTAGGGATTAAATGGGTTAAAATTAAATTTTCACGTAACTTCAAGTTGATTCTGAAATGTAATAACAAAATGTAGAAATTTTAACTTTTGTGTAGGTATCGCGAAATTTAAATTGTGCTTCGGGCTATATACCACGTACCTTCTACTCCTCCTACCTTTGTTTCGAGGAACCGATATATTTGCAATGTTGCAAGCAATAATTCATAATTCGTTTTAAAATAATTTATGATAATAATTAAAATAGTTTATAGTAAAAATCCATAAATAATTTTAAACTAGTTCTGAAAACAAATTTATATCATAAATAAGTTACGTTTAGAGCTTGATCGTTTTTTTTTATTTAGTTGCAATTCAATAAATTACTTAGTAAGTAAGCCTTAGTACAAAGGCTTAATTCAATAATTTAGTGAATTAAGTACATTTAAATATGAACAAAAATTAAAAAAAGATATCAAACATTTTATAAATGATTAAAATGCCTGATTAATTTAATTCAGAA
This sequence comes from Euclidia mi, assembly GCA_944739405.2. NCBI lineage: Eukaryota > Metazoa > Arthropoda > Insecta > Lepidoptera > Erebidae > Euclidia > Euclidia mi. Next base: position 127,716,500 of record OX123181.2, read on the forward strand.
GAAGTTTGAATAATTTTTGTTTTTCGTGACTAAGTCGATTTTTTATTTCACATTTCTGTTTAAGGTGTTTATAATATTTTTTTCAATTTAAAATGTTAAACCTGTTAGGTATGTTGTACCATTATTGAAATGATAGTAAATGTTGATAAGAAGGTCTTATAATACTTAATTAATGTTGACTTCGTATTTCAGGTAGTTTTATTTTATTTGAATCGACCATTATTGGTTATTAGAATAATAATGATTGAATTCCTACTAATTCTGAGAGAAACAGGATTGTTTATTAGTCAGAGTTCAATTGATCTATGATTATAAATGGTTTTTAATACAAAAAAACTACATGTATGGGTTTTTATGACAGTTAATGTGACCATAAGCTTACCAAAAATGGATATACGACCTTTACAGTTTTTTTAAAGTACATTTTCATGGGGTGTATTAACCAAGAATTGATTTTTTCTTAGACGTAAATCCAAGCTTACTTTAAAACTAAAAAAGATAGAATGATTTTGATGATTTAACCTTTTTCATTCGCAAATTCTAAGAAACTTTCTCATAGATATTTTTTTTGTAACTACAAAAACAAAAAAGTTATGAATTTTTATGTAAAAAAAATATTGTTTTTCTGCTCTCCTGAAAAGTCGGGTTTTGGTTTATACGACCTTTCTACCCAAAGGTATCGATATAAAAACCTTTTAATTTTGGTATTTATCTTTTGCTTTTTGGTCTGAATTAGCTGTGCCCGCGGTTACACACGCGTTATTTAGAGATACTTTTCCACACCCGTGACTCATAGCGTGATGTTATACAGGGTGTAAAAAGACCCTTAACGAAAACTGAAACCCCATATTGTACTAATCATTACGAACATGTTTTAATTCGGCACCATACCTGGGAAATTACTGGTTCGGGAGATATTGATGCTCAAAGTTACTGTACAACTTTTGTAATTAGGTACAAAATCGATGCATTCAATTCGATGCCGCGCCAACCTGTTCTAAGGATGTCCTATGCACCCATGGATAAGTAGGTATTTCGAAAATTGCACGTGCGCACCTTTGATTGCGGTTTAAAGATGTGTATTTTTGAAAAAAAAATTCATTTCCCAAGCGTAATTTTTGCGTAGTATGACTTGGTATGATGTCCAAAACGAATAGACTTCGGCTTGGTGATGGGTCTTGTGACACCCTGTATAGTCTATAACTTCTCTCGATAAATGAGCTTTCCAGCACAAAAATAGTTATTCAAATCGGGTCAGTAGTTCCAGAGATAAATTTGTTCAAACTATACAAACATACACACAAACTCTTCAGCTTTAAAATATTGGTATATTTGACTGTATGGATCGTATGGCGTAGTCGTTCAAGTATTCGGATTGTTTAGGCAGTCACTCGTGGAAAAGCTAATATTCTTTCAAATCCGGTTAGACTAGAAAACAGACCTCAGAATCTGAGATAACGCTAGAAGGATGATGCTGTTGTTATTTTTTCTTTTTCTTCAAAGTGGCAATATACCAGACTTTGGGGAGGAAATTGGATTAAGTGAGGTCTTTAGAATAGGATTTATTTATGTTGTTTACTTACTGACGTATCTATAAAATTAATTATTTCCAACTTTCGCCACAAATATAAATGCTACACAATTTAATGAAAAAGGCACTAGCATCTTATGTAAAGTGTAAACAAGTCTTTATTCTTCGTCGTTTCAATTCGTTAGCATCGATCGAAGTTGCACGTGGACTGTTCAGCAAGAATCTTCATCTCGATAAGCCCCTACCAAAGCCTACGTCTACACAGCTCCACAAAATTTATGTCAATGTACATATAGGCCTAAGACAGAGTGGAAATATGCCAGTGGATATTACGCGATACTATTGTCATTCGTTTCATTGTTAAAAATTCGGAGAGCCAAATATCTCGCTACATAAAGAAGTTTAATATACATAATAAACATTATTTTTCAAACTTAAAGTACCTACATATTATTAAACTTACTATTTGATAAAGAATATAGAGGTCGTCCACTCTTCTTGAAACCTTCGATTGCCTTTGATTTGGACAGACGGAATTCCTTTCAAATAGAAGTTGAATGCGTTAGGTTTAAAGTTTTCTGTAATACTTACCTTTCTAATGTTTATTTTTATTTTGCTCCTTCTTCCTTATAGATTTTTCTAGAAGTATTTTGTAGTCATAGTTTTTTATTATATCACATCTTTCTTTCATTCCAACTGATGCAAGTCATCTGATTACAAAATAATTCTCTTTTAACTTAAACTTGTGATGTTCAGAGAAAATAGGACTATGATTTCTAAGTTTTCTGGGCCTCATTATAAAATTCCTGGAAATTCCTTTACCTTTGCCAAACGAGTCCCAAGAATAATCTTCTCTAAGGGAGAAGATAAACTTTATCATTTAATTCAATTCGGCATTAGTTACCAGTCAATCTTGAAACAGATCACTCAAAAAATGTAAAAACTACTAGACGATCAAACCAGGATCAAACTTTGAACTTCATTTAGTCTAAGTTTTTAAAGCCGTGTTTAGGGATTTTTAGTATCACGGTGACCACAGAAAGTCAAGAATTATGTCAGCAATAAATTCGTTCCATGTATTTGGGACGTAAATAAACAAATGCACCGAACAAGTCACACATAATTTCAGCGATACCAAAACACAGCCAGGCTTGTTCTGATAAAAATTATCTTTAAAGAAGAAACTTTCAACAATTCATAACGTAGTTAATACTACAGACAATTTATTCCGGCGGCTACACAAACGCGAAGTATTGAGGTCGCTACAATGCGTCGATGGAAGTGATCGTTTGTAATAGAATTGTTGCAAGCGGAGTGTGGCGGTCTCTAGTATTTTGCATTTTAAAGACGTTTTTGTCGTATTTTCTTTCTGTTCCAAGTTACCGTAAGAATATTATTAGTTTGACAAATAAGGTTTTGACAACCCGTTGACGTGGCGAAAGTTTACACGATTTTATTTTCTGTTGTACCCAGTTCACATTGTTCTCACATATTCATTTTGGTTTATTTTTTATTATAATATTTTTTATAGACTCACGCCTGTATCCCCGAAGGGGTAGGCTGAGGTGTAATATTACACCCTCATTTCGTCATGAATTTTTAGGTCCCACGTAATAGGGGGCGAGCCTATTGCCGTTACCGGGCTCATCACCAGACTCCGTGCTGCTACTGAGAATTCAGAAAAACCCAGTAACACTTTTGCACGACCCGGTAATCGAACCCGGGACCTCTGATCAGCAGTCGCCTACGCTATGCACTGGACCACGGAGGCAGTAAAAGAGTTTTGGTTTATTTGTCTGTACGTAATCTGAAAGAAAATATGATACCTAAGTTTGTCTGATAATAGACAAAGTTACTCTGCTTAAACATGCTTATAAAAAATCGTATTTTGTACAGCGGTTGGGTATAAAACATCTGAGCAAATAATCATTTCACTTTACTTTTATATTCTCTTTCTATTTAATGCTACCTATATGTTTAATATTTTAGCTTCTCGCAAAATGTGTAGGTTTTCTCTGAAAACGTATACTCTCTATAAACGAAGTAGGTATATTTTTCACATAGAAATGAACTGTCAGTGAATCATTTTATACGTCTAGCTAACATTTAAATGTCAACTTTTTTGACCATTTATAGACCCTTTTACTGCGAATTGTTGTATTTTGAACTTGAGTTACGTGACAGGCAAAATTCGTGCCGATGCCATGCTTTTCCTTTGCAGCTATTTATTTTACTTCTACTTTACACTTTATCCTTTTCTGTATTCCTGACAAGCAAAGCTGTCAAGGTTATGCGGAAAATACCAACAAACGAACACACTCACTTTCACTTTTAAAATATCAGGGAGAATTTAGGTCTTAGGAATAATGACCAAATCGTGCTAGTAATGGCCACTTATTTGAACCTATACATGTAATACTGCTCCTCGCATTATCTTATTGTTCAGCCAATCTTTACCAAGACGACATTACAGATAGCCGTGTATGCTAAAATAAACCTTACTCAACCACAAATTACTCTATTATTTTTATGTAATAGTTACAAACGCGCAGACGGATCGCCTGATGGTAAGCAATTACCACCGCCCATGGACATAAGCAACACCACAGGAGATTCGTTGACCACCACAAAAGCGTTTCGTTCTTTTGATTTGGGAAAGGAATAGGAAGAGCGATATGAGAGAGAAGAAATATGGGATGGGCCTCCGGCACTCTCACTGTAGGGTAGTACTTCCTCGGTCGAGTCGACCCATTCCTGCTGAAATCAGCAAGACTCTATTGCCCTACAAATTTTACTTCTATGTGTAAAAGAAATATGAAAATGTAAGTTATTTATAAAACTATATATTTTTGTGTATAGGACGGTCGAGTGAGGCCACGTCTGGGAGTCCGCTTCGCCGAGACCTCGCTGACGGCCGTCCCGGAGCGACTGGACGCGCCCAAGAAGCCGCGCGGGCCCGCCTGACACCCGCCCCCGAGGCTCTTCTGCGCGCAACACGAGCGCTGCCGCGTGCTGCACCAGTATTATAGAGACAAAATCGTCACTGTGTAAACAGAACTTTTGAAGAGGCTTACGTTTTTATAACTAGGAAAAAAAAAATAAGTGACAAAGACTTGATGTTTGATATAATTTGTGAATTGTGAAAACAAGTTTTTTATAATTAACTTGCTAGCTTTATTACGAAGTATATTTTGTCAAGGTGGATCTATTTTTTGTAAAGGCTAATTCTATAATTTCTAGACTAAGACTATAATTATGATGGCATATTTATTTGCTGCTGTACTTTTTAAGGTGAACGCACACTTATCCGAGCCGAACGCGTCGAACGAGTGGACGAGAATTTTAGAACTTTTTGTATGAAATCTCGCATACTTCCCCGCGTCGAATCGTCTGAATCGATAGATATAAACGAATTTAGAATTCTAAAATTCGTTTCGTTCGACTCTTTCGACGCGTTCGGCTCGGATAAGTGTGCGTTCACCTTCATTCGTAACTGTCCGTCTGGTGTTGCATGAATAAATGTTGTAATGTTGTAAAATAAAAAGCGAGCTGATCATTCCGTTTTACCACGGAGCAAGCTGGCCGTGCCGATACAAAATCATGGTAAAACCCTAGTAAAGTCGTAGTGCCCTGAACAAAACACTCAAGAAGAGGAGATACTCGTATATAAAAAAAACTTAAACTGTATCTCAAAATGCCAACACAGAGATCCTAATAATAATTATACAGTCCACGACTGGGTATAAGCCTCTCCAACAGCACGCTACTGAGCCCGATTTTTTGCTTTAAGTTAATAATAATTAAAATTTTATCTTGCTTAATTTAGTAACTATTATTTTAATTGTATTGTGTGCTTCTTATTTGCTTTTTATTCTATCAACAAGAGAGCAAAATTGTCTCTTGTGAAAATGAACAAACTTATTCAATTAAACTAGTTTAAGCGAAAATTATCTTGACTGTGTAATATTAATTAATGATGTAATTTAATTGTACTATTTTATACGCCGAGGTACCCACATTATGAAATAAAGAAACAGATAGATAAGGATAAGTTATGCACTAGAGATATACGAGTCGCCGCCCGCGGTTTTGTCCACTTGGTACATCGAAGAAGTACTTAATATCACACCTGTTACTTAGGAGCTTAGTGTCATTCACATTCCGACTACACTTGTGTAGAATGGGTCAGCAGCAGTGACTTCAGAAGACATCAAATTATAATACTCGTGAAATGCCGGAAAGACTTACTTAAACTACAAAGTTAATCAGAAATGTATTAGAGGAGTTAGCGACAATATTTATCTACTAGCGTTCTGAGCATTGCTGGTGAAAAAAAAAAGATTATTACATGATTAGTACGTCTGCACTACAGATCTTGGAATTAAATGCAACTGAAAGATAAAGAGATGCGTTGTACGTACTTGAATATACAAAGAAATCAGTGAAGTGCCTACGAATTAATCGCCGATCGGTGCGACTAGCAGCCAACGCCGAATGAAAAACATGGAGATCGACTAACCCTTAGTTTAAAAATAATACAATTAAATCCTAACATTGCCCTTACTTTTTAAAAACACGATATAAATAATCATTAATGTATTAAACAACATGTTTTTCAAGATATATAAGGCTTCGCTATTGCTTTGAAACAAACAAAAAAACAGCGGATAACAAAAACGCTAACGACTTTTCATAAAGCTAGAGTTTATTTTATGTAAGATGACACAAAAATAAAACTTGTATAATTCACTAATTGATAAGATATTTCGGGGGAGCTTATTTATTACATACATACATAGACTCACACCTGCCTCCCCGAAGGGGTAGGTAGAGGCATATTAAACGCCCACTTTTCGCCAGTGTTTCGATCCCATGTAATAGGTGGCGAGCCTATTGCCGCTTATCGAGATATTTTGTTTGCCAGAGCCTCGTCCGTTGATCGGCAGGTGCACCACTTGCAGGTGAGGTTGGCTTGGGACCCTATTGTTCTTGGTGGGAACCCTATACACCCTATATACCTTATTTATTGCACCTAGTTATTTGTGGTAGCGCTATCTACCTTCCTATCTATAACTAATCGCATCAACATCAATCGTTCCACGTACAAGTGTCAGCGATACCATATTTCCATCTCCCTCTATCCCACTCCCTGGAAGAGGCACTGCCTTTCGCCTGATTCGTCGCCGCGATCGTCGACGCGAGTGACAGTCCAGAACATTCCGCTCGCTGAGAACGTGTCCGCTATATCGTACCGCGCCGCATCGCTGTATGTGATTATTACCGCATATATAAACCGCTCGCAAGTGGGAGTGACGGTAAAGTGAAGTGAAAACAAGCAGCTGCATCACGAAAGCACCAGGAGACTGCCCTTCGGAAACGAAGAAGATTGTATAAGGTAAGTGCCCTCCATCCTTGAAATATCCTATACCCACTCACAATCACCTTTTCCCGTATCCATCTCCTAGGCGGCTAAGAACCCGCTATCCTTTGTATACAGTCCATTTCCCTCCCAAGTCGCCTAGAACCTACCTTCGGTTTCGGTGTAACGCCGAACCAATTTGTCTAAAACAAAATGTCAACATAAGTATGTATCAGTCGTTATTATTTTCGTCGGCAATTCACCTAGCACGGATATTTGGTGGTAAACGATAACTTCGACTCACAATCATATTGCAGAGGTAGTATGAAGAAGGCATTCGTCAAACATCGGTCTCATTGAGATACTTAAACCATTCTGGAAACAAGAATGGAAGGACCACTAGATAGAGGTTCTAGTTGATGTTCCTAGGTACAGATTGTCGATACCTAACATCAGAAAATCTGAAACTAACTAGACATAATATCATTTAGCACACAAGCTCGTCAATGAAAATCCTTAACTCAGTCGACCCTTAAATATCTTTGATTCTATCTTAATATTATATTGATACTACCTGCCCTTTGGGTTTCATTGACTCTTTGTTTAACTAGAAAACAGCCTCACCTACCTGATCTAATACGGCTCCATCGCTAAACCCGTTTTAACTGAGGTTTCCTATCTACACATTATCTACCAGCTAATTTCAGCATGACAGATCAAGCAGATTTCCAGTTAACATGTTTAGTCTGTGTGTAAGCGACCTTTCGCTTAGATTTAAATCATTAAGGTATAATTATACAGAGTTGAAGCCTAACATGATCCGTGTAATAGCGGTTTGGCAGGTGTGCGATTAGTATTCCAATATTCTGTCTGCTTACTGACGTAGAACGGCATGGCAATCCAATCAGAATAATCAGTTGATTCATGGAATAATTACTGTTGGATACATGTTACACTCTAATGCACACATATGCAGGCGCACACACATAGCCTTCAGGAATATCAGCAAACCAAGGATATACCTACCATCTAGTCTTTTTGAATCCTTTTCGCACTCCAGTGTAACTACGCATTAGAACCGGAGTACATTCCGAGCGTCGAGTGACTTGAGCTGAGCGTTTATACATCCATCTGTCAGTTTCTCATTTTTGTGGTAACTATAATATATTTATTTCCACATCAAGATTATTAGTATTAACGATTAGCCGTTTTTCAGATATGAACATTTTTTATCTACCATTTATTATATAATTCATTAAACTATATAATTACTTTCACAATACGTTTCGTATTTACAATTGATATAAATTCAGTCAATCAAAAAGTCAACCATATCGTTGAAACGCCGTTTTGTTATTTCACTTGTAAAAGACGAATAAAATGGAATATCTCAATTGTTGCTGCTGTTATATAACAGCAGCAACGATTTAGTATAGTTTAGATTTAGTTATCATAAAAGCTATATAGCTTTTATGATAATTACTGTTTCTTTTAGATATGAAGATTTTCAATGCAAAACACAGCAAATCTAATAAGTCAGTTTTTGCTTAGCTTGGAGGAAGATCGATGGATTGATTTGATAAAAATCATTAGTACTTAGATATACTCACACCTTTTTTCCGTCGGGGTAGGCAGAGACAACGGAACTTGCTTCTCTTCTTACAAACCTTACGCGCCTCCTCGTCATTCATTATTCTTTTCGCACGTGCTCACCGGTTGCAAATTCTTCAGACCTTTTCGTTTTTCAACACGTCCCGAATTCGGTCAACCGTTTTGCCCATACACATTTGCTTTGTATATTTGTTAATTGATAAAAAAATATAACTCAAATACCACGGGTAGTTCAACTATAGTGGGGAATTATAAACCTCATGCAGGATACATAAGAATCAAAATAATAATGATTACAAAAGGAAAAAGCTCGCAAAATACAAAAAATATACACAGTTCAGTATATGTTAGACTGAAGCTCGCCGCTGGTTTTCAACTAAGACTCGATGCACCAATCTTTGGGCCCCACAAAGCGTTGTTCCTTTCGTCTCTCATCCTTGTCTATAGCTAGATAATTAATGTTTACTTACATCAGATATAATCATACTAGATTATTCATATAAACCACTGGCTTAGGTACCGACAGCAAAAATAATCGAATTACGATAAAACGAAATAGCAACGTACAAATTTAATTAATGCTCCATTAAATAAAACAGATGTGATACATAAAGTAGATGTTGCAATTAAATGTAAAAGACTGAATAACGTTGGTTCGGTAAAGGTAGTAGATATATTTAAATGTAAATATTAATTAATGTAATTATATGATTGTTATGTGATTGGCACTTTATAACGTGATTTTGGAGTCTGTACCTTAGGGCGGTTTCAGATTAGCGTTTTATACGCGCGTATAAGCTCGTTATTGGTAGCGCATTTAGGCGCGTATAGGCGCGTTTTTGGCATACGCGCAACTCGTACGAGCGTTGACGCGCTTCTAAGCTCGTATTTGCGCAAGCCATCACAATCCATGTTGACACTGACAAGATGTCACTACCGTTTCGAGCGAACACGCCGAAATATGCCCGTTTACGCGAGACAGATTTTTTGAAGCGCGTAATGTAGCGCGCGTGTAAGCGCGTATGCTGAAACGACCGTATACGCGCAGAAAAATACGCTAATCTGAAACCGCTCTTAATGATTTCTTTTATAAGTTAATATTTATATTTTTTGTTATGGCTTTATCATAGATTTAGTTATTCAAAATTACGTGTCAAGGATTATGACTGTCGTAACATTTAAAAAGGAGTTGTAAGTATAGATCGCAGCACGATACTTGAGCGCTGATGGTGTATGCCAAGAAGTTGAAAATTCGGTCCGGTAGACGTGAAAATGTGTATTGATATAACAAGCATCATAGTTGTGACTAGGAACTGTAGTAATTATTGTGTGTATGTCTGTTGTCAACCATTGTCTGTTCATGGTTTTGCATAGCGCTCCTTGCCGCGACTTATGCTATATTATGTTGCTGTATTCTTTTCTCTTACAGTTAAAGACATCGAAACATAATTTTCTAGCTACAATTTCCTTTCAACATACATATTTATTGATGCTATCGTAGTAATATTGTAAAATTAGTAACGAAACTTTGTCAATTCAGAAAACATCATATTTTGTTTGTATGTTATCAATGCGAATAATTAATTAGTTTTGGAACTATACTAATGACTACACTTTGTTGAATTGTTACTTCGAAATCTAAGTTTTAATTATATTTTCGATACAACTTTGCTTGTCAACTATACTTACTTTCATTATTATGAAAATATAATTAATATTCGCACAACTATGCTCATTATTATTCATATTATTATGCTTACGCTGGTCTTGTTTAAGTAAAAAATGTTTACAGTCAGCCTTGCAGATTTGCATTCACTTATTTTATAATAAACAGCAAAAAATGCATTTTCATGAATAAAAATATGAACGTAAATACATGCAGTAGTTCTCGTACTAACATCGTTACATATTTGCAGTTTTTTTTTACTGTTGTGGAGAACTGCCATTAAAATTAGTGCTTTGTCCTGTGCAGTGTGCACAGGTCACCACGGTAGATAAAAAAGACGTGTAACAATGTCTACGTCAATAAGTTGCCTGCACGTTACATTATCGTCACGTTATTTTTGAACACTGCGATATCAGTATTCACCACAATTGTTGAAATTCGTTGTAAATTTTGTCATAAACTTGAGGATGCCCGCCGGATTTGCGCCCGGATATTTTAATGTAATTTGACCGTTTCCACGATCCCATGGGAACTTCGAAAAATCGCTCCTTAGTGCACCCATGCGATCCCCAAGGATATGTATGTTACATGCCACAGCTTCTTGCGCTCAATAGTTTTGACTAACCACTGTCTGTCAGTCAGTAAGTAACGCAATTTATATTTATAAATTATACTAGCACATACACTAGGAGCAAGTTATTTGCATTGTAAGCGTTCCAAAATGTTCGTCTCCAATATCAAATAATGAACATTCCTGAAAAGAAATTGTAAGAAGTGTGAGTCGGATTGAAAGAAGTTGTGTATGCCTAATTATATTTTATTTATTGTAATCACTTGTAAAGCTTTTTAATACGAACATATTAATTATGTAAGTTTGTCATAAATGTTTTATGGACAAAAAAGAAAATAAAATTGTAATAAAAACTGAATGTCTATTTGTTTTATTGCTTTGCCGTCCAAATATTTTCAAGAATACAATACAAGCTTGTGTCAATGATATCATAGTATGTAGGTGTCGGACGTACTTCGAGCTAAAGATAGAGGTTTGGTAGTTGCTGTATTAATAGTGATGTTCAATATAATATATAACTACATAAATGTTACCTGGATATAATATAATAGCCTTGTTGGCGTAAAATATGCACTCAGCCAATACTGACGTTATGATCTCGAACTAAATATGTTGTGTCACACCACATCACTTGTCCTGACTGAAATAATTATTTATTATCGCGGAGAAAAAACTACTGTACCTAATAACATGAAATTTGATTAGTTAGACCTCCTTTTTACGTAAACACTCATCAAGTAAGGAATTTTTAATATTCCACTCGTAAGGGATGCTGCCCACCTGGGCTGGTAAGTATAAAGTTTGATGTCGAGATTTCTATCTCTTACGAAAGACACCATTTGCATAACATTTAAAAATGTAAGGTACATAATATCTGAGTGTACAAAATCAAACTAATGCTGAAAGTTAAACACTTTTATGACTACTTGTTATAAAAGTATTCGCATGTAACGAACATGCTTTCTACAGGAGTTTAGTAGTTCCTGAAGCGAATTAAATGTAGTTATCGAATCTGTCGATATCTGCATGTTCACTCGGAAATGACGTCATTAAAACTACTTCCAACTGACGGTTGAACCATCATAATCATAATCATAATCATAATCAGCATTTATTTGTTAAACATAGGTAGGTACAATAACAGTGGTCTTAAAATTAATATAACGCGCCATGTTTTGTCATAGGACATACAAATATAAAATCATGCATAAAATACATATAAAATTAAGCATTATTCAAGGTGATTCCATTTTTACATAATTAATTTTAGAAATTATGTTAAATTATTACATCATTTAAGTAGTCATCAATACAATAATAGCATTTATTAATTAATAAATTACATAAAGATTTCCTAAATTCCGATATAGACAGGTCTTTTATTCTGTTGGGTAGTTTATTGTAAATCTTCGGTGCCATGCCAAAGAAGCTCTTCTGCATTAATGCTGTCCTACAAGTCAAATTGCAAAGTTTATCTACATATTGGTTACGTATCGGAGCCCGTCGCACCTCAGATACTTTAACAAACAACTTCATGTTTTTTTTAACAAAAAGAGCTGTTTCCAATATATATAGCGCTGGTAACGTTAATATTTTTAGCGATTTGAAATATGGTACACAGCTGTCGGTGATCTTTAGATGACACATACAACGAATACACCTTTTCTGCATTTTAAATATTAATTCGCGATCTGTGGACTGGCCCAGAAGATAACTTCAAATCTTAAAATTGAAGCTACTAATCCATGATACGCCGTTACTAAAGCTTCTTGACTAACTATTTTGGATAGCTGAAGAAGTGCATATGCACATTTATTTAGTTTTTTACATACTTCTTCTATCGCAGATAGAAGAAGCATAGCCAAGTAAGCTTATCATCTAACGTTATACCTAGAAATTTTGTCTTATTTACTTCCTCAATTATGTCGTCTTTATATGTTATTTTAATTTTTGGTGGTTCACAACGTTGGTGAAAATGCATTATTTTAGTTTTCGTTAAGTTAATTTTTAGGTTGTTATTAACGAACCAATTTATAATTGTACGAGCCACGTAATGCGTTGCTCGCACATTCGGCCACTTACACATTTGTGCCGTATTAGCAAATAATTAATTACATTATTTCAACTAATCATATTTAAATTCAGTTCGCGTTCACGTCCCATTATCAATTGACGTACCGCGTCTCACCTATCATTTCGCGTTCGATAATCATTTGTAATCGCGTATCATTAAAACATTATCATATCATCTTTTTCTTATTTTTCTATCAATATAGTCAGTTAAATTTATTTCTGAGTTTTACTGATTATACCTTACAACCCCGGGTGTACGGACCGTACATCCTTTTTTTTTTAAATTTAATATCTGACTATAACCTCGCGAGTGACGCAGTGACTTAGTGTATCGCCGTTATCAGAGAGCAGTGTTCTGTGCCATTAGTGAGGATCCACCAGCAAGTGGAACTATCATCATTCATCAGGGTATCAACAGGTACCACCGGACGAGCTACAAAGAGTTGTTCGAGGTCGTCTAAGATATCAAGTAAGACCTTTCCAATTTAACGCTGTTATCTATTATCATGGCCAGTATGGATGACTTACTATCTACACAGGAGCAAATTTCAGCTGCAATCGAGATTCTTTATTCTAACTTTAAGAAAGATGGTTCCGATAGGAAAACTCCAGACTATATCAAGAGAAAGTTAGAGACACTAGACAACTACTGGGCTGAGTTCCATTCTAATCACAGGAAGCTGATTCTATCAAGTGATAAGTCTTATCCATATTTTACAAACAATCTGTTTGAGAGTACTGGAAATAGGTATACTACTATTAGGGCAGCCGTGCAGAGTTACGAATTATCTACCAAACCAAGAGATTTGAAACCATCTTCTCCTCTTATCAGACCCGCTACTCCTATCGCAGTATCTGAACCCTCCGTACCAGGGTCTTCGGCTCAAGCCCGAGGTAGCGACAGCAAAACTGACGAGATGCTACGGAAACAGAGCAGTAACTTTAAAGCATTTGAGCACACGATTTCGAATATCGATGTGGATACCATTTCTGATAGATGGGAATTTGAACATCTATTGCGTACCGTACAGTCTCGTTGGGCAACCATTGACTCTCTACATTGGGAGTTAGACAGTGAGCTAGGTCAACGGAACCCAGAATACGAGTCTCACTTTTTTCAATCAGAGAAGAAGTATAACGACATTATCAAATCAATTAACAAGAAAATGTGGTCTGTTAGTCACTTAGAAAAATCTACTCCTAAAATTGATATTCCAATTTTTTCTGGTAATTATCATCAATGGTCTAGTTTCAAAGATCTTTTCACCGAAACTATACATGCAAATCCTACTTTATCAAGTGCTCAGAAGATGCAATTTCTAAAGGCCAAGGTGCGGGGTGAAGCTGAGAGACTCATCCAACACTTGACGATCTCTTCTGACAACTATTCTATTTGTTGGGATATACTTAATCATAGGTATAACAACAAACGGTTGATAATGAGTTCTCATTTCGATCAAATGCTCAACATCCCTGCAGTTCAGCATCTTTCGGTACAGCATATCAAAAAGCTTCATGATGTAACTCTTGAAAGCCTTAACGCTATCAAAAATCTGGGCGTAAGCATAGAAGCATGGGACCCACTTATCATACATCTCTTAAGTCAAAAATTAGACTCTGAGACCCTAACCGAATACCTAAATTCTCTAAAAGACCCTAAAGGGGTACCCAAGCTAGATGAATTTTTATCATTTTTAGAGAAGACGTTTACGACTATGGAAACATCAAAAAGAAAGTATGAACCAAAATCAAATCAAAATCATAACTATCACAAAGGTTTTCATACTAAATCATCGTCGACCGGACGTATGATTTCGCAATCGTCAAACGACAAAAACGTCAATGTGACGAAATATTACAAATGCGTTATTTGTAAAACAAATAATCACGCCACATTTAGTTGTAATAAGTTCAGACAAATGACTCCGTCAGCAAAACGTTCAATAGTAGACAAGCTAAAAATATGCGAAAACTGTCTCTATTGCCATAACGGCAATGAATGTATTTCAGAAAAACGCTGCCGTGAGTGCAATAAGGCACATAATATTTTATTGCATGACGCATTTGTGCAACTCGATCACGAGCCCAGGGCGTCGACATTTAGTAATAACACGAGTGAACCTAAACTGGGTCAAAGGCCAACCGCCCGAAACTCACACGTGTCTATGCAGTCCGAAATACCCGAAATCTTATTAGCGACAGCTATGATTAGAGTCGAAACTGGGGATGGTTCTTTCCTCAGCTTACGAGCACTTATTGATCAAGGATCCCAAACCTCTTTAATCACTGAAAATGCAGCTCAACAGTTACGGTTACCGCGTCAAAAATGCCATGGCGTTATTACTGGTGTAGGTGCTAAGCAGACGAACTGCAAAGGGGCCATAAATATCAAATGCGTATCCATGAATCACAACTTCGTATTTCGCACTGACGTCATAATAATGCAAAATCTAATCAAGAATCTGCCAGGCCATTCCTTTGCTAAGCCAGATTGGTCGTATTTAGATAACATCTGCCTGGCCGATCCAGATTTTAATATAAGTCGCCCAGTTGACATTCTGTTTGGAGCGGATATATATTCGTTGATACTTTTGGAAGGCATTTGTAGAGACGATCAGAATAATTCACCCATCGCCCAGAACACTAGGCTGGGTTGGATTTTATGCGGATGCGTTCAGACTTTGCAGTGTAATGTCACCCTAAACAATCTAGAGGAAATACAAAGATTTTGGGAGATTGAGGATGTTTCAGAAGAGAGTAATCTATCATCCGAGGACCAAGAATGCATTGCATATTACCAAGACACGACAATACGTCGAGAGGACGGCCGATATGAGGTTCGACTACCATTGAAATCAGAATATGAAAATAAGTTAGGATTATCAAAAAATAAGGCGGTTGCACAGTTCAAATCACTAGAAAGAAAGTTTTCAAAAAATTCAACCATGGCGGAAAGTTATAAAACATTTATGCAGGAGTACCAGTCTATGGGCCACATGACCCCCACTTCCATGTCAAAAACTACCGAACTCTCTTTCTATCTCACTCATCACGGTATTGAAAAATCAGAATCAACCACTACGAAGTTTAGAGTTGTATTTAATGGCTCTGCAAAGACATCCACAGGATACAGCCTAAATGACGTAATGAAATGTGGGCCCAACCTTCAGCAGGATCTTCAGTCCCTTATCATTAGATGGCGGCAATATCAAATCGCTTACACTGCAGACATCGAAAAGATGTTTCGCAGAATATGGATTAATCAAGAAGATCAAAGGCTCCAAAAAATCATCTGGCGAGATGCGGAGCAAAACCCTTTAAGTGAATGGAAGTTAACTACTGTTACATATGGTACTAAGGCTGCCCCTTTCTTAGCTATGATGACCCTACGTCAGTTGGCATCAGATGAAAAAATGAATTATCCCGGTAGCGCAGCATCCGCCGCCTTAGAAAACTCCTTTTATATGGACGATCTGGTGCATGGCTCTCACGAAATTGAAAAGGCAAGAGTATTACGAAAAGACCTAATCAGTCTTTTGCAATCCGGTGGGTTTCATCTAAGAAAATGGAGGTCCAATGTTCCAGAACTATCAGATGAAAATCAAGAAAGTTTCAACTTTCAACAACCAGAATCATCTAAAACCTTAGGTCTTAGCTGGGATCATCGGCAAGACATATTTACATTTTGTTCAAAAATCGAACCATCCACCGGTAGAGAAACAAAACGTTCACTTTTATCAAATATTTCGAAACTATTTGACCCTCTCGGTTGGCTTACCCCCATATCCACCAAATTGAAAATCATTTTTCAAAAGGTTTGGCTATCCGCCATCAATTGGGATGACCAATTACCAAATGAAATTATGTGCGAATGGAACGTTATAAAACAAGATATAATAAACATAAACAAACTGCAAATACCAAGGTGGATATCGACCCGAGAACATGATACATTAGAATTGCACGGCTTTTGTGATGCGTCGACAAAAGCCTATGCTTGCAATGTTTATTGTAAAATAAAACGTAAAGAAAAAACCATTATCACACTGTTGATTAGCAAAGCGAGGCTTGTGCCAAGATCAAAACATGTCAGCCTTCCAAGATTGGAATTAAGTGCTGCTTGTCTGTCCAAGGTGATGCTCAAAATTCAACAGTGCTTGAGCACTTCTGAAATCAAAATCTATGGGTGGTCCGACTCAATGATCGTCCTTGGCTGGCTTAATGGAGATCCGGCGAGGTGGAAGACTTTCGTCTCAAACAGAGTACGTGATATCACAAACATTATGCCGTCAGCGTGTTGGCGTTATGTTAAGTCTGAAGACAACCCGGCGGATTGTGCTAGCCGAGGAATGACTGCTACACAATTAATCAATCACGAACTGTGGTGGCAAGGACCATCCTGGTTATCAGACTTTGATGGACAAGAAAAGGCACCACAATTTACCACACAATTAGAAACAAAAAGTACTCGGCAAGTTAATGTTGTCACGGAACCTGATATCAAAAATAATATTATTTATAAACTGTTATCAAAATACAGCTCTCTTAGCAAAATAATTCGTATTATATCATGGATATTTAGATTTGTTAGGAAACACGACAAACAACAGACTTACTTATCAGTATCAGAGTTAGACAGAGCCGAAAATATTATCATCAAGCAAGTACAGGCGATTGAATTTCCACTGGAAATAAAAAGTATCAAGGAGTTTGGTAGCGTTTCCCCTAAGAGCAAGATATTACAGCTTGCTCCTTATCTAGATCAAAACGGTCTCTTACGAGTTAGAGGACGATTAAGTAACTCAAACTTACCTTTCGACATGAAGCACCCTATCATCATATCAGGCTCCAGTCGATTTGCAGAGTTATTAATAGACCAAGCACATAAGGCTTGTTATCACGGCGGAGCCCGCCTTACGTCAGCATTTTTAAGAAAAAGGTACTGGCTCGTAGGAGGAAATAAGATCGTTAAGAAGCAGCTTCGTGGGTGCGTTAAGTGTAGACACCACGATCCAATCAAGCAGGAACAAATTATGGGTGATCTACCAGCAGCGCGAAGTACACCAACTAGACCATTTTATCACACGGGCGTCGATTACACCGGATTTGTTGACGTCAAATCTAGCAAGACTCGTGGCATCAAAAGTACGAAGGGCTATATAGCTGTGTTTGTGTGCATGGCGACTAAGGCTGTTCATTTAGAACTTGTGTCCGACTTGAGCTCATCAGCATTTCTAGCCGCTCTACGTCGGATGGCATCCCGCCGAGGAGCGCCCTGTCACTTGTACAGTGACAATGGGACTAACTTCGTGGGCGCTAACAAGATTCTCAACAGGGAATATTTAGATCTTCAAGCAATATTGGACGACACGTTCTATTCCGCAATCACTGACTTGAAAATTCAATGGCACTTCAATGCACCTGGATGGCCAAGTGCAGGAGGTCTTTGGGAGGCTGCGGTAAAGAGTCTCAAATTTCATTTGAAGCGAGTCATAGGTGATCAGAAATTGACATTCGAAGAGTACGCCACTCTTCTGGCTGAGTTGGAAGCGTGCTTAAATACTAGGCCTCTCTGCCCCTTAACTGAAGACCCCGAAGATCTCGAGTATCTCACTCCGGCTCATTTTCTGGCAAGTGGTCCTACCAACACTATTATCGAAACAGAGAGAGACCTACGTACGCGGTGGCAACTCAGTCAAAAAATCTTCGCCGATGTTTGGAAGAAGTGGCAGACTGAATACCTAAGTCAACTATCAGCTCGCAGCAAGTGGCGAAGTCCGAAAGAAAATCTACAAATAAGCGATATTGTCATTATTCATGATGCAAACCTACCACCAGGGAAATGGGCTCTTGGAAGGATTATTGCCTTGCATTCAGGCAAGGATGATTTCGTCCGCGTGGTCACCCTGAAAACGAAGAACGGCACTATCAAAAGACCAATTACCAAATTATCTAGGTTACCAGTCAAAGAAAAGGCAACAATCGGCCATGACAGCAAGCTACAACAGAAGGACGAAAATATCACTGCCTCGGCAAATGTAAAACGATCGAACAAACCGTGGCTTTGTTATCATATATACCAGTTGTTGTTATTATTTTTATTTATATACCTGCGAATAGCACATATCAAATAGCAAATTTCAATGCCAGTCAAGGTCTTTATTTCGACAACATCTCTAACTTACGTCTAGAACGAGATCAGTGGAAGTTAGTAATTTATTACGATATGTTACCATATTGGCAAGGTTCAGACCTACTTGAAAAATATATTAATCATTTAGACGACATTTGTAATGATGATACAAGAAAAAAGATATTACAATGCGATGTCTTACTGCTCCAATTACATCACGGACTCAATGAACTCGAGCACTACAACAGTATTTTGCTCGGTAAGCAGTTCACACGACACCGGGAGCACGCGCGGCTCACGCGCGGCCTTATCAACGGTGTCGGGTTCGTAGCAAACAGACTGTTCGGCGTACTGGATCAAGAATTCGCAGAACAATATGAACGAGATATCGAAACGATCAGAAAGAATGAGAAACACCTTGCTTTACTATGGAGAAATCAAACTTCAGTTGTCGAAGGAGAACTAAATTTGATCAAGAGAGTGGAAAGTTCGGTAAACCGTCAAAGTAAACTTTTTAACCAACATTTAAACAATTTAGAAAGATCTCTAAATAGCCAAAAGGAAGAACTGCAGTCAGTATCAAATTCAGGTGACTTTACTTTGTCGGCGGTTATAGCACAGGGTATCCTCGTAAACTTACAGAATATCCAAAGTACAATCGTGGATTCCGTGACGGATATCTATGCTGGGAAATTCAATTTCCATCTCCTTACACCTGAGCAGCTACGAGATGAGATGAATATGATTACCAGTTTGTTATCCAAAGATTTGGCGTTACCATTGGACAACCAACAAGACATATCCAAGATGTATCATCTTCTTAATGTGAAAGCAAGGGCTACCAACAAATATATCATTTTTGAGATCTTGGTTCCTCTAGTCAGTCGAGATAACTTTGAGCTATACCGACTGATACCCGTTCCGCAACAAAACGAACATTCTATGACCATTCTAAAACCTGTGTCTGTATACGTAGCTATTAATATGCAACAAGATTCATACGTAACTCTATCGGAGAAGAATGTCCGTGACTGTCTTGAAATAGAGAAAGACACTCATATATGCCCATTTAAGCAACCTATCCACAAAATGAAATCAGATGAGACACTATGTGTCAAAAACTCTCATCCCAATAATCTGTGTCAGACTACCATATCAGCTTGTTTAGAGTCATAGATCGAATTAAATAAAAGAAACACTTACCTATATTTCTGTTGCGATCATTGCACTATACGTGTCATATGTAAGAATCAAATTACCGCTGAGCGATTACATAAGGCTGGCATTATAACAATAAGCGATAAATGCCTTATTAAAAGCGACCATTTTATTATTCATGCTCACCAAACACCATCAAATACTTTGGAGAGAGTAGCTGACGTAATGCAAATTCGAATCCCTCCTATCAATAATATTTTGAACATCTCAATATTATCAACTATAGAAAATCAGACCACATACTTAGAGAATCGAAAGTATTTTGAGCAAATCGATACACAAATCAAGCAGATGAAAGCCAGTGAGTCTGAGGGAGTACTAAGCGATCGAATTTCATACCATGACGTCCATCACTACGTCGTCATTTACGTGTTGCTGTTTGCTGGAGCTGTCGCTCTCGCACTGTTGGTATGGCAACGCCGACGTCAGCAAGCAGCGTCATCTCCGTGCCCGGAGGCACCCACACCGTCAACCTCGTGTCCCAAAGCGCAGTCTGGTGTGCGTACACCGTCTCCCGTCCGCGCAGAGACATCTGACATCGAGCTCCGAGCAGCAAGATACGAGCCTACTCCGGTTAGGTGTGTTAGCGAAAGTGCAGTGGATCAGTGTTGTGTTCATAGTGAAGCGGTTAATAAAGCGAATAGTGTTTGCGTAGTGAATAAAGGTAGCTCGCCGGTATTTTTTCGTAAAGTAAACGATCGTATATAGTAGTGGAACTATGGACACGGAACAATACTTAGACATAAGTATCATCCTTAACTTTAATAAAGAATATTAATGATATTCTAATCACCATGTAACTCTCATCATCATTCACGTATCATCTTATCACTTTATCATCAGCCTGATTGCCTGGCCCGGGAGTATGTACGAGCCACGTAATGCGTTGCTCGCACATTCGGCCACTTACACATTTGTGCCGTATTAGCAAATAATTAATTACATTATTTCAACTAATCATATTTAAATTCAGTTCGCGTTCACGTCCCATTATCAATTGACGTACCGCGTCTCACCTATCATTTCGCGTTCGATAATCATTTGTAATCGCGTATCATTAAAACATTATCATATCATCTTTTTCTTATTTTTCTATCAATATAGTCAGTTAAATTTATTTCTGAGTTTTACTGATTATACCTTACAACCCCGGGTGTACGGACCGTACAATAATGTTATGAAGGCAGTCATTAATGTCCTTTTGATATTCGGTCAAATTAGAGCCTTTTATCACGCACGTACTGTCATCAGCAAAGAGAACCATGTTATGACTTGTTACTTTTAGAAGGTCATTTATATAGATGAGAAATAATAACGGACCAAGCACGCTACCTTGCGGTACTCCATATTTCACATTCCGAGGCTCTGATATGTATTTTTTTTCTAATTTCGTTCTTAAACACACTCTAGTAATTTCGGTGCTTTGTGACCTGTTACGTAAATATGATTCGATCAGATTAAAGACGTTTCCCCTTATGCCATACCCATGCAATTTAGCGAGCAAAGTTTCATGGTTGACATAGTCAAATGCCTTTGTCATATCGGTGTATATGGCACAAACTGGTATCTTTTTGTCTACAGAAGTCATAACATTATTTAATAGATCATGTATAGCCATATTTATTGTGCTTTTTTTTCGAAAACCTTTTTGTTCCTTGCAAAATAAGTCATATTTCTCAAAGAAACCATAAATTGAGTTATATATTACCTTTTCAAAGATTTTCGAGAATACTGGAATGTTAGCTACGGGTCTATAGTTTTTCATATCCGTTTTTATGTCTTTTTTATGGAGAGGCCTAACTATAACCTTTTTTAAGCTTTTTGGATATGTACCTTCTGTAATACTTAAGTTTATGATATGTTTCATCGGCGGAGCTATCACTTCTTTTACAAATTTTATCACCTTTGTACACACGCCATCATAACCGACAGTATTAGTATTTTTAAAGCTCTTGATTATTTGTATAATGTCATCATTGGTAACGGGTAATATAAATAATGATTGCAATGTCATATTATTAAAATTTTTATGATTATTAGAATTATTATTATAAGAATTTTTACTATTAGAATTATTATTATTAGATTTTTTACTATCAGAATTATTATAAGAAATGTCAAAATTAATACAATTAGAAATGTCAGAATTAATACCATTAGAAATGTCAGAATTAATACCATTAGAAATGTCAGAATCAATACTATAAGAAATGTCAGAAATAATATTATTAGAAATGTCAGAACCAATACCCTTGTAAATGTCAGAACCAATACCATTAGAAATGTCAGACTTAATGTTATTTTCAATGTCATCTATAAAATAATTATTAAATGCATCTGATATGTCTTTCGGGTGGGTAATTACTGAATTATTTAGGTTAACACTTACAATTTGGTTTTGTGGCATATTAAAATTACTTTTATTAATTATTTGCCAAGTCGCTTTTGATTTATTTTGTGACGTATTTATGAAGTGATTATTTTGCGCTTTTTGAGTCAGTTTTATAATTTTTTTGTAACGTAAACTGTATTCTCTGAAATAATTTTTATTTTTCAAGGTAGGTTTCAGTCTGTAATTCCAAAGCAATCGTCTTTGTGTTTGACTGCATTTTTTTATACCACGCGATATCCATTTTGATTTTTTGTTAGTTTTTATTGTAATATTTTTTTCAGGAAAACAAAGTTTATAAAGTAAGGTAAAAATATCCATAAAAATATCGTAAGCCTTATTTGTTTCGTTTTCATTATAAACTTCTCTAAAAGATAAGCGCTGTAATTAACTTTTGAATAATTTTAAATTTTCTTTACAAATGTCTTGTTTAATTGTTCTCCAGTATTTTAATTTACATGTTTTATTAACAGGCACTGTCAATAATTGGGACGTATGGTCTGACAATGCAAAGTCTATTATCTCAGTTTTACACTTCATTCGGGGATTGTATGCAAAAATTATCTATACATGTGTTACTGGCTAGTCTAGTGGGTTTGTATAGCGATAATTTAAGATTGTAACTTAGTAAGAAGTATTCAAATTTCATAGTTATATTATTTCTCTTTAAAACGTCAATATTAAAATCGCCACATAGTATTAGCTTTTTGTTTGTAAGTAAATTAATTTTAGACAGTATGTTATCCAGCTTTTCATAAAATACCTGATAATTACAATTAGGCACCCGATAAATACAGACAACGATCATCCCATGCGCTAAAACTTCTATGGCACAACACTCGAAAATACCTGCAACCGATTGTTTGGACACATCTGTAAGTTCTCTGTATTGTATTCCCTGCCTGACAAATATACTTGTCCCTCCGCGCTTTACATTTCTTGAAAAGAATGCAGCTATGCAAAAATTTGGAATAGACATGAAATGTTCACAGCCGGCATTTACAAAATGTTCGGTTACACAGATAACATCTATTACTGTACCGTTATTATACAATTCATCTATACATACAGTTAGTCGGTCCGATTTGTTAATTAACCCTGCAATGTTTTGATGTAGGATGTTAAACTCATTATAGAAAAAACTCAGAATCCTCGTGTGTATGCGCAGCAATGTTTGTCTATCTTCCATTGCCTGTTTTTTTTATTGTATATCTGCCATCTCTTAAGTTCAAAGTTATACAACTTAGTTCAATTCAAGAATCTTCCAAGCATCGCGACGCAGATGGGACTATTCATGAAGGTAAGCGCGAGGTACGATTTAGAAACTTTTAAATTACATTTATATTTTGAAAAACCTATTGTGATGCATTAAGATGAATGACAAATATCTGTGACTTAATACTTAATTACATGATCAATCATAATTTTGTAATTATGGTAAAATGTTTGGCACTGCAGGGCTAAGGCCTGCCAACACTTCATCTCTCTATATCTATCATTTATAAATGTTAGTATGGGCTTATGCAATATAGACCCGATATGATATATATCCTCAGTGGTCCATTTAAAAAGATTTCAAGGTTTTTTAATGTCAAGGTAAATTTTCAAGATTTTGCAATCACGCACCTTTGCAACAAAATAAACATATACTCTACACGCATAATTAGAAGCAAATACCTTCAAAATTCCTTTTCTGAAGAGGTTAAACGAAGCTACGTACCTAAGTTGTTGTTGAGCTAATCGCCACAAGTACGCTTTTAGAGCAAAAGCGTTTATTAAAATACTTCAGTTGAAGGAAACTTGCACGACAAGATACCAAACAAGAAATATTTACGTGAAATGCGTGCATACGAATGCAGGGAAGAAATAATTATACAGGTCACAGTGAAAGTGAGACAGTACATGAAAGCCAGCCATTGTGAATTCAGGATTTGGGTTTGATTGAACTTAATTGTTTTGAATCTTTCGATAAAAACATAAAACAGACTTGTCTTCGAGTCGTAGAACGCTTATACCTTTATAACGAGAGGATGTCCGAAGCTACGCCAGAACAATTTATTTGAATTTGAATCGTTTTTTCCTGATCGCGTGGGAATCGATACATCCTTAGTGTACTCCTCCGCTTCGCAAGGAACATACCTACATGCCAAATCTCATTTACTAGCGACCAATATTTTCGGTACTGTCTATCAGTCAAAAAATAAAATAAAATTCTTCCGGTACAGACTGTACCGGAAGAATTTTATTTGTTTTTTTATATCTATAAAAAATATATATAAATATATAGGGATACCCCCGAAGGGTTAAGCAGAGGTGTAGTATAACACCCACATTTCGCTATAATATTATGAATTTTAGGTCCCACGTAATAGGGGGCAAGCCTATTGCCGTTACCTACTCACTACATTGCCCTACTCCGTGCTGCTACTGAGAATTCAAAAACACGCAGTAACACTTTTGCCCGACCCGGCAATCGAACCCCCTGATCATTCGACGCAAATGCTACCCACTGCACCACGGAAGCAGTCTTATATTTATATATCTAATCACGCACAGGTGGTCCTGTGTGGGAATCGAACCCAGGTCGACCTTCATACTCTCAAACCACCAGACGTGTAATAAATAAACCCAAATCTGTAATATGACGTTAATTTAGTTGCTGAAATGAATCTTTATAACCCAAGGCGATGGTTAAATCTTCAGGCAACGATATTCGAAATATATTTGCCGCCTCAATAAGCAATCTAAATACTGAACAAATTCATCTCGTTCGGATAACTGATTGCTTTGCTCAGAAAGGATACTATTTTAACTGTAATTGATTTTGGATGATATCTTTGCTGACTGCGATTAAATTAATTAAAAAAAGATAGGTAAGGTCTTCGGCTCTTAGAGCTAGATTAAATTGAAGGAAGAAATTCTAGACATTTAATAGATAGATAGATAGAAAATTCTTTATAGTACACCATATAGAATACAAATGCTACATATAATGTTATACAATTTTACAAATGTACAGTAGGCGGCCTTATCGCTATAAGCAATTTCTTCCAGGCAACCTTGGGATGGACTAGAAGAGATCAGATAAATAAAAACAGTGTGTAGTCATAAAATGAAGTAAGGATCCATATATACATACATAAGTACATCAAAATAGTATATCACAAGTACATAAATAGATAAATACATAAATAAATATAGTATACATATAGCTATACAAAATACATAGATACATTGAACTAAATAGAATATAAAAATTCAGTTACATAGCCAAGTAATGCTGTTTTATGGCGCTTTTGAATATGCCAAGCGAGTTTGCTTGTCTAATTTCTATCGGCAACGCATTCCACAAGCGTACTGCTTGCACAGTAAAGGATTTGTCATAAAAAATTGTGGAATGTGTTGGCATCTGCAGCTTTAGATCCTTAGATGACCTCAGAAACTTTGCATGTGTGTCATGAATGAACTTAAAACGTTCTTTGAGATACGAAGGGGTGTCCGGGTTGAATAGGATATTATACAGTAATGTAAGAATGTGAGTATTCCTGCGAAGACGAATTGGGAGCCACTTGAGTTGGCTACGAAATTCTGATACATGATCATATTTACGTAAACCAAATATGAATCTGATACAAAAGTTTTGGAGACGCTCAAGTTTATCAAGTTGCTCCTCAGTGAGGTCAAGATAGCTGACATCAGCATAATCGAGTACTGGGAGAAGTAATGACTATGCAAGCGTAATTTTAGTGGACGTTGGGAGAAAATTCCGCAGCCTACGCAACGAGCCTGCTGACGCGAATAGTTTTCGACTAGTCTCCTGCATTTGATACCCCCAGGATAAAGTTTTATCCATGCATAACCCCAAATTTTTCAGGTGATCAGTAAAAGCTAATACGTTGCCGTCGATTTTAATCTCAGGCAGCATTGACCAATTTAACTTAGAGATCATTCTGGGACTGCCGATAAGGATTATTTGCGTTTTAGATGCATTAATCTTGAACCCATACTTTTTACTCCACTCACAGATTTGTGCTAAGTCCGAGTTTACATCAGAAAATACATCTGCTACCGATTCTAGTGGTGCCTGCGAATAAATTTGTAAGTCGTCTGCATAAAGGTGGTAGGACGAAATTAACTGTTGAGAGATAGAATTTATAAAAATTGCGAAAAGTAACGGAGATAAAACGCCACCCTGTGGAACACCGGCAGTCGTATTACACCAAGAAGAGTACGATTCCTCAACGCGTATACGCTGTCGCCGCCCAAATAGATAACTATGAAACCAGTCAATCACCGTTGGAGATATGTTAATAGAACGAAGTATGCCAAGCAGGATGTGGAAATCTACGGTGTTGAAAGCATTGCTAAAATTAAATAGGGACAGAAGCGTGAGCTTTTCACTATCCATGCCCAGTCTTATCTCATCGGTAATATGTACCAGTGCGATGGCAGTACTATGTACAGGACGAAAACCAGATTGGAAGGGATTTAGGAGAGCGTTCTTAGTGAGGAATGTGGAAAGTTGTTTATGTATCAGACGCTCAAGAATTTTGGACAGGAATGGCAGTATAGATATAGGGCGGTAATCGGAGAAGGAAGATGGTTTCGGATTCTTCGGGAGAGGAATTATTTGCGCATCTTTCCAAACTGAGGGAAAGATACCGGTAGTTATAGAATAATTTAGAATATGGCACAGGATAGAAAGGATTTCATCAAGGATAGGAAGAATCATGTTTCGACTGATACAGTCACTACCAACGGCATTGGATGAGATTGCAAATATGCTCTTTTTAACATCACAACAAGTACATTGCTCGAAAACAAAAGGAGAATAACTGGGATTTGGGATTTTTGAAAGAGCTAGTAAGGTATTTGTTTAGTGGTCCCATCAAAATTGGACGAAGCTGTGAAATGTACGTTTAGAGAATTTATATCTATGTCTTTAAGATGGACTTCATCGCGCGACTTGCCGACTCCCAGTTTTTTAAGAAATTTCCAGACCTTAGCCGGATCTCCGTTTTGAACAGAGTTATGGATATGCTGGCGTTGTGCTTTCCTACACACCTTGTTGCAAAGATTTCTTACATTAATATATTTCTCCAAGTTTATAGAAGTAGGTCGTCGCTTGTATCTCGCTTTGGTCGCAGCTTTTTTAGATAATAAGTTTTTAATATCTTGTGTCAGCCAAGGCGCTGGCAAGTGTTTCAACTTTATGGGGCGTATTGGAGCATGTTTATCATAGAGCTGTATTATGTTCTCTGTAAATATCTGCAGTTTAGCGTCCACACAGTCTGAGATAAGCAAAGGAAACCAATCAATTTTGCGAGCGTCTTCGCAGAGCAGCGAACGATCCATGTCACTAAAATTGCGTTTCATAATAACTCTCGGTTTTACTCGTCGTTGAATTTCTCAGTCTGTAGGTAAATCTGAGATTTTTGAGAAAATTTATTAGTACGGCGCAACCATATTAAAATGACTGCGAGGATATAGTATTTTCTTGGGTTTACACGAATGTTACACATTGAAATTAAACTATAGTTTACGGATTTTATCGCGTTATATTGGTTTCACTGTTATTACATTTAAACCGAATGATCAAGAAACTACATTTTTATTACTAGCCGACGTTTCGAATTCTTTACAGGATTCATGTTCACGGCAGACTGAGGTGATATTTGTCTTTATCTTCAATTTAAAAGTTATCTCAAAGTACCCGAACATTTTTCAACTATTGGTGTTACCATCTACGCAGAATGTGCTCACTGTGTCTTAATGCCTTCTGGTGACTTTGTCGTTCTTGGGTTTCATTAGCCTGATAACAGGATCCCAAGTTGGAGGAACATTCCAACCATCTTCCCTATTGAAATTAGGATGTTTTTTAATTTCAATAGCTTCACGTATCATTCTTGGAATAAATTGGTGTTCTTTTGCGAGTATCTGTGGTTTATCAAATCGCCGGTAATGGTTGGTTCCTTGTTCTACATGTTCACACACAGCAGACTTCGTCGAGCGTTTGTGTTTAATGTCAGCTATATGTTCCTTTAATCGAATGCCTATGCTTGTCTTGGTTTTTACAATGTATGAGAGCCCACACTCACAGTCAATTTTATTTATTTTTATTTTATTATTTTATTACATAGGTACAGCAACAGACTATAAACTAATACATCTGTTGACTGTCGAGCGAACCATTCACAATTTTGTGTAGAGTGCACATGTCGCTTATCCATCTCCTCTTCTCGAGTGTCAGAATTTTAAATTTACAGAGTCGTGTTTCATAGTCCGGTAGTTTACGCCTTAAGCCGAGCTTAGAAGATAGAGCCCTAATAAAACGTCTCTCTCTGGACTGATTCTATCCGGTCTATGTGGATTTTATAGATTGGGGCCCACACTGATGCACAATATTCAAGAATGCTCCGTACTAAACTGTAGTATAATGTTATTAGAGAGCTTTCCGAATGCGAAGTGTAAATGACAACATTCGATTAGCTTTATTGCAGATATGGTCAAAATGAGGTTTGAATGATAAAGTAGAATCAAATATGACCCCCAAATCACGTATCTCCTTAACTCTTTGTATAGGTACTCCTTTAATGTGGTATGAATATTCAAGTAGTTTTTTATTTTTTGTAAATGTTATGATTTGACATTTGTTTATGTTGAGTGATATTGAGTTTTCCACGCACCAGTCTGCTATTGTGTTTAAATCAGATTGAAGATCTTCGCAATCGTGACAGTCAGCAATAGATTTAAATATTTTTATGTCATCTGCGTAAGCTAGACAGTTACTAACTATTTTATCTAAAAGGTCATTTATAAATATCAGAAACAGTAGCGGACCTATATTGGACCCTTGTGGGACACCAGATGTCGCTAAAAAGGGTAGTAGTAACTGTGTACGATGTTGTAAGTATGAAGTAAGCCACCTGTGCAAATCACCGGGTATACCAACATGCTGAACCTTCGCAAGTAACTTAAAGTGATCAACGCGATCAAAAGCTTTCGAAAAATCTGTGTATATTGAGTCAATCTGTTGCTTTTGGTTAAAGGATTCGCACAGGTAACTCGTATAACAAAGGAGATTTGAATTAGTTGACTTACCAGTCATGAAACCATGTTGACGTGGACTCAAAAGATGTTTAAGGTGGGCGTATAAATGATCATAAACGTATCCCTCAAATATTTTTGCAAAGCAATTTAATATACTAATTGGTCGGTAATTTGAGACATCTCTTTTGTCACCAGATTTATATATGGGAGTTATTTTTGCAATTTTCCAAAGAGCGGGAAACGTGCCTTCTTGTATTGATTTATTAAAAATAATGGAAAGTGGCTGAACCAATGCTGTTGCACAGAGGCGAATGAACACAGGTGGTATACCGTCGAAACCGCTGCCCTTGCTTAAGTCAATATTTTGTATCTTCTTTAACAAATCGCAGTCATTTATGGATACTTTATGAATGGAGTAATTGGACGGTGTAAAGTTGGGTGTATAAGTGCTAGATGAACCTATACTATAAACAGATGAGAAATAATCCGCAAATAGATTCGCAATATCTTGAGCTGAGTTTCCCACCGTCTTATGGTAAAATATGCTACTTGGAAAATTATTTGTAACGCGTTTACTTTTTGTGTAGCGCCAAAACGCTTTGATATTAAATTTAAGATCATGTTCCACACGCTCTATATAGGATGTAAAGCAGTGACGGGCGACCACTCATCACAATCTTGTAAACCCCGGCCTCTTGTAAGGGTAACTGACTCTTGACAGATGGTAATAATTGGCTTATCTTCGTTGGCGGCTTGTAGAAAGTTTTCAGACATCAAAACTTTCTACAAGCCGCCAACGAAGATAAGTCAATAAAATAATAATTGGCTTATCTTCGTTGGCGGCTTGTAGAAAGTTTTCAGAGATCAAAAATTAACTTAAACCAAGAGAAGCATAGGCATTCGACTCACCTCAGTCTGCCGTGAACATGAATCCTGTAAAGAATTTGAAACGTCGGCTAGTAAACATGTAGTTTCTAGATCATTCGGTTTAAATGTAATAACAGTGAAACCAATATAACGCAATAAAATCCGTAAACTGTAGTTTAATTTCAAGACTGCGAGGATAGTTTAGGAGGCCGCCTTGTCGTGTGTTGTTAGTTAAATCTACTTTGTGATTAACAAATTGTTGTTGCTAGTCTAGAGTGCTTTTTGTGTTTCAATTGGTAGAAAAATTGTAAAGTCACAAGCGTTATAGTAGTGGCAGTGTATTGTCGAATAAATAAAAAGCGATGTTGAATTTTATAATTTGCCTTTTATCATTTCGGTGGAAAGTGTCTCGATTTCTTAGAATGTGCCCTTTCCTTTGACGCGACTACATTACAGTGACAATTTGTTCGCTCTTTCAGAGTCCATAAAATAGATGTGGAAATAAAAGTTCATACTTTTTTTACTTAGCGGTTAAGTGGAAAAGATTCGATATCTTTTAGCCTCGGAGCCAAGCGCAGGACAGGGCATATTTCACTGTCATTGATTAAATAATAATAAATAATAATAATATTTTACCACACACACATCACTATCTAGTCCCAAACTAAGCAGAGCTTTTTGTTTTTCGTGTGAGTGTGTGGCCAACTCTGGTGTCGGAGTTTTCAGACCGCCCTAAGGCCTCCGACATGGCCTAACGATCCTTATCCTTAGACAAGAACCGGGACCGACAGCTTTACGTGCCCTCCGAAGCACGGTAGCACTCAGATGTAAATGCCACACACGGTCACCCATCCAAGTGGCGACCTGTGCAAGCGTTGCTTAACTTTGCCAATCTGTTACGAATGGCAGGTCAAGTCTCGCTATGAGCGCTACTACGCTACTAGCAGAGCTTGTACTATGGGTACTAGATAATGGATAAACATACACATATACTTTTTTTTGTAAATACATACATATTATACATAGAAACACCCAGACCAAGTCAAACATCCATGTTCATGCACACAAATGTTTGACTTGAATGGGAATCGAACCTGCGACCTTCGGCGTAGCAGTCGCTTACACTCCCGCTGCGCCAACCGGTCGTCAAGTATTAAGTAGGCTTAATTATGTAATTGGTTTTGCCAGTGACTTTTTATTGTCACGATTACGCTATTACCGATGAAAAGATCTATATTCAATATTCCTGTAACACCAGAATTAAATGCTTATGTCATACGTCGGGATCCAGATTAACATTTTATATACTAATCGTTTCAAAAGCATGAAGCTGGAAAATTACCTGAAATGTCGTAGATTTTTACGTAGGACCAGTTTTTTACACCTGTGTGTCACCTAACGTAATGCATAAGATTAAGCATAGATTTAAACATTATGTTACTATTGAGGCTAAATTTATCACAATATTTATGTTATTATATATGCATAGGGTTCCCACCAAGAACTTAGGGTCCCAAGCCAACCTCACCTGCAAGTGGTGCACCTGCCGATCAACGGACGAGGCTCTGGCAAACAAAATATCAAAACACTGGCGAAAAGTGGGCGTTTAATATGTCTCTGCCTACCCCTTCGGGGAAGCGGGCGTGAGTCTGTGTGTGTGTATGTGTGTATATATGTTCCACTGCTGGCCGCAGTCCTTTTCTCATTATGAGGAAAGATAAGCCTTAGTCGACGATGATGGCCAACTGCAGGTTGGTAGACTTGTGCGTCTTTCGTGATCATTGTGGAGAATTTTGAGAAGTGAAGGATTGCTAGTGATGTTTACTTTCGCCTTTTAGCAAGCGCAGTTTAACATTTCAATCCACACATAAGTTCGAAAAATTACTGGTGCATGCCATGAATTTGAACACGAGACCCAAAACACCCTCTGTCTGGCAGGTCGTTGGTTTCTCCACTAGGCTATCGCTACCTTTTAGTGTAATAACTTTCAATATTGCTCATTTAATTGTCATTTTGAGAGATAGTTCAATCTCAATCATATTATTAAAATCTCGTGAATGTTTCTCATGTCAGTGACTTTACAAACCTGTAGAGATATTTGATGGAATATTCCACATTCTCATCAAAGAACGATCGCTAAATAAATTGCAATTCTATTAAAAACACTTCATAAGCTTGGTCTCTGTACACTGAGGATGACAATGTTATTAAAATGTAATTAAAAACATATATTCATTTCATAGAGATCATAGTATAGATATTTTTAATTGTCTATACAGACTGTTGTCAATTAAAAATATCCATACTAGTATTATAAAGCTGTAGAGTTTGTTTGTTCGGTTGAACGCGCTAATCTCAGGAATTGCTGGGCCGATTTGAATAATTACATTATTTTTGTGTTGTATAGCTTATTTATAGCGAAAGGTTATATAATATCGCGCTATGGGCTACAGGTGCGGAGCAGTAGCCTGAAATAACGCGGATGTAACCGCAGTCACAGCTAGTTATTTTATACTACTTTCTACTACGATCTGTTGACCAAGTCATGACCTATTTTGAGGCATGGAAAATTGTCTAAGTTTAGTGTCAGATTCTTTAATCTTCGAAAACAAGGACGGAAATATTCAATCTTAAAATTCAATAAAATTACAAGGATCTGTCCTTCAAACTCGTAAAATCTAATCTCGGCAGGCTTAGGCTGAGAAATGAGAGTCAATCCTTCTAACAATTGTTAGTTAATTGGCTATGTTGAGCGCCTGTGAAGTAATGTCAGCTGGATAAATTGCGTGCTACGTTATTTAGTGGCATTTTATGCAAGCTTTGGTTTACAATGCCCAAAAGGCAGCCGTAAAAATCTCGTAAATAATGGGTTCCATTAAAATATAACGATATGTAAATATAATATTCACTTAACGGCAGGTGAAATGTTGGGACAATTATTAGATATTTTGCTTATATTGCCCAACTATTACGCGACTGGGATCCGTCACTTATATGTATTAGTGTGTATACAAATTGAGAAGGTGTGAACGAATATACATATTCATAAGCACTTGCATAGTTTTGTTTGTTCATATATTCCCGTATATTGAAGGAAAATGCTTTGAAATTTGGACATTTCCCTTTTGCAAATGGCAAAGGGCCTTTGTTATGCTTTATATTAGGTACGAAATTATTCGAGCAAAATATACCGCTTTTAATTTATATATCAACGTTTATTTGATCTTGAAATGAGTTGAAGTATAAAGTTGCAACACTGAAAGTATTGCTATATCGTTTTATTATTCGAATACAATAATTACAAATCATACCTTCATTTTTATAAGCCTGAAATTGTCGGGCCGCACCTTCTTATTGACTTCGTTCAATTCTCCGTGAAGGACGATCATACAATCTTAATATATAAAATCCTTGCGTTACTGACTGACTGACAGACACGCTACAGCCGAAACTATTGGACGCAGGAAGCTGAAATTTGGCATGTATGTTCCTTGGGGACCGTAGGGGTGCACTAAGAAGGGATTTCTCGAAATTCCCACGGGATCGGCCAAAACAGGTAAATTAAAAAAAATGCAGGCGTAGCTGCTGGCGTCCTCTAGTTTATTATATAACTTATCTAAGCATGTAATAACAGATCACTGAGATGTCTCTCTAATAACAAATTAACCATTCAGTGCTCTGCGCCGAACGAACAAGTCACAAACACTCAGTCAGACAAACCATGTTGGTATAATTGTATTTAAATTGAGTTTAGTCTGACAACGACTTAGTAACAATAGTTACTGAAATAAGATTCGCCTTAGGAAATAATTAATTGATCAATCAAAATTTATTTGAGACCTGGGCTAGATTAATCTTGATACAGATGAATTATTGATGAAGCAATTAATTCTTATATAAGAGCCATGAGCTGTATCTAATATTGTAGTATATAAATATAACGCAATTTAAATTTTAAATTCATTTAATTATAGAGCCTAAATGTCCTACTTTCGTGCCGGTCGGGCACAAAAGTAATTTTTTTTTTATATAGTAATAGGCGGCAAACGAGCAGACGGATTGCCTGATGGTAAGCAATTACCGCGCCCATGGACACAAGCAACACCACAGGAGTCACAAGTGCGTTGCCGCCCCTTGGGGTTGGGAAAAGGGATAGGATAAGGAGTGGGATGAGGGAGAAGGAATAGGGGATAGGGCCTCGGGAACTCTCACTCACCGAACGAAACGCAACAGCTTAGGTACTGTCACTTTACGTCGATTTTCTGTGAGAGGGTAGTACCTACTTCCCCGGTCGAGCCGGCCCATTCATGCTGAGATCAGCAAGGCTCTACTACCTGTGTGATTTGTACAAGGATCATTCATCATATTTTAATGATATAACGATAAACAAACATTATAAGCAGCAGCGACAGCCCAGTTGAGAGGCTAACTAACTGTTTCGGATATAAACCCTCAGCACGCATTATTGTCTGTTCGAAGCTATTTACAATTTAACAGTTTCTTGTTGAATAGTTAAGGAATAATATTTTCGAAAGACATTTTTTTTTATAGAGTCACGCCTGTATCCCCGAAGGGTAGGCAGAGGTGTAACATTAGTAACATCACACCCACATTTCGCCATGAATTTTTAGGTCCCACGTAATAGCGGGCGAGTCTATTGCCGTAAAGACATATGAACTCTGCTAATCCGTACTTGGTTAGAGAGTTGGCCTGTGCGAAGCCCCTAATTTTATAAAAACGAATATCACGAACCACTAGACTACATAGTAAAAATAAGAATACACTTAAACACCTATGTCGCTTCGTGTAAACCGCTTACAAACTCATCAATATTTGCTCGACAACTAGATGGTTTATCTATTATCATCGTCGAGAGCGGTCGCGCCCTCGCTAATTACAGCCCATGTATGTGTGTGTATATGTGTGTATGCGCGGGTGTGTGTGTATACAGCCAATATTGACGTCGCCATGGCGCGACAAACGGTGCATCGATGATTGAAGCGCTGTCCTCACTGCCAGCTGACGAGCGGGTAACTAAGGGGGTGAGCGCTAGATACTTATGCTTTTTTTGTTGACTAACATCTGTATCCCTGAACTTTCCATCTCTACCTACCGCGGCGGAGGTGGAAAATTACACCCACATTTCGCACTGTTATAAATTTGTAGGTCCTACGTAATAGGGGGTGAGCCTATTGCCATTACCGGGCACTCCCGTTGCTAGATTCCCTGCTGCTGTTGAGAATTCGGTAAACCCCAGTTAGACTTTCTCCAACCCGGGAATCGAACCCAGTCAGTTTATCCATAAAATGCATCGATGAATAACGTGGAGAACGGTGCTGTTAAGTGGACAGGTTAGCGAGTGAACGTTTTGGTAGGTACTTTACTAACAGGCGAGTTGTTCACACCGTACACTACAGAGCTCAACTAGGTTAGAGCTTCAAACTGTGCGAATGAGAAACATTAGTTCACCATAGTTATGTGAGCATATAGATGCCGAACTGATTTGAGCGGTCGCTTCGCCACTCGCTACAGTTGATTGCATGTTTGTGAAATTTATGGCATTGTTTTATAGATTCGCATAGTTTCACTTATCACAATTCGCCTGGTCCACGCCCGCTCAAGAACTCGCTCCCTCGCCCGCTTACAGTATGACCTGCGCTTTATACCAAAATTATCTTATACGTGTGGCATGTAGGTCATATTTTTGATTCCATCTGAGAGCCACCATTATGCCGACAACCTTGGCTCATTTTTTAAATGACGCGCTGTTATGGTGTGTTAGATTATACATTTTTGTTACGACAGAATAAGATAAATGGGATTTTAATTTTATGCTATCATGTAACACGAAAAATGGAGTTGGCTTTTCTTTACAATATCCCAATTAGAACACGGTTATTCGGTCTTTTTTTGTCATTTAATATCATATATTTTAACGGTATATTGTGTTTGTAGTGATGAATTGAACTTATTACTCGTTTTATCAAATTATTGTATGTAGCGTGATTTGCTTTTCAGCATTTGAAAGCAAAATTATCTTAGGTCAGCACTTGATGGGTGACCGTGTTGTGGCATGTACATCAGAGCGCTAAAGTGCTGTCAAGGGCACGTAAAGCCGTCAGGCCAGGTTCTTGTCTTAGGACAATAATCGTTAGGTCATGTAGGAGCCCTTAGGCGGCTTAGAGGCCTATTAACTCCGACACCTGAGTTAGCCACACACTCACTTGAATAGAAAAATATCAACGTATTTATTTTCTTCGGTTATGTAGCACAGGGTATACTTACAATCTCCGCCAATCAAAAATACACCAACTAAATCTCTGCTTTCCATATGTCAATGAGTCGTATTAACACGATTGATAAATGTAGCAAATATTATTATTCGCTGTCTATAGTTGATCTACCCGCTCAGGCCAACGTAGCTCGCATTGTAGACGAAGCCTACGCAGCTACGGCGCCTACGCGAACTGTAGGCGTGCGCATTACACTACCCAAACTCAGTATAAGGTCGGATGAGAACGAGTATTTTGAGTAGGTAGTACCATTTAAATTCCTTTGTAATTCGGTTAATTGTCATACAGAAGGATAATATTTTTTTGTATCCTACGTTTTACTCGCGCATTATGAAATTTATTTAATATGGTTTACCAACAGTTGTTACAGTGGATTTAATTTAATATACAATAGTTTATAAGTGTCTTATCACTACTGCACAACGAATTATAGGCAAACACAGCATGCAATGTGTTTACAATTATTTAGCGACACACAAGCCTAGTAACAATAATTAATGATTTTGAGTCTCTAATGAAAAGGAGGCTTAGCATTATAAGAAAATTTACTAAAATATAAATTTTAATATTAACGTTGTTTGGACATCTTTAGTATAAGGGACGACATGTTCTCAGCGTGGATGTCGATCAGGTCGCTGCGTTCATTTATGAGCCTTCATAAGCGTGCAATGGGTGAGTTTGCTCCATGTTTAGTTCGGCGAAAGGGTGGAACTAACGGTGTGATAGGTTTTCTGGGTGTTTTGCGAGGGACTCGGAAAAAAATATTGGCTAGGAGTTGAGGAGTACCATTTAAATTCCTTTGTAATTCGGTTAATTGTCATACAGAAGGATAATATTTTTTTGTATCCTACGTTTTACTCGCGCATTCTGAAATTAAAAGCGTCTTATCCTCCCCTCCCTTACCTAAGGCCCGTTTAGATGGTAAAATGCGGCGATTCGTCAGCCAACTCATTATGCGTCGCCGTGTGTCAGATAGGTATAACTATAATATAATATCGATCGCATTGTGTATAGCAATACTGAAAATAAGCTACTCACAACTCGCAAAATTATGTTTGTGTGTCATACCCATAATGTAACACTTAAATATACGGCCCCGAAACTAGATATATTTAAAATACGACGTGTCCATCCGAATTATATGAGTTATGTTGACAATCTATACTAATATAATAAAGCGGAAGAGTTTGTTTGTTTGTTTAAACGCGCTAATCTCAGGAGCTGCCGGTCGGATCTGAAAAATTATTTTTGTATACGATAGCCCAGTTATTCCGGCAGGCTATAGGCTATATAACATAACGCTTCGACCGCTTGGGGCCGGGCAAAAGGCTAAAAAGGCTAAAAGATAATGTCGGCTAATCTCAGGAACTAGCAGTCGGATTTTAAAAACTGTTATTGCCTATGATATCCCAATTATTCCGAAAGGCTATAGGCTACATAAAATTACGCTACAACTTTTAGGGTCCAGACAAAAATAATGAAATGTTCAAACGAGAAGGGGGAGGGTTGGGTCAAAGCCAAAAAAGGCTAACCGAATAGGATACAATCTATATGGGTATCGTTTTCGAGATTTTCGGGACGCTGATTAATAATATGAAATTTATTTAGTGATCCAAGATGGCGGACGGGAAATCAAAGATGGCGGATGAGAAAATTTTAAAAATCAATATGGGTATCGCCTTCGAT
The DNA here is from genome assembly GCA_944739405.2 of Euclidia mi. Taxonomy (NCBI): domain Eukaryota; kingdom Metazoa; phylum Arthropoda; class Insecta; order Lepidoptera; family Erebidae; genus Euclidia; species Euclidia mi. Next base: position 127,754,947 of record OX123181.2, read on the forward strand.
ATTTTAAGGGGTGGGGAATCGAAATACAACATCTATTTTGTGATCAAAGATGGCGGATGGGAAATCAAAGATGGCTGATGGGAAAATTAAAAAAATCAATATGGGTAAGTATCGTCTCTGATGATTTAAGGGATGGAGAATCCAAATACAACATCTATTTCGTGATCAAAGATGGCGGATAGGAAATCAAAGATGGCGGACGGGATTTTTTTTTAAGTCGATATGGGTATTGTCTCTGATATTTTAAGGAATGGTGAATTCATAAAACCATATATTTCGTGATCAAAGATGGCGGATAGGATTTATTTTTAAATCAATATGGGTATCGTCTCCGATGTTTAAAGGGATGGAGAATCCAAATACAACATTTATTTCGTGATTCAAGATGGCAGATGGGAAATCAAAGATGGCGTATGGAAAAATTTAAAAAATCAATATGGGTATCGTCTCTGGTGATTTAAGGGAGAGTGAATCCAAATACAACATCTATTTCGTGATCAAAGATGGCGGATAGGAAATCAAAGATGGCGGACAGTTTTTTTTTTCAAGTCGATATGAGTATCGTCTCCGATATTTTAAGGTATGGGGAATGCAATATTATATAAAAATCTATGTTTGTTTGTTCATCATTTATAGACTCTAAAATTATAAGAGATTAAGCGCTAAGTCAATGGTAACTTTGGAAAAGGGGCTTGGAAAGAAGGGAATTAAATAAAAACTCTTATAAAGGCGATACGGAGTTCGCTGGGTCAGCTAGTACATTTATATGAGTCATACAATTTCATTTCACAGAAATATATAATAACTAGATGAGCCCGCGGTTACACCCGCGTTATTTAAGGCCACGGCTCCGCTGCCGTCGTTCATAGCATGATGTTATATAGCCTATAGCCTTCCTCGCTAAATGAGCTATCTAAAACTGAAATAATTTTTCAAAACGGACCAACAGTTCCTGAGATTAGCGCATTCAAGCAAACAAATAAACAACAAACAAACTCTTCAGCTTTATATATTAGTATTAGATTAGATTATATGTAAAATTGTACGTGTAATATCACTTATGTCTAAATTACCGAAAACTGTGTACGTACACTTTAAGAACCTTTAGGTAAAAAAGCTTTTTAATACATTCTTTACAAATCCCCGAATGTTTGGCCCTTTTACAAGAGCTTTCAGTAACTCGAATTCAAAAAGATAATTTGTGGGCTTTCACATCCATACGCAAATCTGAGCATCAGAAGCTCATAAATCAAACTATTTCAGCAAGATCTATACGTTCTATATTCTGGTTCTTTGAAAAGGTGCTTGACATTTACTTATTTATTTTTAGGTAGTAATGTACTGAATGGTGACTTTGAGTCTACGACAATTTATGGGTAAATTCAGGTTCAATTCAGAATAAACACTGCTTTTAAAGGATACCTTTTCGCATTACCGCTTCCTTATATACATATCACAAAACAAAGTCCTTCACCGCTGTATCTCTGATCACGTTTAACTCAATAATTTCTCCTTCTTATCGTGTCAATGGCGATTATATGATATGAGGCTAGCGTTGATTCATCATCATCAGCCTTTAACAGTCCACTGCTGGACTAGGCCTCTCCTTTGAAAGGAGGAATTGGCCTACTATACCACGCTGGCCAAACGAGTTGGTATAGGGTTTGTATCAAGTTTTCCTTCTCTTACAGTGCTGTTCTCTGCATAATATGCTCCCTCTTTCGGCTCTTACGACACCCATGGGATGATATGGGGTGGTGACATTCCGTATTCTTAATCCGTCACCACACGGACAAGCGTAGCGTTGATTACTATTATCATATGCTGGTCACATATGATATAATCTCCATTGACATCTGCCACAGCTATTGCGTTATTTGTAGCCCCATACAGCTCGGCCAACGAACACTTAGCAGGACAGGAGGGATAGGACAGGAAGTGTGGCATGTCCTGCTTGGTAGCCCCGCATCCGCATCAATAACTGTTGAGCCTATTTTCATGCGATTTTTACTAGGGTACTGAAACATTCATGAAGTAGGTTTAGGTATGGACCGGCACATATAAGGCAGTAAAATATCATCTGCGCTCTCCTGCGTCATATGTGCACGGGCCATTGCTGTACAATTTACTGTGTTACGCCATTCGTGGATAGGCCACTGGCGCCGGCGGCGGCAGCTGCAGCAATTGAGGACTTTTTTATATATCTTAAATTTTATTGCCTGAAAACTTTACACCTAAATAAAAATATCTTCCAATAATCTATCGTTGAGTAAACTTCACAATGACGGGCTCAGCAGGTCTTATGAGCATGTCAGCTAACATCGCTGGCCTGGCTCCCTTCACACGAGGAGACATCGCGAAGTTACGCACGATGCTGCTCAGCACGTACTTCATCTCTAACATGGCGAAGCGTTGACCTGGAGAAAGACATAAAATTATATGATAAATTGAATAGCTTTCATAGACGAGGCTTTAACAACCATTGATCTAATGGTGCATAGGGTTTCCACCAAGAACTTAGGGTCCCAAGCCAACCTCACCTGCAAGTGGTGCACCTGCCGATCAACGGACGAGGCTCTGGCAAACAAAATATCCCGATAAGCGGCAATAGGCTCGCCACCTATTACGTGGGATCAAAACACTGGCGAAAAGTGGGCATTTAATATGCCTCTGCCTAAATATAATAATAGGCGAAATAGGCGTAAGTCTATGTATGTAAGTCTATGTATGATCTAATGGTAAATGATCCTCACGGCTAAACCGAAAGTTGTGGGTTCAATTTCCAACATCATCATCCCTGTTTATATAGCACTAGCTTCTTCCCACTATTTCTCACTAGGAGAAGAGTAAGGCCATAGTCCACCACGCTGACCAGGTTCAGGTGGCAGACGTCTCACTTTCGAGAACATTATGGACAACTCTCAAGTATTCAGGTTTCCTCACGATGGGTCCAATTCTCACCCATCTTTGTGTGATGAGCTCGATTATTTATTCTGTCAGGGTGTAATCTTCTGTATATATAAATTATTGCGTTACTCGCTGACCGACAGACAAGCTACAGCCAAAAATATTAGGCGTAAGCAGCTGAAATGTGGCAAGTACATATGTTCCGTAGGGGTGCAATAAGAAGGGATTTCTCGAAATGCTGACGGGATCGGGCAAAAACGGGATCTATAACAATGTGATGTTCGTAAGTGTTCATAATTTTGCTTATAGAGCTTACGGTATAGGAGTGAATGATTGTCATAATTACCAGCCATTTCAAAAGGTAGACAAAACCCAAGATATGCATTACTTTGCTAAGAGAATTAAAGCGCAACGCGGTTGCTTTTTGGTTCGTTAGTCGCGCGAGCTTTTTGCACCAGGCTCCAAACTTAAGTTCGAGTAACCTAATGGAAGGCCTTCCTTCCATTAGGTGCGTGGTGGGTTCCTCCTTAGGAACCCACCACGCACCCTCTAATTGACCACCCCAACTATTGCAATAGAAAAAGGTTGACAATATCTGATTCAATCAACTATATTAAGTTTGAGTGCTGGAGAGAGACTTACTTTTCTCGACAACCTAGTCCTAAAACAAAAGATTGGTATATCTCGGATGTTTTTTTCACCTATACAATTCCTAGGTCCAGCACTGAAGGGCACGAAGGCATAAGGATGGGTGACCTCTCCGTTGAGGAACCGCTCGGGTCTGAACGCCTCAGGGTCTGGATACAAGTCAGGCCGGCGGTGCAGGTCGTAGATGTGGACCGCCACTTCGGAACCTTTCTTCACTGGGAGGTCACCTGGTAAAAAAGTAAAGATGTTTAAAATTGCTCTAGGTCTCAGAGTGAATGGCTCGGTTTGACTATATTACTTAGTGGTACAGTAAAAGAAAAGATACAAAACATAAACTTGTTCAAGCTACTGCTCATCAACAGTCAGAAGTTGCAGTCGGCAGCTTGGTTCGGAATAATACCTTAAGCCACTATCCGCTGACAGTAATTAATTTATATCTTTATTAACTAATGGTAAAAGACAGTAAGACTGAATTAACTGACAGCTACACAAGATCGTAAAATGATGTTCCCGTTAACGATCTATCGACAAAATAAAATGTAACTAGATTTGTAGGGATCCAGCAATGTCGGCATCCGATACTTGTCTCATTATTGTCCATCACTATATTTACCTAGTTAGATATTACGTGCGGAAAACAGAACATAAACGACGGTTAACTGACATGATGGTTCATGTCAGTATATTACGAACACGTAGCCCACACGAAGTACAGTGAGCACCTATTGAAGCCAGACTGAGTCATCTAGTTTACTTATGGGTATTATATTATTTTATATTATATATATATATACACACAATCAACTGATAGCCATAAAACTCTTTAATGTTACATATCTCAAATTTACTAAGGTTTTTGAAGCAATAAATAACCTGAACGGTGGGACTGATGACCTCAGTATGCTTACGCAAGCCACCGAATGATTACAATCGGTGAAGTCGATTGGATGATCGAGGACAAGAAACGATTGTTAATATCTAGTAAGGTATACCAGTAGAATGGGATAGGTTATATTAGGTACATACTGAACAGATTGTAAAATTGATTATGTATCTGTTGTTACTGTCGGAAAATTGATAGTTTGAAGAAAATAATGATCATAGGAAAAAATGATCAAAGACACAAGTACCTACTTAGTTACAGACTCAAATAAAATAAAGCAGACGAAATAAATGTACGTATCCAATGGTTACGAGAAAATAATCTTACATTGAAAGAAACTGAAGCTAACTCAAAACAGAGACCCATTAAAAACAAAATTTATATCAACATTCGACTGGTAGCACTGTCTATTCTGTCTAGACGGATATTTTATATTTCACAAGTCGTTCTGTAAATTATCCTCTGTTCACACGTCTTCAAATTAACAGCTTAAATTTATAGTGTTGCAAAGTGCGCAGTCGCCATCTATGGCCAATAAATTGTTGGCAACACCTTAACGTAGACCCATAAACTAACAACTAAGTTTGATATTAATTGAGCAGGCTTCAGGTAATGCAGTTGCACCAGCTTATATTTATGGTAGCGAGCAAAACGTTATAAGGCAGCGATAGGATGGTAGAAATTCCAACAGACTGCGATGCAGAAGTTATCGGGTTTGAATCCACGGCGTACACCACTGACTTTTCGAAGTTATGTCTGTTTTAAATTGTTAGCTATTGCTTTGTCCCGTGCCTCGGAGAGCACGTTAATCAGTCCGTCCTTATCGTATCTTCTTAATCGTATATATATCGTATCTTCTTAAATACACACGTCTTATATTTAAGTTGCACCCAAAATAACAAATGTGCGGTAAGACAAAGATTTGTCCTGAGTGGAATCAAACACACAATCTCCAGCTTAGCACTCAATGTCACTGAAAGTTGTAAGACGTTCTATACAACGAAGAAGAGATCAATTATAATAAGGTATACTCTGCGTCTGCCTTCGTGGTCCAGTGGATAGCGTATGCGACTGCTGATCGGAGGTCCCGGGTTCGATTCTCGGGGGAGGGGGAGGGGGGGCAAATGTATTACTGAGTTATTTCCGGATTCTCAGTAGCAGTACGGAGTCTAGTGAAGTGCCCGGTAGCGGCAATAGGCTCGCCCCTATTACGTGGGACCTAAAATTTAAGGCGAAATGTGAGAGGTGTAATCCTCTGCCTACCCCTTTGGTGATACAGGCGTGAGTCTATAAAAATATGCTTTGCGCAGCAAAAGGTCATTCCCGCACTAGGAATAAATCCTGTATCGAGGAGAACTTTACAAACATTTAATCAACGCACACAAAGAACACCGACACTTAGCGCACTGTTAAATGGTGACGCGTCCGTAAACGACTATGCCATAGGTGCAGTCGATGTTTATTTAATTTAAAGTGAAGCCTCGATTTTACATATATTTTGTTTATTGACTCACGCCTGTATTCCTGTTGGAGTGGGCAGAGGTGTAATTCTACACCCACATTTCGCCATGAATTTTTAGGACCCACGTAATAGGGGGCGAGATTATTGCCGCTACCGGGCACATTACCAGACTCCGTGCTGCTACTGAGAATTCGGAAAAACCCAGTAACACTTTTGCCCGACCCGGGAATCGAACCCGAGACCTCCCAATCCCACGCGCACATTTATGCCGAGGCAAAAATATAGTACATTGAATTATAATAAACCAAATTCTAGTAAAGATAAATTAATTAATAAATATTCTACCACATTCACACAACACCATCTAGTCCCAAACTAAGCAGAGCTTGTACTATATGTACTAGATAATGGATAAACATACATACTTTTTTTTAAAGATATAACAATACTCTTGATTTTACGCGCCCACGTTGACTTCAACGTTTAACTATCTTAGTTTCGTATATTAATTAGTAACAATTGTTCTCTTCATCTAATTTCTAATTATCTTGTTCATCCGACACTAAATATTCCACTGTGTGCCGTTCCGTTATCCAATTAAGACTATTCACATTAAGTTTAATTCTTATTCCTAATGGATTCGTACTGTTAGGCCATTTATGTCTATTAAGCTTCAGATAAATAAAAGTTGGTAGTAGACAAGTATAAATGTATGGAGTAAACACGAAGAAAGTATAATTGTTATAGTGGATGCCTCTTTACAGCGTCCAAAATATATTTGGTTTGGCCTGCACTCGCGACCACAGATTCGTTGTTTCATATGCCTTGTCTATAGTTTTATAATTTATTAGACTTTGCCCGCGGCTGCGCCTACGTGAATTTTATTTAAACCTTGCTCAGAAATTACACTAAAAACCGTTAAAAACAACTACCGAACAGCTGATGTTGAGTTTACCGCGTTCATACGGACAGACAAAACGAAAATGGGACTTCATTTTATTGTAACTATAGATAGAAACTATTTTCCTTTTACAATAGAGCGATAGAAATTAACAAAGAAATTCCAGTGAGTTTTTATTGCTCTGGCGACGTAAACTATTTGTACAATACTCGACTAAGATCAAAGGTCTATATTTTATCAGGCTTTTGATAAAATATGTAGTTTTGTAAAATATGGGGCTACAAAGCTACAATGTTTCTAAATTATTTTGGGTTGTATTCACAAATTCTATTATTTATTATTCGTTTGAACCTCAGATCTAATAAAAGGAGGCAAATACAGTTCACATTTCATCGTGGCAAGGCAAAAAAGAAAGGTCCCGGACAAATACAACCGTGCTGCTACTGAGAATTTCGTGACAGAAAAACCCAATAACACTATATATATATATATATCTGTCAGTGAATAAATTGACGCGTGTAGGTATTTAGTAAAGATCCTTTTAGGGTAACGTAATATAAAAATAATTAAGTTTAATGATGAATAACATGTCTAAATTCTCTATGCTTTTGACTAATAGGCATAATTACCATTTGTAAACGAAGAAACCTCATTTTATAAGACATGAACTCTAGTTTATTTTTAATAAAGAAAAAATCGTATTGAATCCTCGGACCGCAATTAAAACGAACGTGTCTTTACATATTTTTTATAATTAACAAGTCCTTAGGGCTCCCTTTTATACAACCCAAGCTTGATCATTAGTATGTAGGTAAGTTCAATTGCTGTAATACCTCAAGATATTCAAATAAACTGAAAAGATAGTGTATTATAATAGTAAAATATTTTACTTTTCAAAATAGTAATTTAGCTCGAGTAAATTTCAATTTAGCATCGTACTACAACGCTTGAAGCATTCATAAAATTGTATTTATATAATTTTATAAATTAGGAACACTATTGAAGTCAATTTATTTCATGAATATCACGATGGGGCTATCGAGCCAGTTTAATATCACAAAGGTAGGTGGTTACCGGTAGTAGAGCCTTGCTGATTTCAGCATGAATGGGCTGGCTCGACAGGGAAAGTGCTGCCCTCTCACAGAAAATCGTCGTAAAGTAACAGTACCTAAACTGTTGCGTTTCGTTCGGTGAGTGAGAGTTCCGGATTCCATGTTGTATACCAGGCAAGGTGCGCATAATGTAAAATTTGTGTACAAATTCCTGTCCATTTACGATCAATGTAACATAAACATAGCCTAAAGTTTGCACTTTGCCTCCAATGCCATTTATGGAAATGCATTCGGTTTGGATTGGAATATTCCAACGTGCCACAGTGTCGTATTTCAATACTGAGAGTGAAGCTCCAGAATCTATAAGCAATCCATATTTGGCACCTTGTACTAAGAATTCAACTGAGCTGTTATGGTTACACGCAAATATAAAATTATCATCGAAAAAACTCTAATGGTTCAGTGGTATGTCTCTCCGTAGGTTGGGGCGTTGGACTCCGGTCAGCTATATTCATACTATTATGCTGTTTTCTATAACGTGCATGTTATTACTACGCGTAAAAGTACGTGCTGGCCTACCGCGAGAGGAACCCCGCACGTGACCACGATTAGTGTTAAGCTGCTGCTGCTGAATTTGGTTTTGATAATGTCTATGATTATGGAAAGAACCTCTGCCATTTCCTCTTTGTTTAAATCGATCGTTGTTCAATCGATTAGGACGTCTATTATTATGGTAACCATAATATCCGCGATTATTATAGGAATTGCCTTGGTATCCGACGTACACAGAAGCGTCAGAATTATAGCGACTGTATGATAATTCTTCATCTTTAGCTGCTCTTATTGTATCTTTCAAAGTGTCGTAATTACGGGCCGACAAAATAGTGTGGATATCGCGGTTTCGCAAGCCATCAATGAAATTTTTAATCGCAATCTTCTCATTTTGAGGGCGCAAAATTTTATACGCACTTTGGTCATCACCAGCTTGCGCGACCGTCAAATCCTCAAAGAGTTGCTCGACCTTAGAACCATACTTTTCTAAAGAAGAACCGTTTTGGTTGATTTGTGTCAATTTCTTGTGGATAGCCGTACTCGACTTCTTTGTAAGAAGATGTTGACGTATTTCAATAATAAGCGACTCAGAACTATCATACGAGTTAGACAGTCTCAATTTGGTGTTCTCGTTCAATCGGGTTTTTAATATAAACTTAACTAGCATTTTGTTACCTTCTTCTAGAGTGAAGAACTGTATAACTCTATGGCATCTATTAAACTTTTCGTTACATTTTCATCACCATTCATAATTGGTAACAAAGCCACGGCAGTCCTATAATTAAAAGCCTCCATATTGTCTACTTCGGTTCTAACTTTGACCGTACACGTACTAGGTTGAGAACGTTTTAGAGCAAAAAGATTCTATTTGGGTAAAAATCTTTTCAAATAAATCACAGTATGATTGTATTTCCTTTAAAACACTTGTACTAAATTGTTTCCTTTTAATCTGTATTATGATAAGGTATTAATACATTCATCAAATTGGCATTTCTACAATGTAGCTTCCTTTAACTTTTGTTTTAGAACAGATTCTGTCCTTTTAGAATAACTTAGCTTTATCAAATTATCTTTAATACTTTTTAATTGGTCATACAACAGGATAAGCTCATTTGCCATTACCAATCAAAATTAAGAAAAAAAAATAACCACTTAGGCAATAATTACTCTATAGGCAATATAAATGATAATACACACAAAAAAAATAGGCATTACAACTAGAAATTCGTCGAATAACCGTTTAGTAAATTCACATGTTTCACTTTACGATAGAACGCGATTCACTACAATAACCGTGTCGTAAATTCTCATGTTTCACTTTACAATAGAACGCTATTCACTACACTCATCACTGAATATATAGGTAAGTTTAGTCACTTACTTCGGTTTCTGGTACCTATACCTCTCTGGTACCCGCCTTGTGTCGAGCCTCCTGGCGCGCCTCCAGGCGCTGCTGGCGGCACTCGTAGCAGACACGAGTCTCTGGGTTCGGTCGACGAAACGAGCGCGATAGGTTTTGTGCGAAAACCTCATTCCTTATCCACGCATAGTGGCAAAATCTGTATAGCGTATATAACGCGTAAAGACCGGCTATTGCGAGTAACGTGCAAATGATAAACATCACGATACTAATGTTAGATAAGTGGTATTCTTGCATAGAGGCCGAATTCGAACCACCTGATGCACTTTGCGAAATGAAAACGTCCTCTTTTTCAATGTTAGAACGACACATTTTTCAAAAAAAGAAAAGTCACTTTGACACACAAAAGAAATTGTTTATAGTTAGGTACTTGTCCATCATTGTCTTTCAATAACACGCGACCGAACTCGACGACCCGTCTCGGATGGCAGGGTCGCCATGTAAGGTTGTGAGTTCGGGGAGATGAGTAATACAATTATATGCATTGGACTAATGTTTATTACTGCTCCTCTATAATAGAATTACAATGGCTTATATACTATTGCTTCTTAATATTAGGATACATGCATACATACGTAAGTCATACACACTACACTATCCCCTATTCCTTCTCCCTCATCCCACTCCTCATCCTATCCCTTTTCCCAACTCCAAGGGGCGGCAACGCACTTGTGACTCCTGTGGTGTTGCTTGTGTCCATGGGCAGCGGTAATTGCTTACCATCAGGCGATCCGTCTGCTCGATTGCCACCTATAACTATAAAAAAAAACACGAAGCAAATAGTATCGTTGGTAAGTGACGGAAAACTCGACATAAAGTGCAATAATAACCCGTTTTGCCAGACCGGTATAGTAGGCCAAATGCTTCTATTCCCACAAAATGCTGTTCTCACGCAAATTAGGAGAGGCCTATGTTCAGCCACTGCTGAACAAGGCTGCAAGCTGCAAGGTGATGATGTCTGTCATCTTTAGCTATTTTCATTACAATGAATCTATTCGATTTTAAACTTTCGCGATTTGTATACATCATACAATATTATTTAGCAGGTCTTAGTCGCGATAATTTAACTACTTATTTCAAGGCATAAATGCCTCTGTTATTTTCCTACGTTTCTACCGGATCGCAACGGTCGTGGTCGCGGAGGGACTGATGTCAGATCAGCGCTGTCACAGTAATAATATCTAACAGTATTGTAACTCCATACAAACGCACGAAACTCGAGTTATACCTACGCGCCTCGAGCAGAGTACCCATTAGACTGTGCGAACTGTGCCAAAAGTACCCACAGCCGCGATCGTGCCGCAGCTCGCATGCTGCGCGTCTGGTAGGTATATAACTCACGAAGACGGCCGAGTTACAATACTGTTAGATTATATTACCGTGGCGCTGTCGTGGCGCTGTCCTTGTGAAGCGCGGGTTTCGGCAGCTACCCTCACTTGTTTTATATTTCATGAAGACTGTATATAGTCCGCTCTCCAAGGTAGCACACAATCTGTGTGAGAACGCGGCCTTATTCACCAGTGCCATACAAGATCTCCGGACACTACGCTCTGTTGACCAACGGCATGTGATGTGTTTGTAGACAAATGGTGATACATTTTCACAATAAATCTGAAATATTGCGAGACGAGCAAAAGGAAAATATATCTACATTTTTCCTTCTACAAGCCCTTTTTATTTCAAGAATTATTTTATGATAAGAGCGAGTGAGATTTTTTTTGTGTCTTCTTTTGTTAAAATGGAAGATGGCGTTTTATTTGATGTTTATAAAAAATTGTTTTAGTTAAATTTGTATGTTGGATAGCTCATTTATAGAGGAAGGCTATGACATCACGCTATGAGACATGGGTACGGAGCAGTAGCTCTAAATAACACTTTTAGGTGGTGCCAAAATAAAATAACAATCTTGTTATTTTGTTTTTAGATTGGAGACCCTAATTACAGGTATATCCTCCAGGCTCCAGTCTTCGGACAGGGTAAGGGACAGGTAACTCTTTCCGATAATTTGGGCAGTTACCCACTAAAATCACCGCGGTGTCCGTTGCCTTCTCGTGGGTGCCGGGCCACACGAACGGATAGCATAGTTTGTCACGACTGCATCTGATGTGCAATCATCATGTTTAAGTATGAATAGAACATGCAATTAAGAAATAAAGAAAGTTATGTCTGTACATATTCCTTTCACCATGTAGAAGGTATTTATTTTCTTATTTTTGTATTTTCTAATTCAGGAAGCCATGGATGAAAACAACGTTATTATTAGCATTTAATTTATACAGTGACCCAAGTACTGTTAGAGTACATGACAATTCCATTATTGACATTCATAATAATAATAATTTAAATTAAATTCTGAGACAATAGAGAACACCTCTAGCTATAATAAGATTACTCGTAACTCATTGACTAATACACTTAAACATAATAATAACACAAATTTGATTAAATTAGTACATCAGAATATTAGAAGTATGATTAATAAAGATTTAGAAATGGAATTGTTTATGAACTGTAATGCTGTTGATATATTTTGCATCACTGAACATTGGCTAAAAAGCAACCAGTTCATGTTCAATTTCAGTAATCATATAGTAGGAAGCTCGTTTAGCCGGCAGCAAGCAGTACATGGTGGCTCGATGATTTTACTTAATAAGCAACTTAAATTTAAGGAGCGTCATGATATTGTAAGTCTGTCTGTTGAGCGAACTATTGAGGTAGCCTGTGTGGAACTGAGGAGATTAATTGTAATAAGTGTATACAGGCCTCCTTCAGCATTGTATGATAGCTTCGAGCGTATTATGGATGAGATATTAAACAAAGTTGCAAAAATAAATAAAAATGTTGTTGTGTGTGGTGACTTTAATGTAAATTTATTGGAGGATAGTAGTCTTAGTACAAAATTGAAAGCGCTGTTTCTATCATATAATCTGAAGAACTTATTCTTAGAGCCCACAAGAGTTACTTCCTCTACATCTACTTGCCTAGATAATATATTTACAGATATCATAGTAAGAGACAAGCAAATTATTAGACAGTTAGACTCAGACCATTGTGGACAGCAGATCTCCTTTAATGATAACAGTAAGAATGTTAGTAGTAATGAAATATAGTTGTAATACCTAAAACTGCAACTCGTTTTGCTAGGTTTCAAAGTAAACTAATGACTAGCTGGTCACGGTTAGATGATGAAGGTGACCCTAATTTGTTATATAATAGCTTTTTCAAAGCGTTTTGTACAGACTTTAATTCGGTTTTCACACCTAGAACGATTACAGTTGGAGGTAATGCAACCTTCTGTGAATGGGCAACAACTGGGCTTCACAAAAGTAGAAAGAGATTGTATGAGCTATATGACGAGAGAAATTTTAATTTAAGTGAACAATTTCAGGATTATGTTAGAAACTATGCTAGGATATTTCGGAAACTTTGCAAGAAAGCTAAGTCTCTTTACCTGAGTTCAAGGATTAGGAGTAGTGACGATAAAATGAAAATGACTTGGAATATAATAAACAGCGAGACTGGGAAAGTTAAAAGTAAAAGTTCAAAATTTAGTTTGAACATTGATAATGACACTATCACATCAGACTCAAAAGTTGCATCGGCGTTTGAAAGTTTTTTTACTGATATCCCCGTTATTACTACTAGATCTTTGGACTCATCAACCAATGCAGCGGAATCTCTTTTAAAAGAAAACATGAGTACAACCTATAGTAATTTCTCATTTCAGTATATAAATTCAAATGATGTTATAAAAGCTTTTAATAATATAAATTTAAAGAAGACTGCAGACTTGTGGGGAAATTCCGTTACTATTACCAAGTCCATTATTGCTTTAGCTGCTAACAGATTAGCTTTAATATTTAATAAGTGTATTGACTGTGGTGTATTTCCTGATCTTATGAAAGATAGCAAGGTAATACCTTTGTACAAAGCAGGTAGCACATCAGACCCCACCAACTATAGGCCAATTTCTGTGCTGCCCACATTTAGCAAAATTTTCGAGAAATTGATACTAGACCAACTGCAAAGTTATTTTAATAACAACGAGTTTCTACACTCTAAACAATTTGGTTTTACAAAGGGGCGCTCCACGACCGATGCCGGTGTTGAGCTTGTAAAACATATCTTTGATGCCTGGGAGGATTCACATGATGCTTTAGGTGTCTTCTGTGATTTGTCCAAGGCCTTTGATTGTGTAGAACATGATACATTGATCAGGAAATTACATCACTATGGTTTAAGTAGTTCTGCTCTGCATCTTCTTACTTCATATTTGAGTAATAGGATTCAGAGAGTTGATGTCAACGGGACGCGTTCGCATGGGTCTGTAGTCAAAATGGGCGTCCCACAGGGTTCAATCCTCGGTCCTTTTTTATTTTTAGTTTATATTAATGACTTACCACACCTCGTCAATGACAAGCACGGGATAGTACTGTTTGCTGATGATACCTCACTTTTATTTAAATAAAAACGACAGCAAATTGATATGGACGATGTAAACATTGCTATCTCAAAGGTGGTTCGCTGGTTTGAGGTTAACAACCTGCTTTTAAATAGACTTAAAACTAAATGTATTCGATTTTTGATGCCTAGCGTCAAACAAGTGAACACCTCAGTAAAGGTTAAGGATGATGTGTTGGATCTTGTGGATAACACCAAATTTTTAGGCATTACACTAGATTCTAAGCTGCAATGGGGACCACATATTAGTAAATTGTCGAATAGACTCAGCTCTGCAGCATACGCAGTCAGGAAAATTCGCCAGTTAACTGACATTGACACTGCCAGGCTTGTATATCATAGCTATTTTCATAGTATAATGTCATACGGTATTCTCCTGTGGGGAAATGCTGCCGACATTCAGACCATCTTTGTTCTGCAGAAAAGAGCTATTCGGGCAATTTATAATTTGGATTATGGGGCTTCGTTAAGGAATAAATTCAAGGAAATAAACATTTTAACAGTTGCAAGCCAGTACATTTATTCCAACCTAATATATTTATTCCAAAACAAGGCCTCATACTCAAAGAAAAGTGATATCCACAATTTGAATATTAGAAATAAGAGTAAGCTAGTAGTGCCGGCTACCCGGCTAGAGAAAATAAAGAAATCTTTTCAAGGCCAATGTGTGCGCTTTTACAATAAAGTGCCAAGCAATATTCAAAATTTAAGTTATAATAAATTCAAAAAGATTATAAAACGTAAACTTTGCCAAAAAGGGTACTATTCAGTGCAAGATTATATTGAAGATAAAAATGCTTGGGATTAATTTGCTCGGTCCCACAGGCTACTTATGTTTGATTAGTGTTAAGTTTCATGTGAGTGTGAGTTATTGTGTCTATATTATGCTAGTTAGTACTTTTATATTATTATTAAAAAAGCCTTATTAATTGACAACAACATTATAGACACACCAGCTCATATACCTATGAAAAATTCAATGTAGTTACTAAATTTTTAAATTGTATAGAATCAAGACGTAGAAAAGAGTGGCCCGGAGTTTCTTGCCTGATTCTTCTCACGAGGCTCTACTTTCTGAACAGGCATTTATTTCAATGCTCAACTATGTTAATATGCATTTAAAGTTACTTTTTTATTATTTTTTATTTGTATGACTTTCTGACGTGTCCAAAAAATTTAAACATTTTTATGGAAATAAACATATTTGAGTTTGAGTTTGAGTTTGAACGTCCCACGCCTGTCAACTATTTGATACGGGTCCGTATAATGTGCGCTCGTATTACTGCCAGGAATGCCAATAACGATAACGTTGAATTACCCGCCGATATCCTGTCTGTGTAACGGTATAAATACTCCGCCCTTTATTGTATAAGACGTCACTAAATTAATGGACGGGACCTTTGTATTATAGAAGTTGTTTATTTCACACCTTTGTGGCTTCTGAGGTGTACTTATATCTGTTTTTGTAACGCTGAAAAGTTTGTTTGTTTGGTTAGTCCTCCGATTTAGATAATCTATGTGTGTTATATATATTCCATTTATGAAGCAAGGCTATAGGATATGTAATTAAAGGTTACGAGCCATGGGTGCCGACGAGCAGTAGCTATCAATAAAGCGGTGATTGATCGTTTAAAATATAACTGCAGTACAAATTGTATTCAATATCACGTAATAACTATAGTTTTAACTTGGGTTACATAATACCTCGCTAATTATGATTGCTACTTTTAAATTTACCGCGATTCTGAGCCTGTGGGCAGAGCCGCGAGCAAAGAATAGTGATTTTATAAAAAGAGTTCAAACATGCCATCGAAAATGAATTGTTTCAATATATTTTGAAAGCAACTTGGAAACCGTCAAATAATATCTAGTGTTAAATTACATTTTATGTGTCTGCTAGTCCAAATTAAAAAATGTTTTTCAGTTTTCACTGCGAAGTCTGTAAAAAACAGCTTGTTTTCTTGTCAAGTAATGTTAGTAAATACTTCGAAACAACATTCTTTAAAAAAACATTATGTAGGCATGTACAATTGTACATCGTATTAGACACCTTTCTTGTATAAATACAAAAAACACTAACTTTCTTGATAAATAAACTTGTACAGTCTTTAAAAAAGTGACAAAGAAACGATTTTTTAACACTGTAATCAAAATTTTGTTTGTAAAATGTTTACTAAACGTTTGTAAACATTTTTAACAGCGGTGTGAGAGCACCACATCTAAGTAATATTTTTTTTGCCTTTGGTAGTTGATTGAAGATAAACTTTGTCTCTTAAAATAGCAAATCATTAAAAACATTTTGAAGAAAAAATTTAAAAGTTGCCACGATAATTTTTCAAAATAAATATTAAAGCGACGCTATCTGGCCGCCTATGACCTATTTTGTGAAAGATCGAAATACAAAGTCAAATTCAGCAGTGCAGAATAAGCAATTAGTCAGCATTATCGCTGATATAATTGCTTCGAGGCAACCCTTGAGGACTTGACGACATCACTCAATTTGATTGGCATCTTACTGATTGACCGCCTGAAGGACGGATCGTTGAATTGAGATAATTAGTGTCAGAAACACTGATCGTGTGAGGACTGAATCGTACACAAGTCTCAGATCTGAACAGCAAAAATAAGTATAGTTGAAGTATGTCTTTGTTATATCAAAATGAAATGCAAGTATTGTTTATAATTTATTAATAACGGACAATTTCACCGAACGGTCCGGATCGATTTCGCCAATTTTCCACTTATAAGGCTGATATTACAAAAAGACTTTTTGTGTAATAAATTCTGCTTTTCTAAAATTGCAACAATGTTTTCCCAAACAGCTCGCAGGTAAATACTTTATGAGAAAATGTTGCAGCTAAAGTCACCGTTTCTAGCTAGTGTATAATAAAATATATTAGAAAAGCGTCGTCATGAATCGTAAATCATTTCATGAGTTATCTACATTATATATGGGGATTATAAAAACACGGTGGCACAGCGATAAGATTTTTGATCTCCTCCTCACAAATATACGTCACGTTTATGTTAAAATTACTTAATTCATGCTGAGTATGGATTAAAAGCCCATTGAAATTCATACCCTATAATATATGACATAAAGTCCAAACTCCCGTGAAAGAAAGTTGTGCCATAAGAAATTAATGATAGTCCATTAGGAGCCTATTACGGTCTTGCATATTGTGCCTACATGTTTGGGCCCTCTCTGGAGAAGTATGACCATATTAAATTGAAATTATGAGCCAACGAGGCTATTGTTAAATGAAAATTGAAGAATAATGCCACGTTAGGGAGTTGCGTGTTTTGGTATCACTGGTTTAAGGTCATATTTTTTGGTAAAATCTCGGCCATCATCATCATCCACAGCCCGACTGTGTCCACTGTTGAACATAGGCCTCTCTTTGTTCTTGCCATTTCCCTCGATCTTGTGGTAATCTCGACCAGGTTCGGCCCGCGATTGCAACGATATCGTCGGCCCATCTTGCTAAGGGACGGCCGACACTTCTTTTCCCCATCCGTGGTTGCCATTCTGTTACGGCCTTACTCCACCTGTTATCACTCCGTCTAGCCAGATGTCTTGCCCAATTCCATTTTGACGTTTTGAGTTCCCACGTCGCGCACTTTTGTGCGTTTCCGAATTTCAATGTTGGGAACTCGGTCAATCTGACGGATACCAAGCATGGAGCGCTCCATGGCTCTTTGTGCGACTCTCATTCGGTATATCGCCTCTTGTGTGAGCGTCCATGTCTTGGCACCGTAGGTCATTGTGGGCAAAACACACTGGTTATAGAGGCGGGTTTTGAAACATTGAGGAACTTTTATCGACTTTAAGATGTCATCTAGTTTTGAAAATGCGGCCCATCCGAGCTGAATCCTCCTTGATATCTCAGATTTCTGATGATCTTTATAAAAGGAAAGATTATGGCCAAGGTAAGTATATCAGCTAACTAGTTCTAATTTTTCACCGTCAATAGAAACTGGTGAGTTTTTGCAGCATAGACCATTTGCCATAACCTTACTCTTGGTCATATTCATTTTAAGACCTACTTTTAATGAGACATCGTTATGATCTTGGAGCTTCGTCTGGAGATTTTTGAGATTATCCGCTTTAATACTATCAGGTTGTCTGCAAACCTTAAGTGGGACAGAAAACGCACCATTGATGTTAATCCCGCAGTCCCCTGCCTCACACCTTGCTTTAGTGGAACTGGTTTGGTAAAATCATGTACACGGACCTGCAGTGTGGCTGAGGTGTAAAGCTCCCGGAGCAGACCCACGTAACGAGAATTGATGTGACAACGATGAAGGGCATGGAATACGGCCCAGTGCTTAACGCTATCAAACGCCTTTTCATAGTCTACGAAGGCCATGCATAAGGGTTGATTAAATTCGTGGTGTCCATTAGCTGCTTCACCGTGTGTATGTGGTCGATGGTTGAGTATCCGCTCCGGAAGCCCGCCTGTTCTACGGGTTGGACTTCATCAAGCTCACGCGTAAGCCGATTTGTGAGGATCTTAGAGAAAAGCTTGTAAATTTGCGATACTAAGCTAATAGGACGGTAGTTGTTTAATTTGGAAGTGTCGCTTTTTTGTGTATGATGGTGACTATGGCATTTTTCCAAAGTTCTGGGGTACGGGTATCATACATAACCTTATTAAAAAGTTTTACCAGTAACTTTTGAACTGGTTCCCCTCATTTTCTAAGTAGTTCGACAGCGATTCCGTCTTCACCAGGTGTTTTATCTGTCTTCATACTAGATAGGGCTTTAAATAATTGATATATTATATAAATATTAATCTCGGCCATAAAGAAAAAAAATCATAATAAAGTTGCGTAGACTAGCGGCTGGTCTTATGGATTTAGCTTCTAGAGATGTGTATTTGTTATAAATAAAATAAAATAAAAATACTTTATTTCAGACCGTGGTCCATAATTGTTAGTAATAACAAACCTTCATAAACTATGCTAGTAAAAAGATACAAGGGATTTAATTTAAATATCTTTTGCGCTCACTTGACACACCGAGTACATTCACATGTACATGCACCCAATTATAAGCTCCATACGAAATATATCAGATATGTAAGTCTAAAAGCTAAATCTATGTAGTATCTTTTTAGGTTTACGCGAATGTTAAACCGTGTCAGCTGTGCCCACGGTTTCTGTTAAGAAACTGAAACGTCGGCTAGTACTAATAAAAAAAATCGGTTTAAATGTAAATTAACTAAAACCAATAATATAATAATATAATATTCTATCACATTCACACAACACCATCTACCTAGTCCAAAACTAAGCAGAACTTGTACTATGGGTAGGTACCAGACAATGGATAAACAAACATATATAGGTACCTACTTTTTTTTTGTAGATACATACATATTATACATAGAAACACCTAGACCAAGACAAACATCCATGTTCACGCACACAAATGTTTGACTTGAGCGGGAATCGAACCCACAACCTTCGAAGTGGCCGTCGCTTACAATCCTAGACCGCTGGCCCTGAACTGAGTGCTGGTGAGGATTCAAAAGTGCAGGTAGAGTGAGTACATTTTGGTCATATATTTTTGTACGGCATTTTTACCATCGATTGATCCATGAAAAATATTAAGAAAGCGCGCAGTCACGCAGTGCCGTACAAAAATGGTGCGCCACAAAGTCGGTAATTATTTTTTATTTTCTGACAATTTCCAGGGTAAATTTGGTCATTTGATTCTGTACGGCATCAGTTTCATACTGTTTTAATACAGCTTCTAATGCATTATTCCGCAACGCCGTACAAAAAAAAAATGCGACAAGGGGAAAAAGTCGAGGGTTGCAACCCCCTCTCTTTCCGTGGTCCGGGGGGTGATATGATACAACATAAAATTAATTTATTTTGAAAGTATTTTATGCATAGATAATATTTTTTTACATGTCGTACATTTTCGTTGGTCCAAAGGTTTGTAGGAAAAAAAACTCAAGGAAAAATCCATAGAACGAAATGTAAGGTGAATTTCATGACAATATTTTTTATACGGCATTTAGATAGTTTATTTGTACTTCAAGCAATAATTTATAAAAAGTTAATGCCGTACAAATCTGAAAGCTCATATTAATAAAAAAGTAATAAAATATTAAATAAATTTAATTAACATATACAGGGTGTCACAAGACCCATCACCAAGCCGAAGTCTACTCGTTTTGGACATCATGCCAAGACATACAAATTTAAAACCTGGGAAGCGACTATTTTTAGGAGTTCACGGTATTTTCAAGCCGCTATAAAAAAGGCGTGCAATTTTCGAAATACCTACTTATCCATGAGTGTATAGCTATAGGACATCTATAGCACAAATTGACAGGGTAAATGCATCCATTTTGTACCTAATTACAAAAATTCCATAGTAATTTTGACCTTCAATATCTCCTGAACGAGTAATATCCCAGGTATGGTGCCAAAGTAAAAAAAAATTGTACCTAGTGATTGGTACAATATGAGGTTTCAGATTTCGTTAAGTGTCTTTTTACACCATGCATATTGCTTACAGAGCGACGTTCTGTTACGACGTTTAGCATTTGTAGGCATATATCTACACCTGCCTATACTGTACTGTGTGCTAAGTAGTCGTGTTATTCGGATGTACTCGGCTTGGACCCGAGTAAGGTGTTCGTTTGCGCTCGCTCACACATAGTTGACAAAACTGTTGATACTGGGGCTTACAGCTTCAATTCTTGGATATTATATACACCCTTTCACTTCAGTTAGACGTCATAATGATTTTATAATATTATCAATTGTTCTCTTCAAAAATATGTTAATACCGTAGAGTACCTATCACATGGCCATAAGGTACTACACCTTAAAATGGTAGCGTCATTTTCATCAGCCTAAAATATATGGTCTGCATTAAAATGGACGGCATAATTTTTTCCTAATTTATTTATCTTAATACTATTTAAAACAAAGGAAACATGTAGAAAAAATTGCTACATATTATTAATCTATGAATATTTAAACTTTTGCAATAATTTAAGAAATTTCAGTTTTTGTATTTCTCTATAATTTTGTGTAGAACAGTTTCTTTTGAATGGTATTACTATATAACAATTGTATTTAACAATATCATGTTAAAAAAAGAGTTGCCGTACAAAGTCAAATAATTTTACATCTTTTTAAATCAATTAAACCATGAAATTAGGATAATTATTAATATACATTCACATGAACAATATTTTTTGAAGGCATTAGTTTTAATAGTACTTTTGAGTGCTAGACAATGCTTTGGAACCGAAGCCGTACTTTTCCAAACAACCCCTCGGACCACGGAAAGAGAGGCCACCCTCGATTTTTCCCCTTGTCGCATTTTTTTTACGGCGTTGCGAGATAATGCATTAGAAGCTGTATTAAAACAGTATGAAACTGATGCCGTACAGAATCAAATGACCATACCGAAATTTACCCTGGAAATTGTCAGAAAATAAAAAATAATTACCGACTTTGTGGCGCACCATTTTTGTACGGCACTGCGCGCTTTCTTATTATTTTTCATGGATCTATCGATGGTAAAACTAAAATGTACTCACTCTACCTGCACTTTTGAATCCTCACCAGCACGCAGATGGACAGCTTACAAGTGACGGCATAGTGCTGAATCTTATTATTTTATGCTCTTATATCGTCCTATATACGTCACCTGGTGGTTCATATGACCCATCCATTTTTGTACATGGGCCAGCGGTCTATCCCGCTGCGCCAACCGGTCGTCGCGGGATATACCTATTGCGAAAGAATCCGTAAACCGTAGTTTGATTTCAAAGCTAAATCTATGGATAGATAAAAATATTGGAACCGATATATTGGAACGTTTAGATTGTTTGTTATGCTAGCAGAATATTAGTTCGCTCGGTCAAACTAAAAACTCATTTTGTTTTAAACGCTCCGGCGCTTTCTCATTCGTTTTTCTTATGAAGAACGCTTTAAACGCTCTTGGTTAAAATAAACATGAATCAGCTAAGCTGTTAAATTGAATAGAATTCATTGCTTAATAAGATAAAGTTAAATAACTCATGCCTAATAGGTACTACTTTTTATTAATACAAGCCAGTTTGCTACCAACTACCAACTGATTTTTTTATAGTAGCGATCGATAGAACCCGCTAGGTAGCGCATTTAGAAAATGTATGAAAATTGTTCCCCTCGACTAGTCTTTCGTCACCGTGACGATCGAGTGCAAACTCGTAATAGACCCCCTGATTATAAACGACACATTTCAAAATATTATTATTATAGACTCACGCCTGTATCCCCGAAGGGGTAGACAGAGGTGTAATATTACACCCACATTTCGCCATGAATTTTTAGGTCCAACGTAATAGGGGGCGAGCCTATTGCCGTTACCGGGCACATCACCAGACTCCGGGCTGTTACTGAGAATTAGGAAAACCCAGTAACACTTTTGCCCGACCCGGGAATCGAACCCGGGAACTCCGATCAGCAGTCGCAAACGCTATCCACTGGACCACGGAGGCAGTCTACTATTTCAAAATATTTTTATTTTAATACAAGTATTAATCCGCCCATTTGTGTCGTCACGGATTAAAATAACAAATTGATTTTTCGCCCCATTTCATACGTTGGGTGTTGTAAGAGGGGACACCTATCATATTATCACCTATGATAGGTAGCTCTTATAACTGACACGCGTAGTAATATTTGTGTGAGGGGTCTACATATATAACGTAATTATTTGAAAGAAAAATAATTAAAACATTATATAATATATTTTTTACGACATTTCAGCAGTGATCACGAGATGACGCTAAAAAAAAAAAATTAGACAAAAATCTGTTACACGATCATTTGATGAATGAGATAAGTGAATATCTAAATTACATAAAGCACAGAATAAATAATCTCATACACTAAGGTAAGGCTCGAAATATTGGTGCTGGATTCGATCCCTACCTAAGGCCCCCTACCTAAGTGGCCTTAGGTAGGGATCGAATCCACAACCAATATTTCGACCAAGTTACATATACCTTTGGGTAGAAAGGTCGTATAAACCATTTTGGCCAAATTAATTGATATACCATTTTTCTCAGATTTTTTTTCTCTATCGAGCTGTATATATGAAATGCAGAAATTCGCACAAAAATGGTTAATACGACCCAAAAATTTTCAGACATGGCCTCTTAAAAAGGTAATTTTTTTGTGTAAAAGCCAAATGTTTTCTTTTTGTAGTTTTGTTATGATGTAATAATGACCATAATTTTTATTAACTCAGGGCGTAAAAATAGTCGTTTATTGTAAATGGTTTATATGCCCTAACGTGTTAAATGCATTACCTAAGCATAGTTTAAATTCGACGTCGTAAATCCTTATTGCATATCGACCTTTGGGAAGAAAGTTCGTATAAACCAAAACCCGACTTTTCAGGAGAGCAGAAGAACGATTTCTTTTTAACATAAAAATTCATAACTTTGTTGTTTTTGAAGTTATAAAAAAATATTTATGAGAAGGGTTCTTACAATTTCCAAATGAAAATGGATAAATCATCATAACCTTTCTATCTTCTGTAGTTTTAAAGTTAGCTTGGATTTAAGTCTAAGAAAAAATTGGTTAATACACCCCATGAAAATGTACTTTAAAAATACTGTATAGGTCGTATATCCACTTTTGGTAAGCTTATGGTCACATTTACTGTCGTAAAAACCCATATTATATCGATACCTTTGGGTAGAAGGGTCGTATAAACCAAAACCCGACTTTTCAGGAGAGCGGAAACTATTTTTTTACATAAAAATTCATAACTTTTTTGTTTTTGAAGTTATAAAAACATGATCTATGAGAAAGGTTCTTACAATTTGTGAATGAAAAAAGTTATATCATCAAAACCTATCTTTCTTCCTTAGTTTTAAAGTTAGCTTGGATTTACGTCTAAGAAAAATCAAAAATCAATACCTGAGGAAATGTACTTTAAAAAAACTGTATAGGCCGTATATCCATTTTTGGTAAGCTTATGGTCAAATTTACCGTCGCAAAAACCCATACATGTAGTTCTTTTGTATTAAAAACCATTTATAACCTGGTAGCGCCATCTACCTTCCTATCGATAATTAATTACATCGACGTCAATCGTTCTTCGCTTGCTTGTCCAATGCGAGCGATGCCTTTTGTTTCCGTCCCTTTCTATCCCATTCCCTTACAAGGGGCACGCCTCGCTGATTGGTCGATTGGTCGCCGAGTTCAACGACGACGAGAGTACCGTACACCGCCATATTCTACCGCTTTATACTATAAACGCAACAATACCGCCCGCGAGTGAAGTGATTAGTGCAGCTTCAGGATTCCCAAAGACACCAGCCGCCATTTGTGAAGAAGAAGAAAGTGATGTGCAAGGTAAGGTGTGCTCTCATACTCCCGTCTCCTATTCCTCCCATGAACCCACTCACTTCACTTTTCCTTTCCTAGGCGATCAGAACCCACTTCCTTACAGTCCATAGTATTAATAGTTTTCCAACTCGCCTAGGAACATACGGTTTCGGTGTAACGCCGAACCATAACCATAGATCAATTGAATTCTGACTAATAAACAATCTTGTTACTCTCAGAATTAGTAGGAACTCAATTATTATTATTCTAATACCCATTAATGGTCGATTCAAATAAAATGAAACTACCTAAATTACGAAATCAACATTTATTACGTATTATAATACCTTCTAATCAACATTTACAATAATTTCAATAATGGTACAACATACCTTAAGGGTTTAACATTTTAAATTGAAAAAATGATTATAACAACGTAAACTGAAAAGGAAATAAAAAAATCTACTTAGTCATAAAAAACAAAAATTATCAAACTTCTTCTAAATTAAAGTAATCAGGCATTTTAATCCTTATAAAATGTTTGATAGTATTTTGAATTTTTGTACATATTTAAATGTACTTAATTCAATAAATTATTGAATTAAACCTGTGTACTAAGGCTTGAATACTATGTAATTTATATAATTGCACAAGTATACAACAATCAAGCACTAAACGTAACTAACTTATGTACTAAAAAGTAACTTATTTATAATAGAAAATTGTATTCATAATTAGTTTAAAATTATTTATGAATTGTTACTATAAATTATTTTAAGTATTGTTATAAATTATTTTAATACGAATTATGAATTATTTCTTGTAATATTGCAGAAATATCGGTTTCTCGAAACAAAGGTAGGTGGAGTAGAAGGTACGCAGTATATAGCCCGAATCACAATTTAAAATTAGTGATACCTCGAAAGTTTAAATTTCTATGTAATGTAATTACATTTCAGAATCAACTTGAAGTTACGTGATAATTTAACCCATCCCTAGCAGATCAAACAAATGTATTGTTATTTAAGTAAATGGATATACGAGTATAAAAAGAATCATTCTGAATTACAACTTACCGAACTCAGCACCTAGGTACTCGCATATACTCACAAGAGTGTTCTAGCCTTAATACATTGTAGCACGTAGCCACGGTAATATAATCTAACAGTATTGTAACTCGGCCGTCTCTGTGAGTTATATACCTAAAGACGCGCCGTACGCAAACCAGCGGTAGGTCACTACGACAAGGTGCGAGCGAGCTGCGGCTTGATCGCGGCTGTGTGTACTTTAGGCATAGTCTAACGTGTACTTTGCTCAAGGCGCGAAGGTAAAACTCAAGTTTCGTGCGTTTGTATGGAGTTACTGTTATATATTATTACCGTGACGTAGCTATTGCGATTTGTAGATATTAATCGTGGTAGCCTAATACGACTGATCAGTGACGGTAGCCTGTTAAAATCATAAATGTCTACCTTTAACTGAAAAAATTCGACCGCCAAGGGCCTCAGTATCATGCACTGAATCACTGGTATTGGTTTTCGGTTTATTATTTATTTAAGTTTCATACTAACTAAGTTATATGTTTAAATGTACTTAATTCAATAAATTATTGAATTAAATTCCGTATTTCAGGTAGTTTTATTTTATTTGAATCGACCATTATTGGGTATTAGAATAACAATAATTGAGTTCCTACTAATTCTGAGATTAACAGGATTGTTTATTAGTCAGAATTCAATTGATCTATAATTATAAATGGTTTTTAATACAAAAAAAACTTCATATATGGGTTTTAACGACAGTAAATGTGACCATAAGCTTACCAATGGATATACGACCTATACAGTTTTTTTAAAGTACATTTTCATGGGGTGTATTAACCAGGAATTGATTTTTTCTTGGATGTAAATCCAAGCTAACTTTAAAACTAAATAAGATAGATAGGTTTTGATGATTTAACCTTTTTCATTCGCAAATTGTAAGAACCTTTCTCATAGATCGTTTTTTTATAACTTCAAAAACAAAAAAGTTATGAATTTTTATGTAAGAAAAAATTGTTTTTCTGCTCTCCTGAAAAGTCGGGTTTTGGTTTATACGACCTTTTTACCCAAAGGTATCGATATAAAACCTAGTTAGTTGAAATAATTAAGACCCTTTAAATAAATTTGTCCGTGTGGTGACGGATTAAGAATACGGAATGTCACCACCCCATATCATCCTATGGGTGTCGTAAGAGCCGACAGAGGGAGCATATTATGCAGAGAACAGCACTGTAAGAGAAGGAAAACTTGATACAAACCCCTTACCAACCCGTTTGGCCAGCGTGGTATAGTAGGCCAATTCCTCCTTTCAAAGGAGAGGCCTAGTCTAGCAGTGGACAGTTAAGGGCTGATGATGATGATGAAATAAATTTGATCGATCTACACAAGTCGCGAAAGCTTCAAATCAAATAGATATGGAACATACAATACATGGACAGTATTTTTCTGTAAAGCTAATAAATATTCCAAAACGTTCATCCACTTACAATTCAAGTCTCGATAGGTCTGTCTGAGTGTAATATTGCGCTGAAAGACTAATGAGCCACTCCGAATATAAATACGAATCATTCAATAAAGTAATATGTGATAACGGATGCCCTTTAACATGTACCTACCTATTTGTACTCAGCTCTTTTTTTTTAAGACAACTCCCGCACTAGGAATAAATCCTGTGCCGCGGGGGACATAACAAACATACAACCAACGGACACAATGAACACCCAGATTCAAAACAACAATCTGTGGATCACACAAAATGTTGTCTCGTGTGGGAATCAAACCCACGACACTAGGCGCAGTGGCTCAAACCCCTACGCCAACCGTGCAGTCTGTTCAACTTCGAATATTTCAGACTGTGGTGACTGTTTATTTAATAATATTCTACCACATTCACACAACACCACCTAGTCCCAAACTAAGCAGAAGTTTGTATTATGGGTACTAGATAATGGATATTTTTTTTTTTTGTAAATACATACATATTATAATTACATGCAAACATGCACACAAATGTTTGACTTGAGCGGCAACTCGCTTTCACTCCCGCGGCGCCAACCAGTCGTCAATGTTTGCCTAGATCCCGTCTGGCTGATATAATAGAAGGCCGATCCTACCATTGAATTACAATGTTATTGTGTCGCAAATAATGAGAGGTTTATGTTCAAAAGCCGTAGAAGTATCTACCTACGATTTGCTGCCGAGCAATTAGTTGGACGAAGAAATTCGAATAAGGGCGTTTTTAAATAAATATAGTATAGTAAAAGGGTATATTTTGGAAACAATTCAAAACTACAAACTACGGAAATTTCTTGTTAGGATTAATAGAAAGAAGGGACGGGGTAGCAAAAGAAAGAAAAGTATTGTAACGTCGTATTAATGGTTAAAGTGTTGACTGCAGATGGAACTTCGTAGAAATAGAACATAAAGATTTACTCATCATCATCATCATCAGCTTTTAACAGTCCATTGCTGGACTAGGCCTCTCCTTTGAAAGGAGGACTTGGCCTACTATACCACGCTGGCCAAACGGGTTGGTAGGCATAGGCTTTGTATCAAGTTTTGCTTCTCTTACAGTGCTGTTCTCTGCATAATATGCTCCCTCTGTCGGCTCTTACGACACCCATGGGATGATATGGAGTGGTGACAATCCGTATTTTTAATCCGTCACCACACGGACCAAACGGAAAAAAATGCTCTCGGATTGGTATTGTGATTCCTGACGAAGGTTGAGGTGTATATTGTACGTCGGCAAAGCCGGGGGCGAAAGCTGGTAATACATCAACAACAGCTAAATTTTAGTATTATTCTCCTACATTAATTAAAAAAATCAGCTGTCTTAACTATTTATTGAATAATTACCTGAAAAACAAAATGGATTTAACTTTTCAGCATAATCCATTTTACATTTTTAATTAGCAACTTTCATACATTTATATAGTTTTAAAAGTTAAATCATCTTCGTACTAACCTAGCTTTGAAGATAGGAATAAAAAGATATTTTAGATCTTAAGGCTGCCTGTCCATTGAATCGTGGCGAGGGAGCAAAGCGCAGCGCACTTGCAGATTTTAAAACTTGTTTGCAAATCCTTATCCAGCGCAGCAAAGATTTCCACAGTCCCATTAAATAAAATCGACTGTATGTATGTCGTAATAGTCGGCAGCCGCGCCGTTTTATAGTACCTCTGGGTATACTCTGTGTCCTTGTTTATGTTATTAAAGTCCTCTGTGATGCAAGGCTTAAGTATTCCTAAATTTTGTTGAGATGTATAAAACCGGAGAACACCATTAATACAGCTTCGCTCCAAAAAACAGCCAGCCTGACTAGAGTTTATTTTGAATATCATTAATCGCATAATTCAAACTTGGATAGTCTGCCACTGGATAAAATACGAACCACTTTATCAAGCTCATTCAGTGAAATTGCCTAAGATAACGGTCGCATCACGCTTCAAAGCCGCTTTCTTTAAAGCGCCCGACTTTGATGAGTTTCAATTATTAACTCACCAGAATACAACTGGAGAGAGTAATTACCATATAACATTATTATTCAAAATAACAACAATAGCTTAGTTGGTATTGGATCCAATCCTCGGCGTTATTCACAGACTTCTTTTTACGGCAATAAGGCGACGAGCTCACCTGATTGAAAGCGGCAATTCCCGCCCATTGATATTGGCCATGTCAGTGACATAGCCAAGCCGCTGCCAACCTTGAGACGTAAGCAATAAATACAGATTAACATAGAAGCGCAGTTCTTAAGGATTTCGTGTGCCGATTCCAAGTGGGGACTGTCTCCAGTTTAGTTCGTAGTTGGCGCCGTTGGCAGCGCTGGCGTCGTTCTCCGTCTCTCTTGCTCTCGTAGTTAAGATACACAGGAGGAACGTTCGTCTCTCTTGCTCTCGTAGAGACAGCTGTCACAGCGCGACTGCCACGCCGCCAAGCGGCAATTTGGGTCACAGAAAGTTTGTCTTCAGAGCGCCCATAGGAAATGCGCCTCTATGTAAATATCTGAGCTCTTTGACGTAAGGTATTAAGTCATATAATGCCCACTAATGTCATAAAGACATAAAGACATATTTATTTCTGCATTTTGGTTGTTTACAACACTTATACATGTCAAAACCCTATTCTAGATGAAGCCGGCTTTTCCTAGCTAAATGACTTCTTGAGAAGAAAGGCCATATTGATTTTTAAAATTTTTCCCATCCGCCATCTTTGATTTCCCATCCACCATCTTGCATCACGAAAGAGATGTTGTATTTGGATTCCCCATCCCTGTCAACATCGCAGACGATAACAATATTGATTTTTTAAAATTTTCCCATCAACCATCTTTGATTTCCCATCCGCCATCTTTGATCACGAAATAGCTGTTGTATTCCGATTCCCCACCTCTTAAAATATCAAAGGCGATACCCATATCGATTTTTAAAATGTTCTCATCCGCCATCTTTGATTTCCGGTCCGCCATCTTGGATAATAACCTTCTAACTTAACTTACTTAACACTAAATAAATTTCATTTTATTAATCAGCGCCCCGAAAATCTCGAAAATGATACCCATATAGATTGTATCCTATTCGTTTAGCCTTTTTTTGCCTTTGACCCAACCCTACCCCTTCTCGTTTGACCATTTTATTATTTTTGTCTGGCCTTTAAAAGTTGTGGCGTAATTTTATGTAGCCTATAGCCTTCCTGAATAATTGGGCTATCATAGGCAATAACAATATTTAAAATCCGACTGCTAGTTCCTGAGATTAGCCGACATTATTTTTTAGCCTTTTTAGCCTTTTGCCCGGCCGCTACGGGTCGAAGCGTTATGTTATATAGCCTATAGCCTTCCGGAATAACTGGGCTATCGTATACAAAAAGAATTTTTCTGATCCGACCGGTAGTTCCTGAGATTAGCGCGTTCAAACAAACAAACAAACAAACAAACTCTTCCGCTTTATTATATTAGTATAGATTAGATAAGATATATATCAGAAAAGCATCGTCATGAATCGTAAATCATTTCATGAGTTATCTACATTATAAATGGGGATTATAAAAACACGGTGGCACAGCGATCACATTTGATCTCATCCTCACAATATACGTCACATTTATGCTAATATTACTTGATTTAATTCATGCTGAGTATGGATTAAAAGCCCGTTCAAATTCATACCCGTATATGAAATAAAGTCCAAACTCGCGTTAAAGAAAGTTGTGCCGTAAGAAATGATAGTCCATTAAGAGCCTATTACGGTCCTGCACATTGTGCCTACATGTTTGGGCTCTCCCTGGGGAAGTATGACCATACGAAATTATAATTATCAGCCTACGAGGCTATTGTTAAATGAAAATTGAAGAATAATGCCACGTTAGGGAGTTGCGTGTTTTGGTATCACTGGTTTAAGGGTTAAAATGGTAGGTTTAAAATAAAGATTCATAATAAAATTGTGTAGACTAACGGCTGGTCTTATGGATTTGTATTTGTTATAAGCGCCATACGAAATATATCAAATATGTATCTCTAAAAGCTAAATCTATGTAGTATCTTCTTGGGTTTACGCGAATGTTAAACCGTGTCTGACGTGACCACGGTTACAGTAAAGAAACTGAAACGACAGCTCGTAATAATAAAAAAACGGTTTAAATGTAATTTAAATAAAACCAATAATATAATATAATAATATAATATTCTACCACATTCACTCAACACCATCTACCTAGTCCCAAACTAAGCAAAACTTGTACTATGGGTAGGTACTAGACAATGGATAAACATACATATATACTTTTTTTTTGTAGATACATACATATTATACATAGAAACACTTAGACCAAGACAAACATCCATGTTCACGCACACAAATGTTTGACTTGAGCAGGAATCGAACCCGTAACCTTTGACGTGGCAGTCGCTTACAGTCCTGCTGCGCCAACCGGTCGTCGCGGGATATACCTATTGCGCAAGAATCCGTAAACCGTAGTTTGATTTCAAAGCTAAATCGATGGATAGATAAAAATATAGGAACTGGCTGTTAGTGAGGGTATGCAAGCATTGCTTAGTTATGCCAATATTATAAAAGTGGCAAGTCAAGTCTAGCTACGAGTATTAGCGCTACAAATATTTGTACATATCATCATCATCATCATCAGTCTTTAACAGTCCACTGCTGGACTAGGCCTCTCCTTTGAAAGGAGGAATTGGCCTACTATACCACGCTGTCCAAACGGGTTTGTTTCAAGTTTTCCTTCTCTTACAGTGGTGTTCTCCGCATAATATGCTCCCTCTGTCGGCTCTTACGACACCCATGGGATGATATGGGGTGGTGACATTCCGTATTCTTAATCCGTCACTACACGAACGTATATTCTGCTTAAATACATTTTCAAAGTATTAACACATGCCATCATCACATTCAGGACAAAGGGTAGACATATTGAACTGACTGTAGCACATCAAAACATACAAGGTCTATCTGGCAAGGATTTAGAATTAGGTTTATATTTAGAAAATCATAGTATTAAAGTTATGTGCATAACGGAACACTGGCTTAAAGAATACCAGATTAAATTCATAAATAACACACAATACACAGTACACAGTGCCTTCTCTAGGAAACAAGCTATTCATGGTGGATCATTGATTATTGTTTCAAACAGTTTAACATGTAAAGAACGGAAAGACATAGCTAGCTTGTCTATAGAACGCACGGTGGAACTGTCATGCATTGAGCTTGAGCAGCATATTATTATATGTGTATATCGACCTCCATTAAGTGACTTTAATTTGTTTGAATCTGTTATGGAAGATGCAATTAGTAAAATTAGGAGCAATAAGAAAGGGATTATAGTTTGTGGTGATTTTAATGTTAACATTCTTGAAAATTCAATAATGACT
Organism: Euclidia mi; assembly: GCA_944739405.2. NCBI lineage: Eukaryota > Metazoa > Arthropoda > Insecta > Lepidoptera > Erebidae > Euclidia > Euclidia mi. Next base: position 127,787,524 of record OX123181.2, read on the forward strand.
TGTAGATTTTTAAACCTTTTTAGATCATTTAATTTGAAAAATTTATTTCTTGAACCAACTAGAATCACAGCAACATCTTTCACCTGTCTTGATAACATATTTAGTAATTGTATTGTTTCAGATAGAGTAGTTACTTCTGAATTAACTTCGGATCACTGTGGTCAATTAGCTAGGTTTCCATATTACAATGATAGCATCGTACAGAGAGTGTTGGTTAGGCCATTACCTAGGCATAAGTTTAATGAATTCCGGAATAAAGTATTGATTGGAATGAATACTATGAATCCTGACTTAATAGAAATAGATTCGCCAAATAAGAATTTTAACAATTTATTTAATATAGTTAATAACACGTTTCAGAATACTTTTAAGACTAAGAAGAAAGTAATTAAGGAATCTCGAGCGTTTAATGAGTGGGCTACTGCGGGTATTTACAAAAGCAGAGCAAAAATGTATGAGTTGTATGGTATGAAAAAATACAATTCTGATTTAAACTTCACTGAGTATGTTAGGAATTATTCTAAAATATTTAAAAGAGTGTGCAATACAGCTAAAGCTATATTCGTTAGGAATAAAATTAAACAATCTTCGAATAAAGTTAAGGCAACCTGGCGAGCTATTAATGAAACAACAGGTAAGACAACATTAAGAAGTAATAGTTTTAGTCTTCTTGATAATGATAAATTAATTCATAATGACGAAGAAGTCGCACACACATTTAATAACTTTTTTGCTAGCATACCACTTACTACTACTAGAGAATTAAAATCATCAGCTATAGTCGCAGGAAACCTATTAGAGTCTAGTGTAGGAAAATGTGAAGTAATATTTAAATTTCATAGTATTAGTTCTACCGATATCATAAATACTTTTAAGTCTTTAGAGTCTAAAAATACAGGTGATCTCTGGGGCATTTCTGTTAAGGTTTTGACAAGTATAATTGATGTAGTGGCTCCTTATTTAAGCAACTTATTCAATAAGTGTATTAAATCTGGCAGTTTTCCAGATCTTATGAAACATAGTAGAATAATACCTCTGTTCAAATCCGGCAATAAGACTGATCCTAGTAATTATAGGCCAATATCGATACTACCTGCTTTTAGTAAGATTTTTGAAAAGATCATACTCAAGCAACTACTAAGACATTTTAATCAAAACAGCCTCCTTCATGGTGAGCAATATGGTTTTACCAAGGGTCTTTCGACAACAGATGCAGGAGTAGCGTTACTCAAACATATCTACAGTGCTTGGGAGAATTCCCAAAATGCTGTTGGTGTGTTCTGCGACCTTTCGAAAGCATTCGATTGTGTCTGCCATGAAACGCTCTAGTGCAAGCTTAGACATTACGGCGTCCAGACTAAAGCATTGGATGTCATTAAGTCGTACTTAAGTGACAGGATCCAATGTGTTGAAATAAATGGCTCAAAATCCAGTGGCTTACCTGTTGATTTAGGAGTGCCACAGGGCAGCATCCTAGGGCCTTTCTTGTTTCTTGTTTACATAAACGATTTACCTTTTTACTTGAGAAACATTTGTGACGTTGTACTGTTTGCTGACGATACTTCTTTGATATTTAAAGAAGATAGAAATAAGGAACACTTTAACGAAATAAACAGTGCACTCATTCAAGTGACTAAATGGTTTAATGTAAACAATCTAGTACTGAACGCCAAAAAAACAAAATGTGTTAAGTTTGCTCTGCCTAATGTCAGAAACCTTGGTCCTAACATAGTTTTAAATGACGATGTACTCGAAACAACTGAATCCACATTATTTCTAGGATTAACACTTGATTCGAAGTTACAATGGGGTGCGCATGTTACATATCTCTCAGGGAAACTTAGCTCAGCTGCTTATGCCGTTAAGAAGGTTCGTAGGTTGACCGATGTCGATACGGCTAGATTGGTTTATTTTAGTTATTTTCATAGTGTTATGTCATATGGCATATTGTTATGGGGTAGAGCTGCTGATATCCAAAATATTTTTATATTGCAGAAACGGGCAGTTAGGGCCATTTACCAGTTAAAGACAAGAGTCTCACTCAAAGAAAAATTTAAAACTATTGGTATTCTTACAGTAGCGTCACAATATATTTATGCCAGTGTTATGCATGTAAGACTAAACATAAATTCTTATAAAATGAATAGTGACAGACACAATATCAATACTAGAAATAGACATAAATTATGTGTTCCGTATTTTCGTTTGCACAAAACGCATAGCTCTTTTATTGGGCTCAGTATTCGCATATACAATAAATTACCAACTTATATTTTAGACTTGCCATTAAGTTCGTTTCAGGCAGAAGTTAAAAAGAATCTTATAAATAAGGCATATTACAGTTTGAAGGATTATTTTGATGACAGGAGCGCTTGGAAGTAGTTCTTCGCTTTTGACTAGGTCAATAATTAGTAGTTTTATTTTATAGTGTAGTTAATTACGATATTCTCATTTCATACGATATTTTGCATTCATGTTCCACACTTTCATAATAACTTTGCGGATTTGTAAAATGTGGGTAACTCGTGGTCATGGGCTAACTAATAGGTTGTCGATTGCTTTGGTTTCATAATACCGTTACTTTCTGCTTCATTCACTTCTACCATAGTTCTGACCATGTTCACGAGTTGCCTACATTAAAAAGACGTAAGTGGATGCTCCTGTTTCACCATATTTACTTTGGGAGGCTTACCATATGAACATCATTTACTGCTTGAGTATGATATCAATAGCTACTAAAAATTTTACTAGTAGATGTCTACAATGTGAAACAGTTGCAGCTCCTTACAAAAATAAAATGTACCACCATTATATTTGTTTGAAAAGAGTGGCCATGAGTTTTATTGCCCGTTCTTTCTCGTGGTTCTACCTATTGCATTGCGAACGTGGCAGTAAATGTAAATGTAGAATCATTAAGTAATTATCTTAAATTTTGACGTTCATAAGCGTCACTTAGTGGCCTAGATGAATAAATGATTTTGATTTTGATTTTGATTTTGATTTTGCCTAGAATATTACCTACCAGGATTCATATTACCATTCATCATCCTCCTACCGTTATCCCAGTTAGAACCCATGGTCCGCTTTCTAGTTTAACCGAATTTGACTGAATATTAGCTTTTCCACTGAGCGACTGCCTGTCTGACCTCCGCAGCCCAAAGAGATAGCTATATTCCATTGTTTAGACTTATGTCAGTTTAGTCATAGGAACTGACTCCCCACAGCCGCTGTCAAAAATCTTCATAATAGCCGGGACGTCGCGACCGCTTAACGTGCTCTCTGAGGCACGGGACAAGCGCTAATTAACAAGTTAATACGCACATAACTCCGAAAAGTCAGTGGTGCGCGCCGTGCGGGATAACTTTTAACCAGGATTGTCAAAGCGACATATAATTATACTAGACGACGCCAGCAGCTACGCCTGCATTTTTTTTATTTACCCGTTTTGGCCGATCCCGTGGGAATTTCGGGAAATCCCTTCTTAGTGCACACCTACGGTCCCCAAGGAACATACATGCCAAATTTCAGCTTCCTGCGCCCAATAGTTTCGGCTGTAGCGTGTCTGTCAGTCAGTCAGTAACGCAAGGATTTTATATATTAAGATATTAAGATTTATATTTATAGTAAAATTAATTCGCACATTTGCTGTGTTCATAACATAAATTATTTTTAATGTCAATTTTCAGAGTTAGATAAAACTTGATATACTTACTGAATAAACGTTTAGATTGTTTGTTATGCTAGCAGAATATTAGTTCGCTCGGTCAAACTAAAAACTCATTTTGTTTTAAACGCTCCGACGCTTTCTCATTCGTTTTTCTTATGAAGAACGCTTTAAACGCTTTTGGTTAAAATAAGCATGAATCAGCAAAGCTTTTAAATTGTTCTTAGAATTCATTGCTTAATAAGATAAAGTTAAATGACTAATGCCTACTACTACTATTTATTAATACAAGCCAGATTGCTACCAACTACCAACTGATTTTTTTATAGTAGCGATCGGTAGAGCCCGCTAGGAAGCGCATTTAAAAAATGTATGAAAATTGTTCCCCTCGACTATTCTTTCGTCGCCGTGACGATCGAGTGCAAACTCGTAATAGACCTCCTGATCATAAACAACACATTTCAAAATATTATTATTATTATAGACTCACGCCTGTATTTCCCAAGGGGTAGGCAGAAGTGTAGTATTACACCCACATTTCGCCATGAATTTTTAGGTCCCACGTAATAGGGGACGAGCCTATTGCCGTTACCGGGCACATCACCAGACTCCGGGCTGTTACTGAGAATTCGGAAAACCCAGTAACACTTTTACCCGACCCGGGAATCGAACCCGGGACCTCCGATCAGCAGTCGCATACGCTATCCACTGGACCACGGACGCAGTCTACTATTTCAAAATATTTTAATTTTAATACAATTATTAACCCGTCCATTTATGTCGTCACGGATTAAAATTACAAATTGATTTTTCGCCCCATTTTATACGTTGGGTGTTGTAAGAGGGGACACCTATCATATTATTACCTATGCTAGGTAACTTTTATAACTGACACGTGTAGTAATATTTGTGAGACGGGTCTACATATTTCACGTTATTATTTGAAAGAAAAATAATTAAAACACCCTATAATATATTTGTTACGACATTTCAGCCGTGATCACGCAATGACGCCAAAAAAGAAAATTGAAAAAATCTGTTACACGGTCATTTGATCCTAAACTAGTAGAGTTAATATCTAAATTACATATACCGCGTAATAAATAATCTCATTACATTAAGGTTGGCCTTAGGTAGGGATCGAATCCACAACCAATATTTCGACCGACTTACATGTAAAACCTAGTTAGTTTAAATGATTAAGAACCTTTAAATAAATTTGATCGATCTACACAAGTCGCGAAAGCTTCAAATCAAATAGATATAGAACATACAATACATGGACAGTATTTTTGCATAGGTAAAGCTAATAATATTCCAATACGTGCACCCACTTACAATTCAAGTCTCGATGAGTCTGTCTGAGTGTAATATTGCGTTGAAAGACTAATGAGCCACTCCAAATATAAATACGAATCACTCAATAAAGTTTATTTTTATTTTTTATAGACTCACGCCGTTAAACCCCGAATCTTGCCATGAATTTTTAGGTCCCACGTAATAGGGGGCGAGCCTATTGCCGTTCCGGGCACATCACCAAACTCCGTGCTGCTATTGAGAATTTGGAAAAACCCAATAACACTTTTGCCCGACCCGGAAATCCAACCCGGGACCTCCGATCAGCAGTCGCATACGCTATCCACTGGACCACGGAGGCAGTCTCAATAAAGTAATATGTGATAACGGATGCCCTTTATCATGTACCTACCCTTATTGTACTCAGCTCTTTTTATTTCAGACTGTGGTGACATGTTTGCCTAGACAGAATAAATGAAAATTGACTTTATAAAATTTTCATCACAACCCATCTGGCCGGTACATAGAAGGCCAAATCCTTCTATTGACTTACAATGTCTGGAAATTAATAGCACTACTAATATTAAGTATTTAGGGGTTATATTGGACGAAACCCTTTCCTATAAACAACATATCGCCGCTTTATCATCTAGGCTACGAAAATTATTATTTGTATTTAAAAAACTTCGCTTTATTTTAGATCATAACCTCATTATACAGATGTACAAGGCATTGTGTCAGTCCATAATCCAATACTGCATAACCTCTTGGGGAGGTATAGGAAAATCTTTAATGCTCTCTATAGAGCGAGCGCAAAGAGCCCTGCTTAAAGTGGCCACCCGCCGACCTTACCGATTCTCTACAAGCCTTCTAAATGAATCATGCAAAGTGCTAATGGTTCGTCAACTGTTTATATTGTACACTGTACTAAAACAGCACACTGCGCTTACGTACAACGCCAACCTTACTAAGTCCAAGAGACGGAAAGATATTGTCTGTAGTTCAAGCTCTGAATCAAAGTTTGTCTTTACTAATAGATTTTTTTCATTTCTGGGTCCCTATCTTTATAACAAAATAAACAAAGAAACATCTATTTATGACCTAAGTTATGTAAGATCGAAACAACGCGTCTATCAGTATTTACAAACATTGAAATATGATCAGACCGAAGAACTGCTGACTGTGGTCAAATAATTATACATTTCATATTAGTTTTAAAATAATTCTAAGTAGGCATATTTTTATTTAGAAACATTACGTTTAATATGTTGATGATAAATATTGTGATGACTTCATAACTCAGATCAAAATCACTTACTGTAAGTGCCTTTAATGCCTGTGGCACAGGTTTACCCTAGTACAGGCACCTCATTATTCTACCTAAATTACCTTTTAAGAACTTTATGTATATTTTTGTGATGTATGAAAATTAATAAATTTTATTATTATTATTTATTATTATTATGTTTCTCTTTCTCGGGTATCATTCTAATTTGTTAGAACAATACCCGGCCCTTTGGCAGGCGTACACGGAGACATAGGTCCAACGCGCAGAGGCCCTTTGAGAGTTTTAATCTAGAATGTGATAGAACACCTACTGAGGCGCCTCCATCACCGCACTATTAAGTACAGTCACGGGTTAGCCGCAGCAGGTGAGGGACTATTGCTACTTATATGGAAACTAATTACTCTGGGCTATTGGGATGGGTGTTAAATGGATAGGTTTACATGAAAACTATGGATGAATGCCGGCGTCTGCCCTATGTACTCTTATAGTACGTCGAGAAGGGGCAGACGGTGACTCGCCTGCTCACTAGATGGACCCTCTCTAGATAGCCGCCAAGGCAAACAAACTCTACCATAAAGGCAACAAGAGGGCAACACCGGTGTGAGCGGCTAGGGGTGTAGAGCGGTGCGGCACCGGTTTCGCCATCGCGGGTCTCATGACCCGGAGCGGGTTTCCCCGTAATTACGCCCTTGACAATGACACTTCCACCCCCGAGCAAATAGCTCTTGCGACTTCCCTCTGGCCGGCCGACTAAGGCAAGCCAGAGTCGAGAGTCTTGCGGGCGCTCTTGGAAATCCACTCCGACCAGCCAGTAAAGGCTAGTCGGAGACGAGGCCCTGACCGACTCCCTGAAGCATTCTGGACCGCAGTGTCGCCACACACATTCAGCTCGCCACAAAGCTGCCCTGCGATTATTATTATTATTAATGTTATTGTGTCGCAAATAATGAGAGATTCTGTTCGCAGGCCGTAGAAGTACCTAGTATTTACTGAAACAAATAATTGGACAAAAAAAAGGAATAATGGGGATTGCCAATAACTACAGTAAAAGGGAAAGGGCATGTTTTGGAAACAAAATTTTTCGGTCATAAATCTGATAGTAAAATAAATGTTATTTTGAATCCTTAATATAAAGTTAAAGTTTAACTGTTAAATCATTGTTTGAACTTTCTTTAATTAGAAAACTTAGTTGTCGAGTGCCACGATTTGACACATTCACGAATATAAAATATTATTCTATCAATGTATAAAACCATTTATGAAATGGGTATATATGGTTTCATATCAGTTTGGTAATATAAAAATTATTATTTTTTGACATCTAGATTGAATTAATATGATACCAATACTACTAAGATGATTTTTTGAGCTGTAATTAAATAGTTGGCATCTACAACTATTAGAAAACATCATCATCATCATCAGCCCTTTATACTGTCCCACTGCTGGGCACGGGCCTCTTCTCACTATGAGAAGGGTTATAAAACATAATGCTAGAAAATTAATTATGGACGTAGGACGCAGGTATCACGGCTTGAAGTTCATTACAGGTCTAAACTAGTGGTTTCTAGTGAAACAAATATAAATAAAAAAACTTTTGAAGAAACTTGATCCACTTAGCCTAAATCTTGATTATGGCCTAAATGTTTTGGTACCGAAATGTTGTATTGGAGTGTTTAACTAACTATAGTGTATTTCCATGGCCGTTTTTATTTCTCTTGGATACAAAATTGATATTTATTTTCTATACCAAAGATAGCCAACATGATAGACTATGGCCTAACCCATAGTGAAAAGAAGGCCGGGACCAGCAGTGAGACAGCCTATAAACAAGGTTGATATTATTTATTATATTATTGTTAAGCTATTGTGGCTGTCATGTGAACTGAAGTAATATTTTGAGCGCAAAATAGTAGGTAGGCGTAACCGCAAATACAGTTTGATACACTCCGTGATATAAGTAATTCATGTTTTTTTTTTTTGTATAGAATTAGGTGTTTTAGATTTGTGCAAAAAAATTACACAGCATGTTTATTCATAAAATATAAAATTCACAGTCGCTTGTTATTATCGGACGCGGTGGCTAGTTGTTTCGATAGCAAACCGGTTTGTCCGCTCGCAAGTCGTCAATAGCGTTCACTGCTTTTTTTATTTACATGAACGGATGCGAAATAACTAATGATAGTGAGCAAGACCGTTTGGATGATTTAGCGGTGTTAATGCAGCGTTATAGTGAGAGAGTAAACAGTAATATGAATGAGTGCGATATGGAGGAAGTCATGGAAGGAGATAATAGCCAGAGGGAGATGAGAAGTTTATTATCGAAGAGGAATAGAGAAATAAACGATGAAGAGGTGTGGCAGATAGTGGGAAGAAAGGGAAAAGTGTTTGCAAAGGGGACAGGCACTAACGATGTTACAAGGATCCCGGAGGATAAAATTGAGATATGCATTACTTGCAACGAGAAACTACCTAGACAATTTAAACTGGCGAACATGTTATAATCTGAAAATATACAGAATGTTTCCTGTATCAAATATATTAACCACTTTAAGGTGTTATTACAATTCAGCAAAGAAGAAAGCGCAGAAGCCCTTTGCAACAGCAAATTATTTAATGAAAGCGGTTACAGGTGCCAAAAAACATTCGAAATAAACCAATCGTACGGGGTAAAAATATCGACCTTGACCTGTCGGAGGAGGAAATTTTAGCCAGCTTAAAATGTAACTCTGCGGTAATCTTAGGGGTCAAAAGGCTTAAATGAAGGAATACGGTGGATGGTAAATGGCAAGACGGAGAGTCGATTAGAGTTTGTTTTGAAGGATCTTAATTACCTTCATATGTCACCGTCTTTGACGTTCGAGTCAATATAGACCCTTACGTGTTCCCAGTAACACAATGCTCGCAGTGTTGGCGTTATGGGCACGTAGTAAAAGTCTGTCCTTCTTATTAAATAGTTTGCCCCAAGTGTTCGGCAAATCATGAGAATTGTGACACTACAAAGTTAAATTGTAACAACTGTGGAGGCAAGCATATGGCTTTATCTAAGGCGTGCCCTATTTTTGCTCGAGAGAGGAAGATACGTGAACTAATGGCGGAGTTCAATTGCTCGTACAAGCGAGCACTCACTCTATACGTGCCACCTACCCCGACCGCCTCACCCCCTCAAGTAGAGGACTTCCCAGAATTACGGCCCAGAAGCGAACAAGATGAGAATTTGCACAGACCCGAGTCCGTAGCCCCAGAGGCTTGCGAAACCCAAGAGCAAAGAGAAACATATGCCAATATTATTAAACAAACAAAAAAAGAAACAATAAGAAGAGTAACAAAGAAAAAAGCGATAGCATCGAGGATATTATTCTCGATACTGTTTCGGAAGCGAGCATGGATGAAAGCAAGTCACAGACAGAACCTCGATCAGAGGAACGTTTAGAAAACGAAGCAAAGATTTCATGGAGCATATTGTGGAAAAAAGTACAACAGAAATTTACAGAAAAGAATTTGTCATGGGGAGAAGCGATAAAAGGATGTGTTGAAATTATTTATAACTATGTAGTATCTTTTGCAGTGCAGTACCTGTCAGACTTGCCGTGCTTTGCATTCCGCAAACAGCATGGGTGGTATTAATTTAAACATATTACAGTGGAATGTACGAAGTCTTCGCCCAAAAGTTATTGAACTAGAAGCAATTTTAAACCGGGAAAAAATCCACGTTGCAGTCATTTCTGAGACTCAGGCTAGATGACAATGACTTTCGCCTGAGCGGGTATAACGTATTTAGGAAGGATCGTTTCGATGGCTATGGCGGAGTAGCGATATTAGTGCACTGGTCAATCCAGGCCCAGGAAGTTAACCTCGCACATCCTAACACACAAATTGAATAATACACATCAGAAAATTCATAATTGCGAGTTCATTGAAAATATTGTTTGTATGTATACTGCCCTCCAAATATAAGAACATCTACAAGGGACTGGGACCATCTATTCGGCCGGTTTAACACAAAATCGCTAATAGCCGGCGACTTTAATGGGCACCATTCAAATTGGTCGTCTAAAACGGACACACGAGGTGGTGAAATATTTGACAGTGCGATTGATAACAACTTTGTCTCCCTAAATGACGGCAGCGCGACACGCATTACACTGGTTAATGGGATCCCTCAAAAGACTGCACCAGATATTACTTTTGCCTCAGCTGACATCGCTTTGAAATTTGACTGGAGGATAATAAACAATGCCTGGGCAGTGACCACCTAATGATTAAATTCAACATAGAAATGTTATCATCTCCACCTTATAGGATGGTTAGACTTTTTAAGAAAGCTGATTGGACTGGATACAAAGTTAAAATAGAAGAGAGAATGCAAGATACAACATTTCCTTTGGACCTACAATTAGCTTATAATAGCTATATATGTAGATATAGTGAATCAAGCAACCACAGATTTTATCCCTGTCTCAAAGATCTGTAATAACCCTTTGAGAGCAAAACGTTTTGTGCCTAAGCCATTCTGGAATCAAGACCTGTATAGACTTGTTGCAGAGAGGCGCTTAGCCTTGGCTAAATTTCGGCAGAATCCAACCCCTGACAATCTTAGTGAACTACAAAGAAAAGTAAAAACAGCGCGATCCGCAATTCGTCGAAGCAAAACCAAATCGTGGCAGTCTTTCTGTAACAGTATAGACAGTACAACTTCCTCGAATGAGATGTGGAGACGAATGAAGTGGCTTAAAGGGTATAGGAAAGTTAGGCCATGTGTAGATAAAGAAAAATCTGAAACCTTGTTGTGTAGCATTGCTCCGGACTTCGTGTCACCTCAAAAACCTAACTTTGTATCACCTGATAATGGTCTGTGTGATCCAATCTCGGTGAGCAAACTCAACAATTGTATCAAGCGGTCTGATACGGCACCAGGTATTAATCAATGATAAGCAATCTGCCAGACACAGGTAAACAGCTGCTCGTTTCTTTATATAACAGATTTCTAGCGTCTGCTTTCGTACCGAGACAGTGGAAACAGGCTAATATAGTCGCGGTTCCGAAACCAAGTAGTGTGAGCGGTCAGTCATCAGGCACCAGACCAATTGCCCTTTTGTCTTGTCCGTGTAAGATCCTACATACAATTATAACCCGTAGACTTGAGTGGTTCTTCGAGAGGAACGGCCTTCTTTCCGATGAAATGACGGAATTCAGACGCTCAAAATCCTGCCTGGACAACCTTTCACGATTGGTATCACGTATACAAATTGGATTTACGCAAGGAGCTCCTACTGTCGGATGCTTTCTGGATATCGACGGAGCTTATAACAATGTTAATGTAATAAGCCTGTTAAACATGTTACACGGTCTCGGTACGGGTGCTACTTTGTGTAATTATCTATGGGAAGTTTTACATGACAGGGTGCTCTCTATGCAAATAAACAACAGAGATTTTATCAACCGTAATACAGGAACGGGCATAGCCCAAGGCGACCCGTTGTCACCGATTCTGTTTAATATTGCCACTGTCAAAATTTGTCAAAACATTCAACAAATATTTGTTTCACAATACGCTGATGATTTTGTAATTTATAGTTCGAACAAAAATGTATCTCAAGCAATTAGTAATTATTCAAGGTGCGGTATTAAGCTTTTGTACTCTAATTAAGGAGATAGGTCTCAGCATTTCATACAGGAAATCAAAATTTTGTATTTTTAGCAGAGGCAAAAGGAATACTAATTTAAATCTAGATTTAGGCAATAATATATTTATACAGATTGTAGATAATATTAAATACTTAGGTATGTGGTTAGACAGGAGTCTGAAATGGGGCAGACATATCAACGAAATCAGGGAGATATTACTTAAATATATTAACGTCTTTAAAGTGTTAGCCAGCAGTAACTGGGGAATTCACCCGAAACACCTTAGACGGTTATATATTTCGATTATTCGCAGTAGACTCGACTACGGCAGTTTCTTATATGACAGTAGAACTAACAACCACTTACAAAAACTGGAAAGGGTTCAAAATCAGGCTATGCGCGTCATCGGAGGTTTTATCAAAACAACACCAATCCATGTTATGCAAAGCGAGTTGTGTTTGCCGCCATTACAATCTCGCAGAATATACCTGGTTGGAAAGTTTTGGATGAGAGCAAAATCTTTTACTAATAATGCAACGATCCAGGCGATAGAAAACCTTAACACATGTTGCAATCAGTCCTACTGGAGAAATAAGAAACTGCCTTTGTTGATCTCAGCCCACAGAAAATATTTTGATTACCCTATGTATAACTCAGACAAGTTGTTAATATACTCCTTAGATAAGTGGATAACTTATTTTGATTTATCAGAAATTATAAGAATAAAAAATAAAGGTATTGCCAAAGCTAAAAAATCAACTCATATAACCATGTTAAGAAATCAGTGTCATACATTTATGTTTAAGGCATATAACCATTACTATCATATCTTTTCGGATGGGTCCAGTGAAGAGGCGAGCTCCGGAGCAGCTTTTTTCGATCCACAGCTTGATGTGAGAATGAGATTCAGCATTCATACTAGTATATCCATAATGCACACTGAGTTAATAGCGATTTCCGAGTCTTTATCTTATATCCTGTCGGTGGCTCATAGCAAAAATGTTGTTATTTTTTCTGACTCCAGAAGTGCGCTTCAACACTTGGCTCGGATATCCTCGAATTTTCGAGGTCTACCGATAGCCTACTCCATCCTGGAAACCATTCGTAAGATTCAGAATTCCGGTAAAACTATTGTTATCCAGTGGGTGCCCTCTCATGTCGGTATCGTGGGTAACGAGGAAGCAGATCGAACCGCACGCCAGGCAATTAAAGTCGGTATTCACTATAACTGTTTGCCATATTATAGTGAAGCTTTATCCTTAGTAAAGCATACATGCCGTCAGTCATGGAATGAATATTTTGATGAGCGGTCGCGCTCTATTGGTATTTGGTACAAAACTATACAGTTCGACCTTCCTCGCTACCCGTGGTTTGATCAGACTAATATAGATAGGAAATATATAGTCGGGCTGCTTAGGTTGCGCTCCGGACACATTCCAACAAATAAGTTTAAATTTCCTATGAAGCTGTCCAATTCTCAGAACTGTACTCTATGTGACAAAGTGGAAGATATACACCATGTTTTGATGGAATGTGCTCGGAGTGCTGCTCTGCGTCGCAGCTGTTTGTTTCTTAATGATTGTAATGTGGGAACTTGTAATAGCTTCTTGGCCTCACCGTTGTCAGATGAGGCCAAGAAGCTACTCAAGATATATTATACATCCTTAGAAGATGAGTAATTTACAATGTCTTAGTTTTAATATCTTATGTACTTAAAATACTTACCTAGGCTGATATATAAACGTACAATATTTGTAAGCTTATGAATTACAGGGGTGACATAGTCACTGTTTGACTAAAACCCCTACATTAAAAATAAAGATTAAAAAAATATATATAAAATTAATAAAATATCTATCAAATAGTTTGAGTCGATGTATATTAAAAAAGGAAGCGATAGCCTTGTAGAGATACCAACGGACTGCCATGCAGAGTGTATCGGGTTCGAATCCACGGCGCACACCAATGACTTTTCGGAGCTATGTGCGCATTAACGGCCATTTTCAGTATTCGAACTATAGATAGATCTGTAGATTTACGATTCGTGTTTGACATATTTTGTATGGAGCTTATGTCAAAAACTGTCAAAAACTAATCTAAAATCTACAGATCTATCTATATTTCGAATATTGAATTCCGTAGTAAATTGTTAACTATCGCTTGCCCCGTGCCTCGTCTCCGAGGCGACGGTATAACGTGTTCTCGCACTCTATACCGTCGGTCCCGGCTGTCATAAAGATCAGTCAGTACCCTCAAATAATCCGATAATGGATCCCTTTGGGTTGCAGGGATCAGAAGGCAGTCGCTCTGTGTAAAGGTTGATATTCTGTCATATCTAGTAGTTAGATCACAAGCGGACCCCGGGCTCCAAGGCGTGTAAGTCTTGGATGCGACCGAGATAACGCTAGGACGATGATGATAATGATGAGTTTGAGTAGATGTATTGGACCTTATTTATCCACGAATAAGTATTGTAATTCTTGAGGAAGCTTTAAGTGTATAATTCACGCGGGCGAAGCCGGGGGCGAAAGCTAGTAATACATAAACATCAGCTAAAGTTTGGTATTATTCTCTTACATTAATTTAAAAATATCAGCTGTCTTAACTATTTATTGAATAATTACCTGAAAAACAAAATGGATTTATCTTTTCAGCATAATCCATTTAAAATTTTTAATTAGCAACTTTCTTACATTTATATAGTTTTAAAGTTCAATTATCTTTGGGCTATATGCTTAGCCTAATATTGAAGATAGCAATCAAAAGATATCTTAGGTCTTAAGGCTGCTTGTTCATTATAGCGGAGCGAGGAAGTAAAGCGCAGCGCAGTTGCACATTTTAAAACATGTTCACAAATCCTTGTCCATAAAAGTGCAGCAGAGATTTCTGCGATCCCATTAAATGAGATCGACTGCATGTATGTCGTAGTGGTCGACTGCCTCGCCGTTTTATAGTATACTCTGTGTCCGTTGATTATGATATAGAAGTCCTCCGTGGTACAAGGCTTATTCCTAAAGTTTAAGTGTATAAAAAAGGAGAACACCATTGATACAGTTCGCTCCAAAAAACAGCCAGCCTAACTAGAGTTTATTTCGCATATCTCACTAAACGCATAATTCAAACTTGGATAGTCCGCCGCTGGATAAAATACGAACCAATATACTGCCGTCCTCTAACTAAAATGCCGTTAAGTGACTTTTGTCATTTTTGAGTTTCCTAGACCATTTTTATCAGAAAAAAAAGCTCTATCGATTAGTCTGACCACAGTTTCAATAGCTCTTATGGTTATCGAGATATAAAAACATGAAATGCCGTTAAATGCACAAATCATCTATCATACCTACGCTAAAAAGCCGTTATGTGACATTGCTAAGCTAAAATGCGGCTTAGGCGACATAGCCACAAATTTTATAAAATAATTTGTAATTTTTTTCCTAGCTAAATTGCCGTTAACTCATTTTCCTACGCTATAGTGCGACAAAAGTACTTTGACGGCTTTTTAGCTAAGCTTATTTTATTATTGATGCATAAAAATCATAACTATAAAGCCACTATTTAAGAATCCTATGCTTAAATGCCGCAACAAGCCTTTTGCCGCATTTAAGCGTTTTATTTCAAAATATTTATTTTACAATATACAATTGGAATTCTTATATAACGGCAATTATTTAATAATCTAGAAAATATTTATAATTTTGTTCAAGACTAAATTGCCGCTATCCAACATAACTAATCTAAAATGCCGCTAAGTATTCTCGCGCGCGTATAAGTTCAGCTGATTCAGCACACGCGGTGACGGGACGCGGTGCGGGTGATTAGTTATTTCGTAACCATGGCTAATAACATTCCCAAGTCTATACCAACTTTTCTCAGAAGCGCGCTTTGTTGTTTTGTTTTACCAAACTGTGGTCTTTAAGTCTACAGTCTTTTCACCAAACAGGCATTTATGTGTGTGTGTATCTTCGCTTCGCTTTTTACTAAAGCAATGTTACTAAAGCATTAATCTTATGTACGATTTCCACTTTATACAGTATTTCAGTATAAATTACATTACCACACAATGTAGTCACAATTCCTTCACCAGTGACTACGCGCTCCCTCTTGCGTGTTTCCTTGCGTCATTTTGCAAAACCAGCGAACGGCCCGAGACCATAGTTGACAATGAATAATAAATGTAATCATCGAAGCAAATTCAATGCAAACCACATCAGACTTAACGGTAGGCTTCGGTGGTGAGTTACGATTTATGAAACAATTTTAATTCTTTTAAAACAAATTAGAAAAGAAACAGCTGGAGAAATGGTTAAGCGAACTATACTAACAAACACGCATTGAGTGCTGTATTAGTTTACTCAAACGTCACAATAAAGAGAAAATTTTGAATTGTATTGTTTCTTGTAATGAAAAGATGGGTCCGGTACCACGATAGGAAACACTCATCAACGTGATGAACCAAGAAAAACTGACCAAATCCTACAAAAGTGCAAGTTCACTCAGAAAAAGGACTAGTTGTTGTCTAGGGGACCAGTGCTGGTATCATACACTTCAGCTTGTCAAGATCTCGACAACATGTTACGGTACATCGATCGATAGAAATTGTGAACAATTGCAAACTATGATGGGAAGGTCCCTGTTAAACAACAGACACCGGTCAGTCGTTATAATCATAATCATATCTTTATGCGTTATAGTCAAGTGCTGCTTCAGAACAACTGACATTTAGATCATGTAGTTACTTCGCTAAAGACGTTTGCTAGTTAAGAGTGAGCTGAGGTTAGAACGTCTTCGACACCCTCCATATTCCCTAGGGCCTCGCACTTACTCCAACAGATTATCACTTTATTGGAAATTAAAGAAATTCATGAGGAAAATTTCAAAGAAATTTTAAAGAATTAATTTATTCTCGCCCCCACGATATCTTCAACAATTTAATCAATCAACTACCCATTAACTTATGGCAGCTGCATAAACTCTCACTTTATTTGCAAACTTAAGTTATAGGTATTTGTTTTTTAAATGTTACTGTCCCATTGTTAGGCAAAAGTCTTCCCACACTCTTCCATAAATTCCGATCTTTGGCTTTATCTTGCCAGTCTTCCAAAAACCTATTAAGTTCATTCTAATCATCCTGCCATATTTTTTCGGCCTGATCCAGTGTCGCCTTCAGGGTTTCATTGTGTGGCGATGTGTATCCAGTTTTCGAGATGCATCCTAAAGACATTTCCCACCAGGTCCAATTTTAACTTCGCTGCTTTGACGCCCATATCGATTATGCTTAGTCAAAACCAGGCATAATCGATGTGGGCTCAAAAGTGTATAACGGTGTTTTCAATTTTCGTCAGTCTGAGTCAGAAAAGTAGCGTGTTTATAACACGCTACTTTTCATGGCACGATGGAAAACCATGAGCTCGGACTTTTTAAAATCGGCCTATTTAAATGTAAAATTTTAGACTGTCTGCTTTTATAACATATTTTTATTCTTACCTCTAAATACTTTGGCTTGAATATCCATGGCATGTTAATTAATAAAAACTAAAGCATGTTGAGTAGTTAAAATTCAATGGAAAAATGGGGAATTTATTGTAAGGTTTAAATACGATTGCATTAAAACGAACTATAAGTAGGTGGCTATTTACACATAAATTAAAACAATAAAACAACATGAAAAAATATGTTCTATCCAACTTGTAACGAACTATAGACTGATGAAATGTATATTACTTGTTTAATTTTGACATTATACTCGTTTATTTATATTAGAAATTAAAAACTTTCAAGACCATGCAAGTTCCGGAACTAGAGAGAAGCTGGCATTCTCGATAAATTATCCAATTAATAATAAAAAGGTCAATTAATAGTACTGAGTAATTTTAAGTAACTAAAGACTGCCTTTGTTAATTATTTTATACCTAAATTCAGCAAAGTTCCTCATAAAAAATGTTGTGATCGAGGTGAATTTAAGAAAAATAACACATTTAATGGATATTTTTTAATGCCGCCATATTGTTATACAGTATAAGTGTAAAAAGATTTGATAAGATATTTTAAAAATAATGATTGATTTAGGAATAAACAAAGAATTTAATTGAATTGTTTGTTTTTATTTGATCCTCTTTTAATTTTATGACGTGTATTGCATAGCTAAAATGCCGTTATCGTCAAAGGTTTTGTACTTAGCGGCATTATAGCAATGTTATCAAATAAAAAATATCTATAACAAAAATATCATTGAGGTGTTATTGAAATTTACTTGTCTTGATTGCCGTAAAGTGATTTAGCGGCAATATAGCGTAGTTCGAGTCTATTTGTTTAGGCAATAATGCTAACCTACATTATCTCTAGCGCTTTTAACGGCTTTTAAGGTGTGTATTATACTGAATTTATTAAGAGTGGTACTATAACTGCAATATTAGGATATAACCATTAGCAAAAATGCCGTTAAGGTATGGATAACGGCATTATAGTCATGTTTTTAGGACTAGATATTCTAAAGATTACTTTGCGAAAATATGAAATATTTATTTTCTTTAATTTACGGAAACGTTTTCGAATGGCACCAGCATTGACTAAGAGAGCTTTTAATGACATATTTTTTGGTATTTGAAAGGTTCACATGTGACTTCAAGTTAGGAAGTAGCATCCATTTGAAATTATTTCACCGTTTTTCGCGCGTATCTCAAAATATGGTTTTGGTACTTAACGGCATTATAGTTAAAGGACGGCAGTATATCAAGCTCATTTAGTGTAATTGCCTAACTACGAAATTCACTTCGATCTATAGATAGATCTGTACTTTTAGATTCGTTTTTGATCTAAGCTCCATACAAAATATGTCAAACACGAATCTCAAATCTCAAAATCCATGCATGGATCGAATATTGAAAATGGCCGTTAGATAACTAGGATCGTGCTTCAAGGCCGCTTTCTTTCAAGCGCCCGACTTGATGAGTTTCAATTATTAACGCACCAGAATACAACTGGAGAGAGTAATTACCATATAACATTATTATGCAAAATAACAACAATAGCTTAGTTGGTATTGGATCCAATCCTCGGCGTTATTCTTCTTACGGCAATAAGGCGACGAGCTGACGGCTTACCTGATTGTAAGCGGCAATTCCCACCCATAGACATTGGGCATGGAAGTGACATAGCCAAGCCGCTGCTTGAGACGTAAGCAATAAATATAGATTTACATAGAAGCGCAGTTCTTAAGGATTTCGTGTGCCGATTCCAAGTGGGGACTGTCTCCAGTTTAATTCATAGTTGGCGCCGTTGGCGCTGCTGGCGTCGTTTTCCGTCTCTCTTGCTCTCGTAGTTAAGATACACAGGAGGAACGTTCGTCTCTCTTGCTTTCGTAGAGACAGCTAAGTGGCAATTCGGGTCACAGAAAGTTTGTCTTCAGAGCGCCCATAGGAAATGCACCTCTATGTAAATATCTGAGCTCTTTGACGTAAGGTATTAAGTCATATAATGCCCACTAATGTCACTATTATTATCGTGTTATATGTGCGCAATCATCTGTTAACCAGCCCGCATTAAAGACGTGCATAAAAGGTCTAATTACACACCTCCACACTCTACAGACTTCATTAATTGCTTACCGATAATGACCGTGCGCTTAATTTAAGAGGGCTAATCACATACTACCAAAGCGTCGGATTTGGTAACTATATAAGTCCTTTTAGGATTAAAATAAGGGTGTTGAAGACAATCATTTATAGGCTCAACTACTGGCTTGCTAAATGAACGATTATATATAGGCGACTCTCCGTTTTTGCCAAGTCTGACAAAACTTATTTCTAGTACGGAAATTAGAGGATATTGGATAGAGTTGTCGTATTATACCCACAATACACCGTGATATGAATTTTCAGGTCCCACGTAATAGAGGGCGACCTTATTGCTGTTACCGGGCACATTGACAGACTGTTACTGAGTATTCGGAAAAACTCAGTAACACTTCTGCCTGACTCGGGAATCGAACCCGGGACCTCTCAATCAGCAGACGCGTGCAGCGCGGCCTAAATAGCGTAGTAATTTTTGCAGTACCTCTCTATTTTCCCCTACGCTGACAAAACATATTCCTAGTACGGAAGTTGTAAATGAAGTCTCATATTGACTTACCCAACATAAAATCTTCAAGCACAGTCCTGGCGATAAACGGCACACTAGGATACAACCTCAGAGTCTCCTTGATCACAGCTTCCAAGTACTTCATCTCAGCTAGGTCCGACATGGTGAGGGCACGATCAGAACTGCCCAGGATTGTCTGACACTCCTCGTAGATACGATCCTGTTGGACAATAATGTTGTCGCAATGAAAATATGCTGATAAGGATTATGTTTAGCAGCGGAAGTCTGTTGGATGATAATGATCAGGCACTGCTTGCGGGCAAGGCAAGTTATGGGGCTCGAGCTTCCCCCAAAGTCGTCGGATTTATTCCACCACCTGACAACGGACTTTTTGGTGGTTAACTGGATAAACCAGGATTACCTTGATTAATCCAAACCAAAAAAAGGCTTTTCCAAAAAAAACCTGGATGCGCTTGATGATTTTATTTTTATTCGGGAAACAAACAGATATAATACAGCAAATCACTTACAACTAAACCATACACAATCCAAGAACAGTTTCCACATTTATTTATTTATTTTATTTATTTATTTATTTATTCTAAGGAAGACCAACAGCACATACAATTTCAATAAAATAAAACAAAATTTGCAACACAACGCCAATTACAGGTCCTCACAGATATGCTTCAGCGTAAGGTGACATACAACCATGGGTACAAGACCATAGCACAACTTAATCTTAATTTTTGCAACATCATTATTATTAATTTATTGTGATATTATACAATGCAATTTCACGTCGCATGTGAAGAGGAAGAAGGTGAAATTTAGCGCATATTTTTAAATAATTGTCAGACTGATAATTGTATCCTGTACGGTTGCACAAATACCGAATAAACCTTCTTTGAATGCTTTCTATTCTATTTATATACTTTTCATATCTGGGGTTCCATACCTGAGAGCCATATTCGAGTATGCTCCGAACGAAAGTGCAATACAAAATTTTGAACGTTTTAGCATCATGAAAACAGGTCGAGGTACGAAACACAAAACCAAGTGCTTGAGAGGCCTTTTTGATGATGCTGTCTACATGTTCCTCGAACAGTAGCTTGGAATCGTAGATAACGCCTAGATCACGTATTGTATTAGATTTATAAAGTTTGTGCCCTCTAAGATAGTAATCGGAGGAAACAGTGTGCTTTTTCCTGGTGAAAGTGATAACCGAACACTTTGACGGATTTAAGTCCAGTTTATTTCTTGCACAGTATTCGTCAAGCCTGGACAAGTCAGCCTGCAGCGCTTTGACGTCTGCATCACAACAAATGGCAGTAAAGATTTTCATGTAGTCTGCAAAGCAGAGTAATCTCGAGGAATGGAAGCATTCACCGATGTCGTTTACAAAGACTACAAACAGCAATGGACCCAACAAAGAGCCCTGGGGGACTCCGCTAGGCACTGTAATCCATCCTGATGTGTAATTACTCATTGCTACTGCTTGTGTTCTATTAGAAATATAGGATGCAAACCATCTTAAAAGATTTCCTCTTATTCCTGCTGATTCAAGCTTGAGTAATAGGACAGAATGATCGATTCTGTCAAAACATTTGCTGTAGTCAGTGTAAACGACATCAACCTGCTTGCCCTGGCTCATACTGTCAGTGACGTAATCATGGAAAAGTATAAGGTTGGAGACAGTCGATCTCCCTCTAACAAAACCATGCTGAAAATCGTTAAAAGACTTCGATAGTTCTGCGTACAGTTGTGTGTGAATGATTTTTTCGAATACTTTAGCAACTAAACACAGCTTAGATATAGGCCGATAATTTTGAACTTCTGTTTTCGAACCCTTCTTGTGCACAGGTGTTATAAACGCGGACTTCCATACTGACGGCATAGTACATTCATATAACACATACATTGTAAGAATTGAGAGAATACAGATAAAATTTCTGAAATACATATGTTTCAGAATGAAAATACCATTTAAAACATCAAATTACCATAACCTTTGCTGACAATTTCACTTATTGACCCTTTCAGATCGTAGAAATATAGCTGATGTGTGCTACATGCTTAAAATTGCCTCAAATAACATTGATTGTCCTGACATGCTGAAAAAGCTTAGCATTAATGCGCCGCCAAAAATAATAAGGTCTATTAAGCCTCTGTATGTACCCCATTCTACAACAAACTATCGTCAAAACTCCTTTCTGAGTCGAGCGAGCAACAGCTTTAACACAGCAGCTAAAGAATTAAACTTAGACCTATTCTGCACTAGCGTCCCCGTGGCGAGAAGGCGAATGGCCAATAGATTTTTTGAGCAATAATGTATGCTTGCGTCTTTTTTGTAACAATGTATCTGTAAACTAAACTGTTATTATTGTATGTGCTCTGTTGTATTTTATGTAGGCTCTTAATGGTTTCTAATTACCCGCAAACGCATAGATTCTTGTAGATTTTAATTAAATACTATACGTGAAGTCCTGTAATTGGCTACTTGACACATACTTTGAAATATTGTAAAGATAGATTAAGCTGTTGGACTTCCTTAAATAAATAAATAAATAAATATAAAGATTTTTTATAAAGCAAGGTTATTGGTACTGAAATAGATTCTGCACAGTTTATAAGGAAGAGAGCAGGTACATGGTCAGGCCCCGCTGATTTATTGGGATCAAGTGACTTTAATAGTTTTATTACTTCGGACAATTCAATATTTACGTTAGTTATATCTGACACTGAGTAGGGCAGGCTTAAAATATTAACACTGGGTGGATTTGAAGAAGGTTGTAAGAAAATCGAATAGAAGTAATTAGAAAAAAGATTACAAATAGCGTTGCCTCCGCTGGCAACATAATTTTCACTCTTAATAGTGTTGGGAAAACTGTTTTTCTTACGCCTATTTTTGACAAATTTCCAGAAATGTTGGGAATTCGTTTTTATAGAACTTTCCACGGATTTAATATATTTCTGATAGCAGTCACTTTCTAATCTCTTTGCTCTTTCTCTCAGTAACTAATAGCTAATTTTATCAGCTAAGTTTCTGTATCTTTTATATTTATTAAAGTATTTATATTTTTCTTTTATAATACACTTCAATGCCGGGGTATACCATACTGGATAATCATCATGTTTGCATAACTTAGATGGTATATGCTGAGTAATTAATTGATTTAAATATGAATAGAAGCCCTCTACGGCGCTGTCCATCGATTTGTTGTAAAATTCATTTTCCCAGTCAACTGCCAGAATTTTTTCATTGATAATATTATAGTTCGCTTTAGAATACAAATATTTAGTCCGCACAGCCGGTTTCAGACAGGAGAATTGGCAAAAATTTAATTCGATGATGAGGGCATTGTGATGTGGGTCTATAGGCACTAATGGCTGATCGCACTCTTGAACAGTGACTAATTCATTTGAGAGGACAAGGTCTAGTGTCCTGCCGTAGCGGTTTGAAACGCCGTTATACTGGCTCAGAGCATGGGTACATAGCGTATCGATAAATGATTGTTTGTCGACACTATTAACTGCGCATGGTAGTAAAGATGATTCACCTGCAGTTCGCGACCACGATATACCGCTCAAATTGAGGTCACCGACTATAAAATATGTTTCGTTAGGTTTTCTCAGTATGATTTCGTCCAACTTGCAAATAAAATTATTTAATTGATTGGAAAAAGACAGTTCAAGATTTTGCCTGCACAAGTAGACAACGCAGATGTTTAGTATTAAATTCGTCGATAATTTAGAGTTGCCTTTTTTAATGGGTATAGACAGCCAAAAATCCTCAGCGGTACTTACGTAGCTTGGTTGCGGGGTAGCACACAAGTCCCTTCGTACGGCTATAAGAACACCACCACCACGAGTTTGGCCCGTCAGGACATAGTCCCTATCTCGTCTCCACACAACATAACGGTCGTCAAACAGTTCCGAGTCACTCACACCAGGCAATAACCACGTCTCAGTTAACATAATAACATCATATGAACACAAACTCAAGTTACGACAAAATGTAAACGTTTTAAGCGTAATCCGCGAACATTCTGATAATACACACTTAGATTACTTAAATCACATATTGGCATAACATCAGCGCCAAACAAAGTTTAGTTTATGAGGAAGTTAACAACATATCAAAATCTCAAACACAAAAACAAGAAACAATTTATCATAAAAAAATATGCGAAAGGGCTAAAGTTTTAATTACATACAATTAACAAGAACAAGGCAATTGTGAAAAAAATCTTAAAGTTGGGCAAAGAGAGGTTAAATACATCCATATTAGTATTACAACTATTGTTAAATAACCGGTGGTTTGGCTGTACACCGAAACCGTAGGGTTCTAGGCGACTTGGGAAGGATGAATGGAATGGACTGTATTAGGGCGAGTTCTGGGTCGCCTAGAAAGGAATAAGGGAAGAGGAGATGGATACGGGAGGAGGTGATTGAGTGGGTATAGGATATTTCAAGGATGGAAGGCACTTACCTTATACAACCTTCTTCGTTTCCGTAGGGCAGTCTCCTGGTGGTTTCGTGATGCAGCTGCTTGTTTTCACTTCACTCACGAGCGGGTTTTCCTTGGTGGAAGCGGTAAATCACATACAGCGGTGCGGCGCGGAGCGGTATCGAGACGGCGTTCTTAGCGAGCGGAATGTTCTAGACTGTCACTCGCGTCCACGAT
Organism: Euclidia mi; assembly: GCA_944739405.2. Classification (NCBI taxonomy): domain Eukaryota; kingdom Metazoa; phylum Arthropoda; class Insecta; order Lepidoptera; family Erebidae; genus Euclidia; species Euclidia mi. The sequence goes on from OX123181.2 coordinate 127,812,163, forward strand.
CGCGTCGACGAATCAGGCGAAGGCAGTGCCTCTTCCAGGGAGAGGGAAAGAGAGGGACGGAAATATGATATCGCTCGCACTAGACAAGCGTGGAACGATTCATGTTGATGCGATTAGTTGTAGATAGGAAGGTAGATGGCGCTACCATATCCCCCCGGCCCTAAAGGGTTGCCTTTAAAAAAAAATAGAATTGAACTTAGCTATGTTGGGTGTACTACCGCACAACCCATCAATAGGCTAAGACAGCGATATGACAATAAAATTAATCTAAATTAACTTTAGCGAAAGCTACAAACGCAATAATAGCGAAAACTACTAACTAAATACTTAAACTAAGAGGTAAGTCCAACTTCAGGCTAGATCTCACTGAGTTGGAAGCGGACAGAGACGTACAACAGGGCGCACGTAACTCCCCTTGGCGGTTTTCACGGTAACAACGCGAGTTGTACCGTCCTTGGAAGTATGCAATTTCTCTACGATGGCTAACGGCCATGAAAGCGGCGGAGCATTATCATGTATTATGACGACCAACGTACCCTCCTGTATAGGGGATGCAGGACTATTCCACTTGGATCTAGCCTGAAGCTGGTGTAGATATTCCGCACGCCAGCGCCGCCAGAACGACTGCACGAGTTTATCCAGCAGAGTATGTCTCTGGAGCAAGCTTGAAGAGTCTGCTTCAGGAGCCGGAAATGACGATAATGGCACTGTGTTCAGAAAATGTGCAGGGCTTAACGCGGATGGTTCTGCAGGGTCACTACTCAATGCCGTGAGCGGACGCGAGTTGATCAGTGCCTCGACTTGTGCAAGGACAGTTAAAAGCTCTTCGTAAGAGAGGATCTGTTGACCTATAACCTTGAAGAGATGCGTTTTAATTACTTTGACCATGCTTGCCCAACATCCACCGAAATGTGGTGATGCTGGTGGAATAAACTTCCAGTCAATATGATCTATGGAGAGTTCTTCCTGAAGACGAGTACGATAACCCGCGACGTGATTGAAACAAGTAGCGGGAACAAGTTCAATCAATTTGCTAACGCAGTTGGCGACACAAGTCTGCCAGCGATGAGGAGAAGAATGAATCCAAGCGAGCACTACTTTGGAGTCGGAAAATGCGTATAATTTATTAATGGGGTAGTGGGGAAAAACTGTGTCTTGAACCTTGCGGAGCAACTGAGACAGCAGAAGGGCCGCGCACAACTTCAGTCTCGCAACTGAAACGGTTTTAACAGGCGAGACCTTAGACTTGGCACAAACTAACTGCACCGAGTAGTTAGAACCAATGCGGACTTGCAGATATACGACTCCGCCGTAAGCACGCTCGCTGGCGTCAGCGAAACCTATCAAGTTGATGGTACATCCATCTACCAACCCAAGATGACGCGGAATAGTAATTTGATTGAGCGCGGTAAGCTCAATACAAAACTGGCCCCAAGCGGCGACAATATGGTCAGGGGGTGTTTCATCCCACTCACACTTTGATAGCCAAAGCTCTTTGATCGAGAGCTTGGCGTACAAAATTGTGGGAGCCACAAAACCCATTATGTCCCATAGTCGAGCCACTGTGGACAGCATAGTGCGCTTGGCGCACTTATCATCTGGCGGTGAGACGTCAAACCGAAAACTATCGCAAGATTTGTCCCAGCGTAAACCGAGAACTTTATGCGGTACAGACTTCTCAAACTCAATGTCTGGAGAAGCTTTATGAGAATCTGGTATGCGTGCGAGAACCTCCTTAGAGTTGCTTGTCCATTTGACAAGATCAAACTGGCCTCGCTTGAAAAGCTGAATAAGCTCTTCACAAAGCGAAATTGCTAGCGGAGCGGGTATGACATTACAGGCAATGTCATCTATATACAAAGCGGATGTGTAGTATAATATAGTGTAGCGTAGCTTATCATAGCATAGCGTAGCATAGCATAGCATAGTATAGCATAGCACAGCTAATTAGTGCTTTATCTTACACACAGTTTTAGCACCCACCTTGATCTCTTGAAGAGCAGAACAACAACAAGACGTAATACAATGAGAAGTATGTAACGTAGGTACGGTACCCATAATCACATACCCAAGTACCGTCTCAATAGCGGGCGGTAAATCATATCGCTCACTACGAACTATGTTAGTTAGTAGCAAGTGCGGAAATATTGAAGCTCCGATCAAAAGATCAATGCCTGCCGGATTCGCAAACTCCGCGTCGGCTAACGGCAATGACTCGAGATGAGTGAGTGATGCTACGTCTACATTAGCGTTCGGTAATGCGTCCGTGATACGCTCCACGATTAGCGAAGAAATGTTAAAATTAATATTCCTATCAAAACGCGAATGTATTTTAATATCTACGGAACCCTTGCAATGCTTTTCTGATCCGCCTATCCCTTTGACGGTTGAGTTAGTATTTTTAAAGTTATTCCATAATCCGAGGCGTTTGAAGCATTCCGATGTTATTAGATTGGTCTGAGATGCGCTATCTAGCAGACAACGTACCATGTGCGGCGACCCATTAACATCATATACGATAACTTGCGCTGTCGCTAACAGTACCGTCTTAGACGCCGTACTCTGCGTTTTGGCCCTGCGCGGATCATTATAGATGCGCGAGTGCCGTCCTCGCGTGCGCGTCGCCTGCGCAATGGATGCCATACACAACGATACTTCTTTGCCCTCAGACGCGGAAGGTGCAGCTACCGTGTTCTGCACTTGCGACGTACTCGTAAGTGTGTCAAGGTTAGCGGCTTGACTTGACAACCGGTTATTTTTATCATAATGTAACAGTGTATGATGTTTTTGTTTACACGAGCGACATCTCGTTCTACTGGAACAATTACTCATTTTATGTTTTATGCTTAAGCAATTAATGCAAGCTTTGTTATCTTTTACGCTTTTAAAACGAGCAATTGGATTTAAATCATTAAAGGTGGGACACTTATAGTAATGGTCGTGCACTATATTACTGCACAGACACTTCTGTGAATTATTACTATTAGATTCCGAACATGTTACGTAAGATTGTGGATTAGGGACTGAGTTATTATTACTATTTCGCGATTTATTCAACCTTTGTTTGTTGTTGTTAGTGTTAGACGGGCCAGGTGAACCCGACTGCGTATTATGAAATATTCGACACTGATCTTTGATGAACGAAATAAAACTATCTAGTGTAGGTATTTTATTATTGCGTTCCGTCATCTCGAATGCGCGAATTGTATCAGTGTCAAACTTTTTTAAAGCGAGTTGAAGCAACATAAAGTCGGAAAGATCTTCTAATTTTAAATTCCTAAGAGAATTAACCTCGGTTACGAAGTTATCAATAAACAGCTGGAAATTCGAGACAGACGCGTTGCTGGACAGTTTGAGATTTAAAGCTTGGTCAAAGTACGTAGACGCTAGAACGCGCGTGTCTTGATATCTGTCAAGTAGTGACTGAAATATGACCTGATAATTCTCAGCACTGGGTGTGACACCTGCAAATACGGACTGGGCCTTCGGTGACAGTTTACCTATTAAATAGTACAACCTGTCAGCATCTGTCAGAGAACCATTATCGTGCACTGTAGACTTAAAACTTGCATAGAATAACGGTCAATTTCGTATATCTCCGTCAAACGACATAATCTCGATTGGCGGTAATCTCAGTTTGCGGGCAACGGGCTCTGCTGAACATTTACCCTCCAATTGCTATTGTACACGCTTAATAATACAATAAAGATCTTCTTCGAATGAGGTATACGCCTGATAGTTCGGTTTTTCATCAGGATTGATAGAAAGTAATCAAGCGTTATAATCGTCTAACAACTTATGAAAATCTGTTCGAATACTATCTACTGTTATACATTAACTGAGAAATGCTTCGCTATTACTGTCAGACATAGATGCGGTTTTTGATCGTTCATAGATATTTTGAATGCGCTCAAATAAAATATTGCGTTTTGCTTCTAAGATTGTCATCTCTTTGTCTTCCGACACGCGTGACTTCTTTTGTTGTGACATGCTTACGTAAGTATAAGCTAATGAGAACGAAACAAAATAAGAATATCTAATGTATCTATTATTTTACCTAAGTAGGCAACACTTTAGAGCTGAGGAAATAAAAGTTGATTGAAATATGAGATTTATAAGACAACTATGATAGTTGCAGAAATAATAATTTAATAAGTAGGTAGCTACATAAAAGTTTACTTACTAATGCGGGCGGAAATAACCATGTGACGGTTATGTGAATATATTAGGAGTATAGCTAGGTGCTATAACTGCCTAGGTATAGCGGTATAACGTATAAAACGTAAATGAATCCGACTCGTATGGATCAAAAAAATGGTTCGGCTGTACACCGAAACCGTAGGGTTCTAGGCGACTTGGGAAGGATGAATGGAATGGACTGTATTAGGGCGAGTTCTGGGTCGCCTAGAAAGGAATAAGGGAAGAGGAGATGGATACGGGAGGAGGTGATTGGGTGGGTATAGGATATTTCAAGGATGGAAGGCACTTACCTTATACAACCTTCTTCGTTTCCGTAGGGCAGTCTCCTGGTGGTTTCGTGATGCAGCTGCTTGTTTTCACTTCACTCACGAGCGGGTTTTCCTTGGTGGAAGCGGTAAATCACATACAGCGTTGCGGCGCGGAGCGGTATCGAGACGGCGTTCTTAGCGAGCGGAATGTTCTAGACTGTCACTCGCGTCCACGATCGCGTCGACGAATCAGGCGAAGGCAGTGCCTCTTCCAGGGAGAGGGAAAGAGAGGGACGGAAATATGATATCGCTCGCACTAGACAAGCGTGGAACGATTCATGTTGATGCGATTAGTTGTAGATAGGAAGGTAGATGGCGCTACCAACCGGCAAGATCCTATAACAAATAAATTCTTTCCATTATTAGTTCTAGCATGAGGAAAAAATAATGGTTTCTTTCGTGAATTAATACGATCACTAGGCAGATAAAATATTTGAGGTACTAACAGATAACCCGATACCCTCTGCATGACAGGCAGAGGGTATCGGGTTCAAATCCACGGCACGCAACTCTATCTTTCAGAAGTTATGGGCGTATGAAATTGGTAATTATCGCTTCCCAGAAAATATTTACCATTAAGATGAATAACCTAGCAACAGCAAGTACATTCTAGGAACATGATTTTATAAATTATTCATAGATAATAAATATTTTATTATTAATCTACGAACAGAATAAGTTCAGATAAATTACAAAAAGGCGAGGAACAAAGAAAGGTGGTTGACCTGTTTGATATGATAATACACAGCATACTAATCTGATAGACAACAATGCAAAAATATCAGCATTTACATGCCAGTATTTTTGATCCGTTATACATCCTCCATCTGACATATTTTAGGAAGATTTATAAGAATGTATGGACAGAGTAATGAATGTAGAGGAAATGCGTGAGGTTTGTAAGGATAGATGCAAGTGGCGTTCCGTTGTCTCTACCTACCCCGACGGGGAAAAGGCGTGAGTATATGGATGTATTTATAAGAATCTCATAATCAGAACACTAAAGTTAATATCATACGATTGGGCTTTCCAATATCCGCTTGACCGCTTGAAGCTTTACTTTAGGCGAGCGGCCGTAACGTAAACAATGTCGTCTTTACCGACTTACTCGACACTTTTGTTTAACATAATAAAAGTATAAGCTGAATCTGGTTTGCTGTTATATTTTAATGTACCTGGTGATATTATCTATGTAATAAAATAAAGTTATAGCAATATTTGCAGAAAATTATTTAGTACATCTAAATAATTTTCTGCAAATATCATTTGCATTGAAAAAAAAAATATATTTAGCTGACTTGTCTTGTGCTGACTCGTACATTCCGCGCGCGGGGCGTAATTATGGATTAAAAACATCATTGTAAACAAATTATGAAATTATATATCATACTTTTATGTTTTTATTGTAAATTAACTGATTAATTATGAAGTTAAAGCAAAAAAATAAATAAATAATGTGTATTACTTTAATTATAGACAAAAATGTATCGTAAAAACGTCATTTTATGTAAAAAAAGTTTAAATACATATGTATGTTATATACATAGGTTACATTTATGCGTTGTATTATTTTTTTATTATGAGTATATAAATAAACCTTTGATAAAATAAATAACACTCATATTATTTATGAGATATTAGTTATCGAAAATTTTGGCAGGAACTTCAGTTTTTTTGACGGGAAAAAGTAAACAACTGTGCAGGTTCCAATAAAAATAATTCTTATCAGATTCTTATCAGAATTGGTTTTTATACTTGGAAATCTAGTTGGAAAGAAAGTTATCTAGGTTTGAATCTGATATATAACATAAAACGATATTTTAAAAAATAAAATATGAAAATTGGCAATAATAAAAAAAAACTTTGTTTTATTTTTTTATGTTTAATATTAAAATGTTTCCTTTCATTATGTTTATTTCCTCTAAAAGTTAATTAAAAACCTTTCTAACTGTGTATAATACTTATATACCTCCCATAATAAAAAACGACGAGAAAAAGGAATATGTCAGAAATATAAAATGGCGCTCAAAAACGGGAAAAAAATTCTATTTTTCAATTTATACTGCCCTTGCGTGGGCTTTAACCATATTATATGGTTTTATTTTATATCATTGGAAAGTTCATTTAATTACGCGTCTATTGATATGCAACATACCGCAATCGGTTAAGTTATCCGAGTTCCACAAACAGATTAGTGCGCAGCTTAAAAGCGTGGAAAAATGACAGTTTACGCGCTCATCTGTTTTTGCAAAAAGGGAAAATAGTCACTTTTGCGCGGTCAAGCGGATATTCTTCTACAGCTCTTAGGCTGACTCTACATTGAGCGTGCGCGTACCTCAAGATGCATCAAGCGTGTGAACGACGCGGACGCTGCGTGGTAGACGCTACACGCAGTAACTATTTAGTAATCTGTGCCGCTACAATGCAACATAAAATCACATTTTACAAGTGTGTGGCGTGAACGCTGAACTTACATCGCTTTCTAGCAACTAGCTGCTCGCGATCTTCGCACGTTGATAAACTGTGATGCTCAAGCCACGTTACCGCAACTTGCATCGATGCAATCGATCCACTAATTTCTCAACAAACAGCGACAAATGAGCAGAAACTTCATTCTCTTAACGTACTTACTAGTCTAACCGGAATTGGCTGAATATTAGCTTTTCCACGAAGTGATTGCCTGTCTGACCTTCGCAACCAGAAGGGATAGCGATATTCCATGGTTAAGACTAGTGTTACTTTATTCAGAGGTACTGAGGCCCTATAACGACTATCAAAGATATTTACAACAGCTAAGAGCAAAGGTTTAACATGCCTTTCGAGGCCAAGGATAAGCTATAATTATCAATACAATTCACGCGTAACTTCGAAAAGTCAGTGGACGCGCTGAGGTTTTAATCCCACCCGAAACCTTCTGCCTTAGTATCTCCACTAGGCTATCGCTGCCTCTCAAAAAAGCATTTCATAACATGAACTTAGTTAAAGTATTTTTAGAAGAATAATAATAATATTCATTTAATTAAAAGTTACTTAAAACTTATTCATCACTTAGATAACAATTATTACCTACACCTAAAACGCGTCGTAGTTTAAACAAAGTCTGCCAAATAACGTAACAAATTTTCTACAATATTAAGGAAAGAAAAATCTTTACGTAGGTATGTACTTACTAAGAAAAACTTCAAACTACGCAAACGTTACTTATCTTGGGAAGTTAAAATAACGCGGCGTGAAACTTTAGCGATATGTCGAAAAGTACTAAAGTTATAGCGAATTACAACTTGAGGCAAGTTGAACTTTGACGAACCAACATTTAAGATCTGGTATCGCGTAAAATTGTACGTTGACATTTGAAAATATATTTCTAACGTAATTTGATTTTTTACCGACAAAGGTAAAAAAACCGCTGTAAAACTCTGTCTCAAAAGTCATTCTATTATTTAATATTTATTAATAGGTAACTACTAATCCAATTTTGATAAAATTTTGATTAAATTTTGATTCCATATGGAGATAGTTGAAGAGCCAAGGTGAAACAAAGGCAAAAAAATCTAAATTCCACCAATGCGGAGCTGAAGCAGCATACATTTTATCGGCATACTAAGCAAGCGAAACTACGGGCAAACGAAACTTGTAAAAACATACGGTGATAACAACTAAAATAATTGAAATAGTAATCAGTTATTTGTATATTTTTATCCTAACATGTGTATAAATCTCTTCGTATGACTTGTGATTATAAGATTCATTTAAGATTACACCGGACTGCCATGCAGAGGGTATCGGGTTCGAATCCACGGCGCGCACCAATGACTTTTCGGAGTTATGTGCGTATTGAATTGTTAATTATCACTTGTCCCGTGCCTCGGAGAGCACGTTAAGCCGTCGGTCCCGACTGTCATGAAGATCTTTGACAGTCGTTATAGGGCGTTAGTACCTCTAAAATATACTGACACTAGTCTAAACCATGGAATATCGCTATCCCTTCGGGTTGCGGAGGTCAGACAAGCAGTCGCTCTGTGGAAAAGCTATTACATACATATCGTCACGCCTTTTATCCCCGAAGGGGTAGGCAGAGGTGTATTTCTGCACCCACTTTTCGCCAGATATACTTTAGTCCCACGTAATAAGGGGCAAGCCTATTGCCGGAAAAGCTAATATTCAGCCAAATCCGGTTAGACTAGAAAGCGGACCCCAGGTTGAGACTAGGATAACGCTAGGAGGGTCATGATGACTTAAAATGCAATTAAATATTTATTTTGCAAGAGACATCGTTTACAAATGGTGGTAAATATTACAATGACTTAGCATGCCTCGCACTTGATCGTCAGCATTAGCCCTGTATTTATACTGTCCCACTACTAGGCACGGGCTCCTTATTAATAGAAAGGTTAGGCCACACGACACTTAGCCACGCTGGCCAAACGCAAGTTGAAAGACTTTACATGTCTTCCGAGAATATTATGGAGACCTCTCAGATATGTAGGATACCTCACGCTAATCCCTTCATTGTTAAGCAAGCGAAAATTCGAAAGGCGAATAGAGCGCACTAAAGTTTTGGACTCAAGACCTGCGTAGCTGTCCGTATCGCTGCCTCGATATTACTCATACATGAATAGGTATAACAACAAAATTATTATATTTAAACAATCATACCTGAACTTCAGGATGGTCAGCGATCAACATGAGCCCGAGGACGATCGCCATCGTAGTTGTATCGTGACCCTGCAATAACATCATTACATCAGAACCACTCATTAGTACAGATATGAAATACCGCCGTAGTAACACGGACCATCAGTGTGAACATGGAATATAGAATCTTATATTACACTAGATGATGCCCGCGGTTATACCCGCGTTATTTAAGGCTACTGCTCCGCTCCCGTCGCTCATAGCGCAATGTTATACAGCCTATAGCCTTCCTCGATAAATGGGCTATCTAACACTGAAAGAAATTTTCAAATCGGACCAGTAGTTCCTGAGATTAGCGCGCTCAACCAAACAAACAAACACATAAACAAACAAACAAACAATCAAACAATCTCTTCAGCTCTATATATTTGTACAAGATGATCTGGGAGTGAGAAGACGTCATTAGTGTTGTGTGTTGATCAATCAAATCAATAGCGTGATTGGAAATCAAATAGGGTAGGTGACGAAAGACTGGAAGGTCGTAAGACGGTCAAAACGTCAACAAAAAAAAGATAACAATTAACGCCATTAAGATCCGTTTCATAAACTTTTATGATAAAATATCCAGTGTCTGATCGCCGTAGCGATTTCAATGTCTAATCCTTATGAAACTTTGTCAGATTCGGAGTAGTAAAATAAAGTAAAACATCAAAGTTGCGCTAGAAGTAAACTTACAGAGTGGATAATAACTTTACTTTTAATACATACCTCAAACATAAACGTATTGACTTCTTCTCTGATTCCTTCCAGATCTATCTCTCCTTTATTTTCCGCTTCTAAAAGCAGATCCAACATGGCCAACCGCCTCTTGCTACCAATATCAGCATCTTCACTAAAATCTCCTTGTCCAGGCTGCCACGTCTTCTTCCTCTCCATAATAACATTGTCAGCAAAAGACCTGACTGTGTGTAAGTATTTCTCGAATTGCTTGCCGATCGGGAACAGATGGAACAGGAATTCGTTGTGCAGCCAAAACTTCGTCAAACGAGTTAACAGTAGAGGTCCTATCTGCAAGATGGCACCTTTGTATTGGGCCATGGCTGAAGATTTGTCAGGATCTAATTGTGTCCCCATCGCCGTCTCTGCAAGCAAGATAAAATTTTTAATCTCGGTTGACTGAGCGGTTTTTGAAGTTGAGCAAAGTCACCGCCCTCTGGAAGAGATAAAGCCAAGAGAAACTTTAGGTTTGACTGGCGTCGAGAGGGTAGTTAATTTTAATGTAGATAATCTTTACGGCGCACACAAATTAGACAATTGTTATCGGACTATAACTTAACTGTCGCATGACAAATGTTAGAGGCAGAAACAATCATTAATTTGTACAGAATTTGCATTAATTTTTTTGTGGGACATCTCTCGCATTAAGAACAAGACTTTCGCGAGTGACTTTGCAAATATCGAACCAACGCTCACAAATGAAAACAGAACAGATTCAAAGCACCAATTTTTGGATTAGAAAAATTTGTCAAAATAGTTGGCAAAGTCCTAAACACTAAGGAGACCACTTAGACCACTAAACTACACCGTAACCAAGTCAAATTGGATCGTGTACCTGGAGACAATTGAGAACGTCGATACTTCCTCTCACTTACCACAAATAGTATACAACGTAAAATCACTGATGACCGGCACCAGGCTGACTTCAGTCCACTCCAGGGTCTTTAGTTTGTCGACCAGCGCGCGGCTGCGTTCCTCTATGATGATGGCGAAACTCTTCAGGATGTTGAAGTGGAACGTCGGTGTCAGGATCTTGCGGCGCTTGTGCCATTTCGCTCCTGATTTAAAAACAGGTATCAGACTTTGATGAGATTTAAGGGTATGTCCGTGTGCTTGCGTGCTGCGTGTGTCTCATTTTTGTATGAAATATGTTACACATACATAACTCCACGCCTTTATCCTAGAAGGGATAGGCAGAGGTGTATTAAACACCCAAACTTTACCAGTTATGATTCGGTTCCAATGTAATAGGGGGCAAGCCTATTGCCATCTACCGGCCCCATTATTAACTAATTACACACATAACTTCGAAATGTCAGAGGTGTGTGCCCGGTAGTACAGTTATATGTTACAGAGGTAGTGAACCGAAATGCGGTGCGCTTGTCTGATCCGGACACACTCGGTTACTTGGGACATCCTAGGACATCTGATACACAAGCATCAGATCCCAAATTAAGCTTAGATCATGCTGGCGGCAACCAACTAAGTACATAATTATATAATTAGACTAGAGGATGCCCGGCTTCCTCCATCACATTTATTAATGATATAATTTAACCGTTCCTCCGCAGCACTCGGTGTCACTAACCACTAGGCAGGAATGAAAAATAGTAACTATTGAAGGTCAGAAGTAAGCATTTCCGTTTGAGTAGTTAATAATGTTACCTTCCCATATTAACTTCAAAAGAATCACAAATGGAATATAATATAAGTGACAATACTATTCCGGAGATACGTTCATGCTTTCAAATATATTTTTTGGTGAACCCATAAATCTCGCAGTGGAATATTGGTTGTAAATCAGCACTGCGTGCGCTCGCCACTAAAATTTATTTCTTTCATGAAGCTGTCAGTAATGAACTTTGAACTCGATATCAGCCTAAATTGACATAACTTTAAGCATCAAGAATTTAACAAATAAAAAATCAGTTCAGTCCGTTAACTCGTATCAACAACTTAACCAATAAAAATTCTCTCCAGATAGGTAGCGAAAAATGTCAGGTGGTTTTCACTGGATATAATAAAACTCCAATAGTTTTCGTGACTGTGTACTAGGACCTAGCTGGCACCACCACTAACGGACTGGGTCGAACTACCCTATTAATTGTTTCGTTCGAGGAGTGAGGATGTCTAAAGCCCCACCACCTCTCCCTATCATTTCTGCCTGCTACCATCGTCATAGTATCTTTAATGTTTGGCATAACTTACTTTCCTGCCCTAATTTAATGGAATACACCCTAGTTCTTGGAGCTCAATTACTATTTACGGAGGAGTTCAATTGTACCTTATACTTAATACCGTTTTAACTCCTTCACTTATCGTTAATTGATATGCACGTTATTTTTTTTCATGTTATCAAAGCGGCAAACGAACAGACGGATCGCCTGATGGTAAGCCAGTCGCCCATAGACACAAGCAACACCAGAGGAGTCACAAGTGCGTTGCCGCCCCTTTGGGTTGTGAAAAGGGATAGGAGGAGGAGTGGGATACGGAAAAAGGAAAGGGATGGGGCCTCCGGCACTCTCACTCACCGAACGAAACGCAACAGTTTAGGTACTATTACTTTACGTCGATTGTCTGTGAGAGGGTAGTACTTCCCCGGTCGAGCCGGCCCATGCTGCCCTCATGCTGATATCAGCAAGGCTCTACTACCTAAAGAAAATATACAATACCTACTAGCTGAGCCGGCGAACTTCGTACCGCCACTTTTTTTTTAATATTCGATTTTTTTTTGTGAATCTAAACCATCCTCAAGTCCCCTTGAACACACACAAAAAATTTCATCAAAATCGGTCCAGTCATTTAGGAGGAGTTCAGTGACATACACACGCACACAAGAAATATATATATAAAGATATATATGTATAATTATACTACCTGAACTTAACAGCAGTCCTGTACCAAGCCACGCTTCTAAAAAGGTGTAGGGCTTGCTCTTCTTTATATTTTTCGAGTGAGACAGCACTATCTGTGAACAACACATCACATGTTAAGAATAGTAAATAATTGTCTACAAACACTGTATTGTATTCAACAGTATCAATATGATGGATTCAAGGAATTTGTCGTTATAGGCTAAAACCGTGTGGTGACACGAAATTAAGATACAAAATGTCACCGCTCCATTTTATTTTACACGTGCCGTAAAAGTCGACTAAGAAAAAGACACGAAGCAAATAGTATATTTGCAGAGAGACGGAAAACTCGTCATCAAGTCAAATACTCCAATTGTCTCACAGTCAGAGCCTCGTCCGTTGATCGGCAGGTGCACCACTCGCAGGTGAGGTTGGCTTGGGACCCTAAGTTTTTGGTGGGAACCCTGTGCTGCACAAAATATCCCGATAAGCGGCAATAGGCTCGCCACCTATTACGTGGGATCAAAACACTGGCGAAAAGTGGGCGTTTAATATGCCTCTGCCTACCTCTTCGGGGAAACAGGCGTGAGTCTATGTATGTATGTCTCACAGTCCTGCTGTGAAGCAAATTAGAAGAGGCGTAAGTCCAGCAAAGAACTGCGAACGGCTGTTAACAGGATGTCGATCGCCTGTATCCCCGAAGGGGTAGGTGTAATATTACATCCACAACATTTCGTCATGATTTTTTAGGTCCCACGTAATAGGAAGCGAGGCTATTGCCGTTACCGGGCACATTACCAGACTCCGTTCTGCTATTGAGAATTGCCTAACAGAAAAACCCAATAACTCTTTGCCCAACCCGGGAATCAAAATGGAGTCCCACTTGCACATTTATGCCGCGAGACCAACGAAGCAGTCGATAAATAATGCAAAAATAAATAGGCATCATTAATGTAAGACGCTGGTTAGTGCTGCAATCATAATATACCTACAAATGTACAAAAATGTACATATACGCTCGCTCATTAATATGAACACCAGGTCTACTCCAATTTCTTTCCAGATTCACAACTCGATCGGTCTAAAAATAAACCTTATTCTAAAATAAAAGACTTTATGATAGCTATTACATTAAATTCTTAGTTTCTCAATATAAAAGTTCTAGGCCAATTCTTTTTATTAAGTCAGTCTACCCTCTCACAGAAAATCGACGTAAAGTTAATGTACTTAAACTGTAGCATTTCGTTCGGTGAGTGAGAGTGCCGGAGGCCCTATACCCTATTCCTTCTCCCTCATCCCACTCCTCATCCTCTCCCTTTTCCTCACCCCAAGGGGCGGCAACGCACTTGTGACTCCTGTGGTGTTGCTTTTGTCCATGGGCGGCGGTAATTGCTTACCATCAGGCGATCCGTCTGCTCATTTGCCACCTATTACTACAAAAAAAAAGTCTGTTCTAAAAATATCTCTGTATATGTAAAATTAGACTCAATAACAGCCACTCTGTGGAAATTGACAACATATCGATTTAAGGACCCAGACCCAAAAAACTTCAGACCCAATAGGTTAGTACAACCCTATATTTGTTTTCTATTGGACTAATACCAGGCGCGCTTGGATTTTTTCATTCTCTAAATTTATTACGAAACCACGAACAAAACCATCTATTATTACAAAATTACGAACAGCCGCGGGTAGTATTTAAATAGTTCTGTTACTAAATAATATTCTGATATTAGTGTATGTAACTTATGTTTGTAACACTGTGCAAAGAGTGTGCAATAAACAGTTTTCTTCCTGATGGTAAGTCTCCGACTAGTCAGTACCTTTTTCATGCATTAAAAACACGCCTGATAATTTATAAGCGTATTTTGAATTCTGTGTCACAATCCCAGTTTTCAGTCAGCCTACCCATAATATAATCAAACTGAATTTGTTGCATCTGAAATATTGTCTTTGCGCTGCAGGCCAATATCTTCGACAAACATCACTCATAGCTCTCAAGTTGTACAAATATTATTATGTTATTTTTGTACTACACGGCTGTTACAGTAAATGTTGTGAGGTCGATCCTTTCACAGAATTCACACAAAAATGTATGAAACCATTTGGCCGTTTGAATTGTCGTTTCTATATTTATAAGTACTTATCCTCAGATAAAAGGATTGTCCCCAGAACGTGAGCAGATTGTACAAAATAGCCTTTGAAGTGTTTCCGTGATTGTCCTCAAATAAAAGAGAAACGTTTCCTTTCCTAGATTATTTAGGACACGTTCTATTCGAACCCATAATTTAGGATAAGTGTAGGTTTCTTATTTTCTTATGTCAATCACGCCCCATGCTTAACATACATACTTTGTTTGTTTCTATGTATAATATGTATGTATTTACAAAAACAAGCATATATGTATGTTTATCCATTGTCTAGTACCCATAGTACAAGCTCTGCTTAGTTTGAGACTAGATGGTGTTGTGTGAATGTAGTAGAATATTATATTATGTATACACCACTATTTTTTAATTAGTACAAACATTTTAACAGGGCACTAAGTACTGAGTAACTGATCATATTTATGTAGTCAAAAAATAAAAACACTAAGTCCCAAAACTGTCTCAAAACTGTCCACAATAATACGTAATAATTGGTAAATGCATCACTAATACTATGACCGACTCGCGTACTATCATAGTAAACGGACCCATTGATAAATACCACCCCTCCTCCTCTCTGCGCCTACGCCGCGCTTCAACGATGCGAAAGTGAACGTATACGTACGTACGAAAAAATGTTTTTTCGTTGCAAAAGTTAATTGTTTGTCTACGTTTGCCCGACGCGATGGCCTATCATATCAGTTCATATCACGGGAGTATGTAGCTATGCTACGTGCGTACTTGTGAGTGGAAAAATCGCAAGTGCAGCTGTGTACCCATGGACATCATTTTGTGAGTGTACAAAAGTGAGCCGGTTAGCGTCTAACAATTAAAAGCATATTGGATGCTTTTGACGAAGTGAAAAGACTGTAATCTGTGTATTGACAATGGTTGTGGACATTTCGAAGGACAATGGAAATACTTGTAAGTTTAGTAAATAATACCAACTTAAGTAAACAATAATTTGAGGCGGGCGGCTCAAAATCGGTCTGTGTGGAGAACCTTGAGGGAGGCCTATGTCCAGCAGTGGACGTCTCTAGGCTGACATGATGATGATAAAATAATATTTGTAAATAGCAGATGATTCTAATATACATACGCCAAAATTACTCTTTTCTTATATTACAGAATAGCTTCTTTTATTTTGATATGTGTTTGCTTTCTAAATACATACCTCCGTATTTAATTACTTGCAAAACGGTAAATTTTAAAAGTATGAAGGAGAGGGTAGAATTGAAAAAAGAAAAAAAACTACCTACATTTATTATTTTGCTTCATTTTATTGTCTAAGGCTACCTACATTATAAGTGCGACGGAAAGAATACGTAAGAGTAGGACGGAAAGTAAGTACTATCAATGAAGTAGTGAATGAATTGTAAAATATGTCTATGATTTTGATGAGATTTTCTACAAAAAATAAATGATTATAACTTTGCTATTTATAGATATTATGAAATTCTCACATATATGATAATTATGTCTTCGCTAATAGGTCCTTAAAGTTTTTGTACTAATAAAAAATAGTGGTGTATATTATATACGTATGTACGTATATTATATGAGGCGTGAGACTATGTAGTCTCACGCCTATAACCCCGAAGAGGTAGGCAGAGGTGTATTTATACACCCACTTTTCGCCAGATATATTTTAGTCCCACGTAATAAGGGGCGAGCCTATTGCCGTACCGGGCACATTTTCAGACTCCGTGCTGCTACTGAGAATTTTGTGACAGAAATTTATTATTTTTATTTATTTCCCATGCTTAACATACACGCTAATCAAGCTTTCCTTTTTAAATATAGAGTTAAGTGTGTATGAGTCTAATATGTATAACATTTTTGTTCTGTAACTAGCTTAGATCGGTATGTAAGGTGGATTATGTCCAGCAGTGGATATCTTAAGGTGATATTATGATGAACTGGTCTGGATCAACTGATAGAAAAATATTTTTAAGCTGGTTATTGTTTTATGTGTAGTTTAGGAATGCAAAGGTCTGGGTAAATAATTGTGTAAAAAAGCCAAGGTCTTGTAGTATCAAGTTACACTATAAGCGGCGAGAACTCCAGGCTTCAAGGCATAAGACTTGGATACAAATGGCATTAAATTTAGTTTTTGCCTCCAGCAAAATGTTATGACATGAATTCGGCTAGACTTCCCTTATATAAATTCATTTTTCGTTATCCAACTACCACGAATACATGAAAACCTTAGTTGCAGTGTAACTAAATCAACATTCAAGAAAGAAGATCATAGGATCTATTTTGGTGAAATAATGAGTAATTCCGTTATCTTGACGCGAGGTGTGCCTACGCATACATAAATAATTACAGGTACGAGTCATTCTTGGGCTAATCTTCTTAAAAATTGAAGCAATGTCAAAAGTTAGGCATGATTATATTTACTCTTCTGTTCTATGTATGCCGACATGTGGAAGCAATTAGGATCATGTCAGGTATTGAAATTTGTAATGAATTCTTATTTATATAATGGACGTAGATGTGAGTTTAACTGTTTTACTCCTGAAGTTACTAACTTTATATTTAAAAGACAATTCCCGCGCTAGGAATATACCTATCTTGTGCCTGTGGGCACAGAATAGATAGAACTTACGTACTGTGGGGACTTTTAAAAATTTTGTTAACGAACACAAAGTTTACTCAGACTCGAAACAGTAATATGCAGGTCACGTCGTGTGGTTATCGAACCCAAAATACTAAATACAGTGTTAAGCAGCGAGGCGACCACTTAAACCACTACTACAAAGGTTAAATCAAGAACAACCAGACTTAAAATAATCTAGGACCACACAAAATGTATTATCGTGAGAGGATCGAACCCGCAACACTCGGGACGAGTTATTATGATCAACTTGTATGCATTATACCATTTTCCAAGCCGGAGGGCTGTGGGAAAGCTAATACTCTGATAAGTCTATTTATTTTATGAAATGAACCTAGGACGACGATGACGTGATGATGATGCATTGTATAATTTTTATACACTCACGTCTTGTATCCCCGAAGGGGTAGGCAGAGGTGTAATATTACACCCACATTTCGCCATTAATTTGTAGGTCCCATGTAATAGGGGGCGAGCCTATTGCCGTTACCGGGCACATCACCAGACTCCGTGCTGTTACTGAGAATTCGGAAAAACCCAGTAACACTTTTGCCCGACCCGGGAATCGAACCTGAGACCTCCGATCAGCAGTTGCATACGCTATACACTCGACCACTATACACATTTCATCAATAGGATCATTATCTATTATTTTTCTTCAAGCACTTTTTTTTCGCTACAATTATTATTAACAGCATAACGCCTTAATAAACCAGAATGAGATGCAACAAAGTTATTTTATCTGAAAACATAAATGAGAAATAATTCTACGGAGATAGAGAATCACCATCATCGCCCTAGCGTTATCCTGGTTGCATCCAAGACTGGCACGCCTTGGAGCCCGAGGTCCGCTTACTGGTCTAACCAGATATGACAGAATATCAACTTTTCCACAGAGCGACTGCCGTCTGACCTCCGCAACCCAAAGGGATAGCGATATTCCATGGTTTAGACCTGTATCAGTTTATTTGAGGGTATTGACTCCCCGTAACGACTGTCAAAGATCTTCATGACAGCCGGGACCGACGGTTTTACGTGCTCTCCGAGGCACGGGGCAAGCGATAAATAACAATTTAATACACACTTTTAACTTCGAAAAGTCATTGGTGTGCGCCGTGGATTCGAACCCGATACCCTCTGCATGGCAGTCCGTTGGTAACTCCACTAGGCTATCGCTGCCTTGCTATGGAGATAGAGAAAGCTCTAAAGACGAAAGTTCGTTGCATACTAATATAATATGTACAACTATAAATAGGTTTTCTGTCTCAAATCGTGCATTATGAGAAAACGGTTTGTAAGCGAAGGATTGTGGTTTTCCTAACATTTAAGTTTAAATTAGTTTTGTGTTTGGGTATCTGGTTTATAAAATATTAGTCAAACATAGCTTTCATCCATGAATTCACACACAGCTAAAATGTAACATTATACCAATAAATGCTGAATAGAAACCAATATTTTTTAATAGTCCGCATGTATACGCTGCGTAGGTATATAAAGTTTTTAAATAAATAAAATAAAATATTTGTATCCCTCATATAAATAGTTTTACCAACTATAAGACCTTCTATTTCAGCGTTTCAAGATTCATTTTTGCAGCAAGATTTTGCAGTAGATACTATTTACTTACAACACCCGCGGAGTTGAATAGAGAAGTAACCCTTATGACACACTGTATTTTTTATTTATCACCACACGTATTTAGCTTCATTTTTTTTATAGCCTCACGCCTGTATCCCCGTAGATGTAGGCAGAGGTGTAATATTACACCCACATTTCGCCATGAATTTTTAGGCCCCACGTAATAGGGGGCGAGCCTATTGTCGTTACCGGGCACATCACTAGACTCCGTGCTGCTACTGATAATTCAGAAAAACACAGTAACACTTTTGCCCGACCCAGGAATCGAACCCGGGAACTCCGATCAGCAGTCGCATATGCTATCCACTGGACCACGGAGGCAATCTTGCTTCATATTTTCGAAAATATCAACAATTTACGTTGCTTAGTGAGGTAATAATAAAATTATATTTGTAGCAAAGTTAGGTAAGTATAACCATCTCATATCATTCACAAAAGTAGAGGTACCTATCTCCCCATGCCCATAACTTACGATTATGTTCCTGTCTTGTGCCAAACAACTCTCGCAAGAAATGGTAATAAATATTGTGCTATAGCATCCACAACGATTTCCCAGAGGCTTCGATGAGTAAGGTACAGCCTGATACATGATCATCTGTGTTGGAAAACGCATCTATGGCTCTAGTGTATTAGTAATTGGGATTAATGCGTGTTGAACGTTGAATTTTAAATAGCCCATGAGAATATACATCTGCAACGTTATTCCACGGGTGAGCTGTTAGACATCCGCAATCCAAAGCGTTAGCATATTGCTAACGCTTTGGATTTATGATTTAGACTAGATTCCATTTATTCACCGGTATTGACACCCTATAACGGCTATCAAAGGTTCATGACAGCGGTAATAAACAATTCAATACGTACATAAGTCCCGACAAGAGAGTTGTGTGCGCCGGAGATTTGAACTCGGTACCCTGTGCATGGCAGTCTGTTGGTATCTCCACAAGGCCATCGCTGCCTTTTTAAGCACACATAGAATAAGGAAGCTATAAAGTTAACAGGTGCTTTATTTTCCATTAAAACGCAATATAGCAGCTGTGTTCCTTATCTTCATATAAAATGTTCTCTCCTAAGATGCCTGCCGGCAAAATGTGAAACTTTACAACTTTATAACACTCTGGTGAAGCTGTGATTTAAATGAAGGCTTTCGTTCATGATTATGTAGGAGGAGACTGCTACGCACTTGCCGAGAAAAGCATAAAATATATTATTTTATAGAAGTTTGTTATAAAGTTGTCTTTCCAAGGTGGTTCTGCGGACGGATGCGCACTAGCACGCACCATACTTGACATTACCCAACTCTCTGAAGATCAACCTTTCTTCCCATAATGAATGGTACACGCACCATGTGAAGATTAAGAAGAAAGTTATACAAGCAGAAAATCTCGAAACATATATTAAAAACTAAATATAAGTTATTAAAAAGGTTGGCGCGGTCTATGACCACATAGCACAGCACTAAGTGCAACCCAACCTCCACCTCCACCACACTTAAGGGCAGATGCACACTGCTCTGATAGAAGCTCGGCAAGATACAAACTATGCACTAGTGTAACGAACTTTAAGGTACATATTGTGTGCAATATAATTTATTAAGTCGAAGATATCTTTCATTTGTATAATCCATGTACAAAAATCTATAGCAAACGCAACGTATAGCTATATTTATTCGAATTCGAAGCAAGTCCTTTGCTGTGTGATCGATACACCGATCAGACCATTTCTAACGAATATTTATAGTGAAATAACTTCTGAAAACTTTTAAACTACTTAAGAAAAAAGTACCATTCTCGTGAAATTAAATGACAGTGATTTTATCACAATCATAAAAAATAAAATATGGTAGCGAATGACATACTGCGCCGACCCCAAATAAATTGGACCCATGGCAAGAGGATGATGAGAAGTTACGTGTCCTTACCTCAACATCATGAACGTTGTGAACATGCAGGACCCTTCTCTTGAGGATCTTGACGACGTAACGGTCGCCATACTGCTTCACGTACTGACGTAACTTGACAAACATGCCGCCTGAAACAACAACACTATTAAATATACACATCGCTATGATAAATGTAAATGTAGAAGCATTAAGTAATTTACTTTAAAATTTAGCGTTCTTACGCGTCACCTTGGGATCTAGATGAATAAATGATTTTGATTTTGTCTTGACTGTGTACATATACCTAGTTCTATATTAGATTTAGTGACATAGTTACTAGACAGTTAAGGAAGCCAAGATCTTTTAACAAAAGTAGTTACCATCTCATTGACACACAAAAATAATTAATGTTAAACATTATTTTTTTAAATTAATTAATTTTTCCAAATTCTAAGTAGCAGCTCGGAGTCTGTTGATGTGCCCGGTAGCGGCAATAGGCTCACCCCTATTACGTGGTACCTAAAAATTCATGGCGAAATGTGGGTGTAATATTACACCTCTGCTTACCCCTTCGGTGATAAAGACGTGAGTCTATAAATAAAAATTAAATTAAAGTTAAAAATAAAACGGCGGCCACATCACTCATAAGCAGTATCTTAGAGGCAACCTTCTTTGCCTATGTGAGGATCGAATCCACGTCTTAACCATTGCAGCTTTCTTACTCGCATAGAATTTTATTTTTAAAAGTATTTTATACCGATAATACAATAAAATTAAAGACACACATTTTTTACTTTATAAAAGCTCTTTCAGAAGATTCAATTCGTACAAAATAAAATCCAACCAACGATGAAAAATCCAAGCATTACTGTCTTACATTTTATTCTATCTAATGTTTAATTTTTACAGGAAGCACAGCGACTGAATTTGTTCGGAACATGCATGTGATTGATATAATTGCTTTTGTACCCAACACGCAGTAAATTCATTAAAATTCCCTGTAAGTAAAACGCCAAAGCACATTTGAAACAGATCCAAATTATTCTTCAAGAATATTAAATGTAGGTAAATTAAAGTTGAAAGGGAAGGAAAAGAACAAAGGTCGTCAGTGGAAACGTTCTTATTGTTAAAACTCTTTTTGTAATATATTAGTCTAGAGGATGCCCGCGGTTACAACCGTGTTATTTAAGGCTACTGCTCCGCTCCCGTCGCTCATAGCGTGATGTTATATAGCCTATAGCCTTCCTCGATAAATGGGCTATCTAACACTGAAAGAATTTTTCAAATCGGAGCAGTAGTTCCTGAGATTAGCGCGTTCAACCAAACGACAAACAAACAAACACTTCAGCTTTATATATTAGTATAAGATATAAGATTAAAATAAATTTAAACTTATTTTATAGTATAGGTACCTATGTGTTAGAAAGCTGATATTCTGATATTGGTTTAACTGTTTACTCTATTGCCGTAAACATACAACTTTTACTTACTGACATGTATCGTATACATGCAAAAGTGTGTTTGTGCGTTGTAACGGATATATGTAATTATGGTATGATTTTTTGCGTAAAGGGAAGGCTGGAGAGTGGCATAATATACAACGCTACACTGCCACAAACCATGTCGTGATAAACGACTCTCACCAGTGGAACTGCGGCCAAAATCTAGTAGATAAATACACACCTTTGCAAAAAATAAAAAATTGGGCAATTGCGAGTCGGACTCGCGCACGAAGGGTTCCGTACCATCATCTTTAAGAGAAAATTACGTTCATTGTATGTGCATTTAAATACTTTTTAAGTTTCTACCTGTTTATTAAGATCGAGTAACAAATTGCTTAAAAATTACGTTTGTTGTATGGGAGCCCCCCTTTATTTTTTACTTTTTTTAAATTTAATGATTTATTTTGAAAGGTAATATACAACTACATATTCAGTGAAAATTTTGAAAAATATGAAAAATGACACGTTTATTGTATGGTACCCCGCTTAATATTTTCGTTTTTTTATTTTTAGTATTTGTTGTTATAGCGGCAACCGAAATACATAATTTGTGAAAATTTCAGCTTTCTACCTATCACGGTTTATGAGATACAGCCTGGTGACAGACAGACGGACAGACAGACAGACAGAGAATATTTTTAGTATGTCATTAGCATAAATGACTAGGCATTTCTTATTATCAATGCGAATATATATATTAACACTTTAAATCCTGGAATTAGTATTTTAGTCAATGTAAACAGAGAGCCGTGTATATTATCAATAGAAAAGCCAATGACTGTAAGGTGCCCGTTTTTTTTTAGCAAAAGGGTTTATATTCAACGATTTGATTACAAATTTAAGAACCTATTATGCATAATGCATGCTTCTTCACGAGATGCATGCCAATCGTATGCTTCTCACAAGACATTTTTAATACAATAATGATAATCCTAAATCCTAAATATTTTCAAATGAGTAAACTCTTAAGACTATTACACAATAATTTCCACGGTAATATTAACTCGTCTCGTACTACTACTCGCTCTACTGCTTTCAGTAGGACCGAAACCTTTCCTTTCCTCCGACTTGCGGTCTATATACATTTTTATACATCTAACCTCTATCATTTAAATGACAAACTATTTTAGTTTCTATGGTTATATCTGAACATTTGACATCGGAAAGATAGCTTCGATAGACATATTTTAAAAGATAAAATACCGAAGGCTTAACAAGCGGTAATTCAATGATACATATGCAAGATATCGGTCACATATTTACCTGGTAGGGTCTGTAAAACCTTGATGTTTAGAACAAAGGAGTTAGTAATACTGAAGGTCTAACTGAGCTAAGCTGAGCGGTGTTAGAAGAAAACTCCCAACAATCGTATCACTTTAATGATAGCCATGAGAATTGTATTGCATTTCTTTATAAGAGATGCTCAGTACAATTCTCTGCCTAAAAGTTAGCGTTGGTCTCTCCTTTTAGCATTCTTAAAATAAAATTGCTTATTTTTGTTAACTACCCATAGCGTATTAGGAATAAATCCTGTGCTGCGAGGGACTATAGAATCATTAAATCATCGGACACAAACTACACCAAAACATAATAGTGTGTGGTCACACGAAGAGTGACATGCGAGAATCGAGCCTGCAAAACTCTAAGCTCTAAAACTCTCGGTCTTATTAACATCATACGTGCAGTTCAAATCATAGAACGAAAACAATCAGCATGATCAACAACGATGTTACAAGTAAAAAGAAGTAGATACGTTATAGGCGTACCAAAAGCAGGACGCTAAAAGAATAGTAGGACGTCTTCATACAAATCGGCCGCCGCGCTGGTTTGAATGTACACGTGAGTCACCGGAGCCGTGTACGCACGCACTTTTCACGCACACAATCTCACGAGCGCGGCAAGCTCGGCGCGGATTCAATACGGGATGCATCGCGCGTCTGATCGAGCGCATTCATGTAGGTACTGCACTGCTCGCCCGCTTGAATTGTTTATATACATTCAGTTTTGTAATAAACGTTTTTAATAATATACAATGTGTTAAACGACAGTAAATTTAACTTGTTACTTTTTCTCATTAAAAAATGCATTTAGATAGTTATATAACGCTTAGGTAGTCAGTAGGTATTTGAAAAAAATAAATTCAAGCTTAAATTGTGAAGTATTCAGCGCGATCACTTAAAAAACTGCGAAAAAGCGCAAGCGCCGACAAAGCCGGCGCCGCGGTGTAAACAAGTGACAACCCGTGCGTTAACGCAAGAGTAGGCAATTAACTCGCCGAGCGGCCTTAGCTAACCTACTATTCTGTTTTTACTATGACATAAGCCAGTTGGCAAGTCTGACATATGTGTGTGTGACGTCGCGAGCTGGCGTCATAGTGAAACTGACACATCTTGTCAACCGAAATTAAAATAAAATATGGAGTTATCGATGTGTGCGTTAGTGTACCGTTTCTACGCATTGATTACTACGTAGGTAATGTATCTACGTCTTTTCTAATATCATTGATGATCAATAAAATTATTCGCTTTGTCTCTGTCTTCACAATGGCTTTGTGATGATGTCGCTCAGTCCTTGTCAATATTTCTGTGACTTACTTTATTTAACTTGGCTATCGGATGTTTCATCTCGTATTCCACTCATCTCGCACATATCTTTTGGACGCGCGGCATAAGGACCCGCATATTTATACAGTAATTAAGATAAATTATCTCAAGAAGATGCCTCAAGTGAACCTGATCAGGGATGCGGGATATTTTATTGTTCGGGATATCTTTCCTGACATAGACATTTTAATTTTCTTATTTATTGCTTTTTTTTCTTTCTTGCTCATGGGAGGCAATCGGCTTCTCTGAAACATGTTATTTAAAAAACGGCAACTCACTCTTCAACCTCATCTTCATTTTCGTCCTAGCGTCTCATGCACATTCAAAGTTTTTCACTAATTCAGAATTGATAGAGGCTTTTTACAAAACTTTTTACATATTCATCATCTTCCAAGCGCTCTCCCGGGTGCTATCCTTCGTCGCGGAGCCCAGTGTTCGCTTTTGGACTGTACCTCTTCCACTTCGTTAATCGATTGGCACGCATATTATTATCATCCCTTACGACGTCAAGCCAGCATTTCTAAGGCATTTCTTCCCCGTTTACCGGGGCACGGAGTTGATTGCATGGTAAGATATTTGTTACCCACGTAACATGACGATTGTCGTAAAACAACCGACATGTTACGAGGTTAACAATATGTATTCGTAACAAAACGTAAAAAAAATTGTTACGAATCATACCTACTTGTTAAACACAATGCTGAACGTTATGGGTGAGAACTCGAGACGTTCTGCTTGACAGTGTTTTAGTCAACCTATGCCTATGTTTGCTAAAAACTTTTTGGAACTGTAGGTGCCATAACTTACCACTAAAGTACTTACTATATAGCGCGTGGATAATATGTACAGAATAAACTTCACACATTTAATATAGTTAAGTAACTATTCCTCTCTCGTCTATTTGATCACTAAGTGCATCGTTTGTTAAATACTCCACCACAGCGCGTAGTTTCGTGTATTGACTGCCCTCGTACTAAATGTTAAGTTATTAATTGTGAGCGATCTAAGTCTATAAAATTATTAATTCTGGTAGTTCACAAGCACTTAGAAACGTCAAATTAACAGATGAATTACGTAATAATTCTACATTTACATTTTGTTTCACGCTTGCGATGGAAGGGCGTAGCAAAAGGAGCTTTTTAATGGTTACAACTACACCTTTGAAGAACACTTGTATTTATTTTCTGATCTCAACCTTGACAGTTCTGGGTAATCGGTAGGACTCGTCAATTCTGGGTCGCTAGATATGACTGCATACAGTTAAGTAGACAGCTCCTTGGGATTGGTCGGTCTCATCAGATATTAAATATGTCTTAACTGACACTAAATTAAAGGCAATTTTTACTAACATAACTATTCCGTGGTCCAGTGGATAGCGCATGCGACTACTGATCGGAGGTGGGGGGTGCTGGTTGGGTCATCGTCATCATCAGCCCTGTATATTAACTATCCCACTGCTGGGCACGGGCCTTTTCTCACTATGAGAAGGGTAAGGCCATAGTCCACCACGCTGGCCAAGTGCGGGTTGGCACTTGGCAGACTTCACATGTCTTGCAAAAACATTTTGGAGGACTCTCAGACATGCAGGTTTCCTTACGATGTTTTCCTTCACCGTTTAGCAAGCGATAATTAACAATTGAATGTCCACATGACTCCGAAAACTCAATAGTGCGCCCCGTGGATTCTAACGCGGACCCTCTGCGTAGCAGCCTGTCGGTCTCTCCACTAGACTATCGCCGCCTCCCTCCGTAGTTAGTACCTCCCTCCTGTTTATTTCGAAGTGCGCATGACGTATGCGTATCGTAACCATTTGTTACTTACTCGTATGTTACCCCAGAGTGCGTGAACTTGGAACTCTACTTAGTACTGAGGATAGTTTCTACTTTCGATGATGGAAATCTTTACTACGATTCCCTTAGGCCTTTGGGAAAAGCTATGTACTTCTCAATTTTCCGGTGCCATAGCAAAGTGTAAGAAACCTTTTATAATTTCACTATCTGCGACGAGCTTTTGCTGAAAAAAGTTTTGTTTATTTCTTTATCAATAAGTACATATGAAAATTTCTAGGATTGAGGTACACTTTTAGTATAATAACATGCTATCTGTGTTAAGATACTACCCATTTTTTAGCAATGGGTGAGTTCCTCTTTTTCCTTATTTACAAGTTATTATATCTACTACTTGATTATCATGTCCGTGGTGCTTATTTTTTCTCATCATTATATCTCTTCGTTGCTTGTCTCCCGCTTTGTTAAGGAGGGAAGTGGATTGTTTATTATCCAACTTCTCCAATATACTTCTGATTAAGTTCGTTGCGGGTTCCAAAACAGTTTAACTTTCCCCGGGACTTCACGAGTGTCAAAACTCGTTGTCATCAATGGTCCCTGCTGCAGAATCTGGCTACTAGTCCCATTATAAAAAAAATCGACTACTTGAGTATCAAAAATAGAATTACTACGATTGAAATACTTCCATATTTAATTCTGGATAAGTCGTTATAATTTTTTAATCATACCAATTATCGGGCATGATGAGGTATCAAGTTGTCTAAGCTTACGATAAATAAATAAAATAGGCTTTTTTTATTTCGAAGATACGTGTTTTTTTATGTTTTGCTTATCAAAGCTGCACCCCATCGTAATGTACCACCGGAATAATCCTCTCGGATCAGTTGGATAGGACAGATTTTACATATATTTCTGAATTTCTAAATAAAAATCAGTTCTAAGTGGGTGACTGTATTGGACAAAAGAGATTTCTTACCAAGAGCTATTTATTATTTTAGATGAACATTTTTGTAAGGCAGATTATTCTAAAATAATCTATAATATAAAAATGAATCGCTTAATGTGTTGCTAAACGCAAA
This sequence comes from Euclidia mi, assembly GCA_944739405.2. NCBI lineage: Eukaryota > Metazoa > Arthropoda > Insecta > Lepidoptera > Erebidae > Euclidia > Euclidia mi. Next base: position 127,840,196 of record OX123181.2, read on the forward strand.
TCTCGACAGCAGCTGAACCGATTTCGCTAATTCTTTTTTATAATATTCGTTGAAGTACGACGATGGTTTTTACGGAGAGCAAAATTAAAAAATTGCCCGAAAAAGTCTAAAAACAATACTTTTCTATATTCCCAAATAAAAGGTTCGTAATAATACTTGAAAGTCAATTTCAACTTTAATACCATACCATAAAGTTTTAAGTGTTAGTGGAGGAGTTCCAGAAAGGCAAAATAATTGAGTGATGTTAGGCGGTACGAAGTTCGCCGGGTCCGCTAGTATTTAATAAATTAAATAATTTCTACGTTCAATTTATGTTCTATTTTCTCATATTCATTATTAGTTGTTAAATTAAGAACTATTTCTTTGAAAATACCTTTGACAATTTAATTAATGTTAATAAATTATTAATAGAATTTTATGGAGCCTCTGAAAGCTTTCATAATCCTATTCTGAATAAAAAACCTTTCTCTTCTAATTTATACTGGGTGGCGCAAAAGTTATGACCCTATTTGGTTCAGCTACAACTTCGTTTCTAAATTAGAAAACTAGAATTAGTTTTTTAATATGTCGGAGATTGGAAAACGGAACGTCAAATCTAAATAGATTTTGACGGTTTTCGGATACGATGGTTGGCAGTGCGAGGGTTTCATTTCTAGTATTTTATATTGATTACAGTTACGTCTACCCGTTTAGATACTCACACATAAAATTAGGAAATAAATATATAACATGTTTCAGTCCCTTCTATCGTATAATAATAATAAATAAAATTCGATCACTTCAGTAGTTCTATTGCAACTTTGATAGATAACGACGAGCAACAGACTGACTGTATATTACTAAGTGACACAAAATTGTGTTTGCAACATATCAACTATGACAAAAACGCTAAAAGATCGCTGGCTATCCTAACGTTAAACATTAGCAGTCTTATTAATAAAAATAGGGTTCCCACCAAGAACTTAGGGTCCCAAGCCAACATCACCTGCAAGTGGTACACCTGCCGATCAACGGACGAGGCTCTGGCAAACAAAATATCCCGATAAGCGGCAATAGGCTCGCCACCTATTACGTGGGATCAAAACACTGGCGAAAAGTGGGCGTTTAATATGCCTCTGTCTACCCCTTCAGGGAAACAGGCGTGAGTCTATGTATGTATGTATGTAATAACGGTATTAATAAATACGGAGTAAGTTCGGAGTAACAATACCATTCTTACACTGAGATTAAGGTATATGTTATGGCAACCCACTGATATTAAAAGTAAAAAGAATGAACAAAATGACCTGGTCGAATAAAAACATTTTACTAAATACTTTTATTTGACAGTCACAACTATCCCAAGCGAACATAAGACACAACACACATATTATGTAATGGTGCGTAACGCAAACGTTCGGATAGGGTATTTGGCTAGGTTTTTGCAAGCGCTTGTCGCAAACCCGAACGGTGTCGGTTTTTTGGCACAAATCACAATTTAAACTCATCTTCTTCAAGGTTTTCAAAAGGGTTATTGCTAGTTGAAATTAAACTACAGTTTACGGATTTTATCGCGTTGTATTGGTTTCACTAAGTTATTACATTTGAAACTAAAGATCTAGAAACTATATTTTTAATTTATTACTAGCCGACGTTTCGAATTCTTTACAGAATTCATGTTCACGGCAGACTGAGGTGATATTTGTCTTTTTCTTGAATGTATAAGTTATCTCAAAGTACCCGAACATTTTTCAACTACTGGTGTTACTATTTACGCAGAATGAGCTCACAGTGTCCTTAGGTCTTCTGGTGACTTTGTCCTTCTTGGGTTTCATTAGCCTTATGACAGGGTCCCAAGCTGGAGGAACATTCCAACCATCTTCCCTATCGAAATTAGGGTGTTTTTTAATTTCAATAGCCTCTCGTATCATCCTTGGAAGAAAACGATGTTCTTTTGCGAGTATCTGTGGTTCATCAAATCGCAGGTAGTGGTTGGGTCCTTGTTCCACATGTTCACACACAGCAGACTTTGTTGAGCGTTTATGTTTTATGTCAGCTATATGTTCTTTGAGTCGAATGCCTATGCTTCTCTTGGTTTGTCCAATGTATGAGAGCCCACATTCACAGTCAATTTTGTAGACACCGGCCTCTTGCAAGGGTAACTGACACTTGACAGATGGTAATAATTGACTGATCTTCGTTGGCGGCTTGTAGTAAGTTTTGATAGAAGCTCGCTTCAAGATGTAGCCAATTTTGTCGGTCACGCCCTTGATGTATGGGAGGACAGCAGGTTGTCTTTCTACTGTGGCTGGTTTTTCTTTCTTCTGGGATCTGTGACAGTGGCGCGGCGGTCGGAGCTTGTTGTCTTGCAGAACTTGCCTGACATGTTGAAGCTCAGCGTCCAGGTGTTTCTTGTCACAGATCCCGCGGGCTCTCTGAAACAGAGACATTCCTACAGTAGCTAACTGTTTAGGATGGTGGTGAGATTCACCGTTTAAGTACCTATTTGTATGGGTCTTTTTCCTATACACAGTATGGCTTAAGGAGTTGTTTTGGGAGCGCTAAAATCTTAAAACAGGCAAGCCAAAAGTTACTCATACAAAAGATCCATGAACACCGAGCTGACTTACGCAGAATAAACAAAAATGTTGAGAATTTATCTAACGAAATATACAGATTGACAACTTCATTTGATTTAAAACAATGCATAGATGCAATAAACAACAGAGAAACATCAAAATATTATGCGTGTAAACGTAACAAAATTCAAAAATTTGAAAAATTACAACAAAAATCAAATGACCAGTACAACATGAAACAGAACGTTTTCGCACGGACCAATCACACGCTACCGTCCGCCCAAACAGTTGTCAATCTGTCAAAACACACGTTGGATGAAAATACCGAGAGAGTACTTAACAGAGGTTTAAATTACGCGATAACTCCATCAGGAATACCGTATGAAACCATTATTTGCAACGTTGAGGATTGCCTAGTGAAGAACAATGTGAGTAAGGAAGATTTCGAGGCCATACGACAGGACGTTTCTGCTGTATTACGTCAATCGAAAGTGCCGGCAAGGAATCTACCTAAGACCGAATATCTCGCACTGAAGAACTTACAAGCTAGGCCTGAACTTACAGTACTCCGAGCAGATAAAGGAAATGCAACGGTAGTGATGGACACGTCCGAGTATAAACAAAAAATGGAACATCTTTTGTCGGATGAAAGTACCTACAAGTTGGTTAAGTCAGACCCTACGAACAAAATACTCAAGCAAACTTGTGATATTGTTAAGAAATACTCCGAAAAACTTAATTTGGACGTGAAATATTTAATACCATCGTGTGTAAAACCTCCTCAAATGTATGGGCTACCAAAAATACACAAGGAAAACGCTCCTCTGCGCCCGATAGTTAGTCAGATAGGCGCACCAACTTACAGACTGGCTCAACACATGGCAAAGATTCTCTCACCCCTCAGAGGCAACACGAGAGCACATGTGAAAGATTCCTACCATTTTGTCAGTGAAATCAAACACCTACATCTCTCTGACAAGGAAACTATGGTTAGTTTTGATATACAGTCATTATTCACATGCATACCAGTACATGACTGTGTAGAAATTACTAGAAGGAAGCTGACGGAAAACAACATGCCTGAGGAATATGCAGAAATACTCAAACACTGCCTGACAACGGGCTATCTGTTATGGGACAAGAAATACTACATACAAGTAGACGGTGTAGCAATGGGCTCTCCAGTATTGCCTGTTGTCGCTGACATCTTCATGGAGGACTTCGAGGCGCGAGCCCTGCAGACTGCCACCATCACACCGAGGTTCTACAAGCGGTATGTAGATGACACTTTCACAATTTTACCAACAGATAGTGTTAATGCTTTCCTAAACCATCTTAATTCTATTAATAACCAAATACAATTCACAATGGAATTAGAGGCAAACAAGTCTTTAGCTTTCTTAGATGTACTTGTCATCAGGAATAAAAACAACTCCTTAAGCCATACTGTGTATAGGAAAAAGACCCATACAAATAGGTACTTAAACGGTGAATCTCACCACCATCCTAAACAGTTAGCTACTGTAGGAATGTCTCTGTTTCAGAGAGCCCGCGGGATCTGTGACAAGAAACACCTGGACGCTGAGCTTCAACATGTCAGGCAAGTTCTGCAAGACAACAAGCTCCGACCGCCGCGCCACTGTCACAGATCCCAGAAGAAAGAAAAACCAGCCACAGTAGAAAGACAACCTGCTGTCCTCCCATACATCAAGGGCGTGACCGACAAAATTGGCTACATCTTGAAGCGAGCTTCTATCAAAACTTACTACAAGCCGCCAACGAAGATCAGTCAATTATTACCATCTGTCAAGTGTCAGTTACCCTTGCAAGAGGCCGGTGTCTACAAAATTGACTGTGAATGTGGGCTCTCATACATTGGACAAACCAAGAGAAGCATAGGCATTCGACTCAAAGAACATATAGCTGACATAAAACATAAACGCTCAACAAAGTCTACTGTGTGTGAACATGTGGAACAAGGACCCAACCACTACCTGCGATTTGATGAACCACAGATACTCGCAAAAGAACATCGTTTTCTTCCAAGGGTGATACGAGAGGCTATTGAAATTAAAAAACACCCTAATTTCAATAGGGAAGATGGTTGGAATGTTCCTCCAGCTTGGGACCCTGTCATAAGGCTAATGAAACCCAAGAAGGACAAAGTCACCAGAAGACCTAAGGACACTGTGAGCTCATTCTGCGTAAATAGTAACACCAGTAGTTGAAAAATGTTCGGGTACTTTGAGATAACTTATACATTCAAGAAAAAGACAAATATCACCTCAGTCTGCCGTGAACATGAATTCTGTAAAGAATTCGAAACGTCGGCTAGTAATAAATTAAAAATATAGTTTCTAGATCTTTAGTTTCAAATGTAATAACTTAGTGAAACCAATACAACGCGATAAAATCCGTAAACTGTAGTTTAATTTCAATGTGTAACATTCGCGTAAACCCACCTTGGGTTTACGCGAATGTTACACATTGAATGTTATTGCTAGGTTTATACAATTTCACATGTCTTATTAATGGTAATATTTTCAATTACTTCTATCATTTTTAAATCTTCAATGAAATAATCTCTATTTATTTTAATCCACAAAAATAAAATTACAAAATCAGATACTAGTAAGTACTCTAACGAACACCAAACAAATGTGAAAATATATTTGGGTTATTTATATAAATCTCAATGAAAGTTGGCATTACAATAGATATAAATCTACGAGCTTTTGCACGAGCTTTTGCCCGCGGCTTCGCTCGCGTAAATTCGAAGTAACACAATTCTCTCATAATAGACGGATACTTTAATATAATCATTGTCGTTTAAACAAACTGTTTATACCGATAAGAAATTTAAGTGCAAGAAGTATTTACACATGGCATACAAACTACATAGAAGGTACTCAACATGAATGTGATGCGGTGACAGTGACGTTTCTTTCTTTTTTTATTATTATAATTTCTAATACTGTCAGAAGCATAAGAAATTAACAAAATACTCGATAATCCGAATTTTGCGGATATATGTTGTCCACTCGAAATCTTAATTTTTTATGTTTTAGTATTCAGGTAAAGTTTCGATCCAGTCTACCGTACCCTGTGACAAAATTATTAATATAGATGCTTACTCCGTGCTTACTCCAGCGTTAAACCATGGGCCTCCGCGGAGTAACTTTTACTCCCGGAGTAAATTATGAATAGTTAACTCCGTCCTTACTCCTAGTTTATTAATACCATAATTGCCTAATCTTTGCTTAAGTCTTGGAGTAAAGTTGTTCTGACGCTAATCCTAGTTTATTAATAAGACTGTAGAAGTATACATAAAAATGTTGACCTATTTCTAGCATTTGTTTCAGCATTAAATTTTCCAATCGATGTTTTTGTTTTAACGGAATGTTGGACCGACACTAATTGTCCTCCTCCAACTATCGACTCTTTTGTAATGTACTTGACTAAAAATCATCTAAACCAAAACGACGGCGTGGTCGTCTACGTACGCCAAGAATTTGAAACAACATCTTTTGAACCCGAATTCTCATAAGGAAATTATCTAATAATTAATATTCAACCAGATGTCTCGTTAATCTGCTCATACCGACCCCCGAGCTTTAGGAATATTACAAGCTAACTAAATTCACTAGACGGAGTTTTAAGTAATATTTTTGCTAAAACTATTTATTTTACTGGGGACATTAACATCAATACGTTTGATGTGGCCAACGTGCAGACACAAAATTATCTAAATCTTATGGCAATGCATGATTTGAAAGTTGGAATTACAAAACCCAACCATTCTGAAAACTGTTTAGACCATTTCATGGTAAAATCAGTAAACGTTTGGAAATCTGTTGTTTTCGAACAACAACTTACGGATCACTGTCCGATATTAATTTATCTTCGCGATGGACAACTAAATAAACAAAGCCATCAATCCACATCAAGAATAATATATTATGATCAGATCTTTGAAACCCTTTCTAATGAAACTTGGCATATTATCTACCAAACAAATGACACTCTACTAGACTCCTATCAGTTATAAATGAAAACACTAAAATTTACTCTCCAAAAAAGCGATACAAACCTCTAAACCCTGGATATCGAAAGGAGTAGTAAAGTTAATTTGGCGACGAGATAAAATGCATGCAAAGGTTAAAAAGAATCCTAACGATAACATCCTTAAGCATAACTACATTTTGTATCGGAACACCTGCAATAAATTAATTAAAGACCTAAAAAAACAGTACTACAAACTAAAGTTAATCCAGAACGGAAATAACACTAAAGAAAAGTGGAAAATTGTTAAAGAGGTTTGCAACATGTCAAATAGGAAGTCTACACCGCATGAATTGCTAAAGATTGCTAGCACACCAGCAGACTCCTTGAACAGTGTTAATGATTATTTTACATCTATAGGAGGTTCTTTAGCAAGTAGCATTCTTATGAAAACCAACCAGACTGAACAAAATGTAGCCAAATTAAAAACGACGAAGAATCTGCCTTGCGATTCAAAGGCCTTCAGCCTTTCAGATCCTTAAGAAGTCACTAATGTGGTATTGGGCTTAAGGTCAAATAGCGCGCCTGGGTGGGACAAAATCACTACAGATATCTTAAAACGGAACATTGATTCTCTGGCTCGCCCATTGACTCATCTAGTTAACCTCAGCTTTGAGACAGGCATTTTTCCTACGACTTTTAAACGAGCTGTAGTATGTCCCATACATAAGACTGGAGACAGAAACGACCCTACTAACTACAGACCTATTTCTTTGCTCTCAACTTTATCTAAGGTGTTATAGAAGTTAGCGAACAAGCGGGTGACACGTTATCTAGAAAAAAATAAACTACTTCACAACAACCAGTTCGGCTTTAGACAGGGTAGGTCAACTAAAGATGCAGCTCTCACGTTGACATCGTTAATAACCTCATAATATATGGAAAAAGGTGAAAGATGTGTCGGAGTCTTTCTCGATCTACAGAAAGCCTTCGACACAGTTTTAATAAAAATCCTATTGACAAGGTTAGAAGAAGTTGGTATTCGGGGTATCGTTTTGAGCTGGTTTGAAGACTACCTTACAAACCGTACCCAGACTATACAGTTAGACAAGCATGAAAGTGAATCCTACCTGCAAACCTGCACTTTTGGTGTTCCGCAGGGGAGCACCTTCGGGCCAACCCTATTCTCAATCTACATCAACAGCTTAAACACCTTGGTTGCTCTCCACATGGACCTAGTTATGTTTGCGGATGACACCGTCCTGCTCTTTCACGGTTCAACCTGTAGCAAAGCTTTACAGGCTGCCGAAACTGGTCTTGCTAAAGTAACAGAATGGTTGGAAAATAGTCTCCTATCACTCAACACCACCAAAACGAAATACATTTGCTTCAGTAAATCTCATATTACTAACCCACCGTAAAACCTTGAGCTTAAAATACTCACGTTCCCATGCAATCGCACTAACATCCGCGCTGATTGCACTTGTTCATCTCTTTCTCAGGTAACCTCCATTAGATACTTGGGCATAGATTTGGATGACAAACTTGACTGGCACACCCATACTCTTAAAATGGCTGGTAGAATTAGACAACTTACACACATCTTCAAAAACCTACGTGATGTCGCAAACACCAAACTCCTAATCCAAACTTACCGAGCCTTGTGCGAGAGCTTGATCAAGCATGGTATCTGTGTATGGGGGGCGCTAGTAAGAGTAATATGATCACCGTGGAAAGAGCTTAACCCCCCACGTAATTACAGCACGCACGGTCGTGCTCTAATTCTAGTGGTCCCATGTGTTTACAGCACGCATGGTCGTGCTCTAAAAAAGTCGTCCTATTGGTCGCGGATTTTTTACGTTTTGTTTTACTTAAACCAAGAAACGAAAGTAGTAACTATTAGAATAGTTCATATTCTATGCAACTAAATCGTTTTAGAAGGGTGAGGGAAACGAAACGTGCCAAAAAATATTGAAATATTGCGAAAGCGTCCGCCATTGTTGTGTTTTGTTCCGCGATCTTTATAATAAAAGTTGTCTTGTGGAAGAAACCGGTGAATATTTTATAAAGATACTTATATAGATTTACTCAGAAATAAATAAATATTAATTGTGAAGTGACATTATTCGTGACAGAGACAAGAAATACAGTGATAAAAGGCAAAAACTTTTAAGAACGGCTATTTCTACTCTTGAAACTTGCTATTTTCGTAATAGTTTTATGATAAATACTCTTTTAATAGTTATGAAAGACATAAAAGTACCCAGATTATTTATCTGAAAACATATTTTAGCAATTAAATACTAGTATTGTTGTACGTTTTCACTGTTATCGTGTTTCAAATGGTAAATAATTCACAGCCACAGTGTTCGCTACAGTAACATGGCGGCCCGGCACGGCGAACTTTTTGTTACGCGTTCGGATTATAATTTTTTTAGTGGCGTTAGATTCATTTGTTACAAATAAATAATGTATTGTGTGAAAACCTAAAGGTATATGTGATAATGTTTTTGTGTTTATGAACCAAACAAGTAATGAAATTCATTAATATGTGATGAAATGTTTGTGCAAACCAGTGAAAAATAACAAATTTCTAAGTTTGTAAGCTTGTTTTGCCGGAAAGGTGAGTATTTAGTAGTAATTTATGTTACTATTATCATAGCTGATTTTATAACCAACACAATGATATGCAATTTATGTGATATAATTATATTAAAGTGTCATAATTATTTTTTTTCCGGTAACCTATGCCAATGAAAATTTGCAGCAACGTGACCCTTTGCACTTGTGGCACTTTGCCTTTAGTTTGATCGCACCTCAAGAGCAGTACTTAAGGTCTTAATGCGCTTACCTTTTAGACACCCTACAGATGATGTATACGCACAGGGAGGTGTCCTCTCGGTTAGAAAACTTTTCATTCAACAAATGTTGGTAAGATATCATAAAAACATAATACCTACCCTACCACCATCAACTAAACGTATTGATCGTTGCCGTGTACCGTGTGCCACAACTACATTTTCCCAACGTCATTTTAATATTATTGCACGTAGTTTTTACAATAAAATAACAAAAGTACATAAAGAATGCAAGAAATATAATAGTTTCAAATTTAAAACCACTGTATTGAAATGGCTTGGCGATTACAATTATGACGATGTTGAAAACATGATACTTAAAAAAGCATATTAATCTATGGCTACATTCACCACACATATACACAAACACAAACACACACACTCACTTATATGTTTGACTTAGCTTTTATTATTATTATTTTATTTTGTAATTACTAGTAATATAGAACCTTTTGTCACAATAATATTGTGCATGTTTGACATTTATAGTCTGTACCTTAACGATTCGGCCAAAACACTGATCCCTGAAATACAGTTAACACTAGTTCAGGGGTCAGAGAATTCACAATTTATTGAGACTTATTTATGTCAATAAACGCTTATTATTATTATTATTAGTTTTTCCAGTCTTCTTTGTCAAAATATTTAGGTTTAGAGGATGTACAAACGGTAGGGTTTGTCATCTTATTTGACGAACTACGATCCGAGTAAATTAGTTTTTTGAAAAAAAATTATTTTTATAGTTAGGACAATTTACGAACGTGACATCCCTAAGGCCACACTTAAAACATATCGGATAACGTTCTCGCTTGCACGTCCCTAGTGAGTGATCAGTTGAACGACATCGCGGACAAAACACACACCTCTTATTAGTTATTTTTGTAGGAACAGCTGATTTAGATATCATGTTGACATTATAGTGTTGCGGGTTAGGCACAGGTGTATCGTTCGGTTCGACATTTATAGATGTGACAGAAGCGTAGTTTTTTAGTTTAGACGGTTTATAGTACTGTGAATTATTATAGTGACCGTGCGTGTCCTTTTTATTTATGTAAGCTAAATCAGGTGCTACTGTGTTAGACGTAGGGTAACTAGGTTCGTGAAATTGTGCACTTAAACACTGGAACCTCTCATAGTTTAGACATAGTGTTTTTAGAGTGTCTATAGTGTCTATAGCCGTAGTACATGAAGCTAGTACTGTAGAATAACACGGTCTAATATTGTGAAGCAATATATTTAATTTTTCATGTTCGGTTAGTACCGTGTTCGGTGACAATCGCGCAAAAAGTTGGAACATAATTGATAAGTAGATGATTATACCCTCAGTTTGCCCTTGAGTACGATTACGAATCTCGGCTAAAAGTTTATAATCATAGTCGTACGGTGTAAAATCAGCTGTGAGTTTACTAGCTAGTTCGTCCCATGTAGAAATGGAATATTTAACACCGCGAAACCAGTGTAACGCATTACCCGTAAAAATTTCGGACGTGTAATCGAATAATCTATTGGCAGGTAGATTTCTAACGGTCCTAAATTCCGTCACGCGTTGTAGAAATTCACGAACGCAGCCTGTTCCGTCGAATTTGAGTTTCGATAGTTCGCCAACCCTCAAATGCTCACAGTGGACAGTTACCGGAGTCGCAATGCCTGTGCAGGGGTTGAATCCGTGCAAGTCATCGTGGCTCCGACTTCCGCCGACGGAACATTCGAGTGTTCTATTTATTTATTTATTTATTTATTTCGAATCTAAATCGGTAACTGACAGGCTAGCTCCCTTGAAGTCGTCTGCTATGTCTAGGCCTGACTCTAGGATTTCGTCATTCGGAATCAGCTCGAGTAGTTTAGGTAGCTGCTTCCGTAAACCTAAAACAGAGGTAGCCGGCTCCTCTCCGCGAATAGCGACCTCGTAGGCCAATTCATTTTTATTAAGTAGAAAGTACTTGATAGGATTAGTGCTCATGATGATATAAAATAAGTATGATAGAAAAGAACGTAAGTATATTACAGCCCTCTGTGTGCAATAGTTCTGCTTTACAAAGAAACTACGAAGATTCGGTGTAAAAATGTAGACAATAGATAGTGACTTGCAAAAATAAAAAACGGTTATTTCAAATTGCGAACAGTTACGTAGGGAATCGGTAGTTGAAAGAACAATGGCAAACCACCGTACATTATCAGTGTCGCATTAAGACTTCGCGAGCATTAGTACAAATACTTTAAAAATATAGATCTAAGGCCTATTAAGTAAAATGTAGTAACAGAATATTTTTATGTTATGGGATTTCAATAGAAAACGAAGTTAAAGAGTTGTAAGTTACACCTCGCGCATTTAGTGTGGGCAGGTCTGAAGTTAGACACTAATATGTTTATAGTATATCATCTGTGGTCACTAATGTCACAGCTGTCACAGTGATAAGTTCACGTATGTGCAGTACAATGAATACATGTACATTGCGCAGAACGCTAATGACTAACGTCAGGTGATGTTTCAAGAAGCTACCAGAAGCTACATCACGGTATCATGAGCATAACAGAACTGTGATTGGAATGTTAAATCATCTGAGAGTACCTTTTCCAACACTCACTTCTACGATTTTCTTTATAATTATATAGGTACATCACACTTCTCTGTACCTAATTATGTTGCTCCATACTGTATCCAGCAAACTTACACTAATTATACTTTGCAAACTCTTGCGCTATTTAGCATTTAGGGGTACTTTACTGATTTGGCGTTTCATCAGCCCTATATAAAAGTTATTAAGTGAAAATAAAATATGTTTGGTAACAAAGCATTTATTTACATTTGAATTATATAATGCCTCCGACTCTTTCGACAAACTGAACTGGTGACGGAATAATAGCTTGAAGATGAATATATCCCAGATATCATACAATGCACATGATGTATAATCATCAAATCCCATACTACACAAATAAAAAATCTGTTCAAAACAACAATACGTATTAGATTAATTTTGTCTCAATCGTATGTCCAGTATCACAACAACATAATTGTGTAACACCATAAGTAGGTATTCAACACTCAGGATGCAAAAGCTTAACTGAAAGCAGAAACGAAAGCTAAGCTAAGAAAAGTTAACAAAACAATGCGAAAATGCTTAAAATATATATAATACAGACATACATTCATAAGATCTGTGACAACTGTATAAATGACAGATGACTAGAAATTCACGCGTTTCGTCGTTTTTTGTAAGGTTTCCAACGATTTAATAAAAGAGGATTTAATGATTCTTATAAAATCTCGATTTTGACGTTTAGTTATTGCTATGTGCATTTCAGATGTAACAAAATATTTCTTTATTAGATATTTGCTTTATCCCATTGAATAAAAAAAATTAATAACTAATAAAATAAACTACAGCTATCGTTCTATAAAATGTATATAAATTCATTCATGCTCGCTTTCATAAATAAGCGACACTGATTTTGCCATTCTTCTAATAGTAAGATAACACATAATAGGTATACAAGAATAGAAATTAAAGATAGACAGCAATACACAGATACACACAAGTTAGATATTACGTACCAGTTCGCTGATGTCTGCACCTCCTCGTTTATAAAGACTGACCTCCTAAACAAGAACAACTGCAGTAATTGGAAGTGAGACAAATAGAGTTGGGCGCCACTAAGACGGAGGATCTCAGGTAGGATGTCGGGGTTCAAGAGAAACACTGCTAGGCTGGACAGGTTCTTTATTATGTCTCACTACCGCTTACATACAGTATGACCGAACTAGGTAAGCACTGGCCTGAGCTGGCTGGAGTGTAGACTCCTGCTGCTCTCCGACGCTCGCATGGTAGCTGCTCGTAGGGTCGCCGATGAGCTGACCAAGGTGCGCTGCGCAGGCAGCTCTGTGGTCGATGTTCAGGCTGAGCGGGTCTCAGTAGGTGCAGCCGATGTGGGTCGAGCGGTCAGGCTCAGGCATCCGTGGCCTGGCTGTAGGAGCTCGTAGGCAGGAACGGAGGCTTGGGTGGCAGCTGGCTAGTAGCGGCACGGCGCCAGCAGCTCGTGGCTTGTAGCCCGTAGGAAGGACGTCAGCCCGTAGGAAGGACGTCAGCCCGTAGGAAGAACGTCAGGTGCAGTGAGCTCGTAGGGTGAACCCCAGCGGGACAGTAGATAGGAAGTAGAATGTAGAATAATCGCGAGGTGTAGCGGCAGCGTTCCGATGTCTAGGGAAAGTGACCATTCTACGACGCGCACCCATCTTATATAGGCATAAATCTATGACTCACAACTGCCTTTGGCTAGTGAATATGACCATATTTGGTAATATTGCGAACGATGTCTGGCTAAGCTGGCGTTAAGCGCCTGCGAGATATTATAACGCAATACGTGTAGTATTACGTTACAAGTTGACAGCTGTCAATGTCATTTGATGTTTTTATATGCGAACGTGGAGTTGTCAACGGACACTTTGGCGACAGACACAGCGGAGGAAACAAGTGTGGCCTACCTACATCCGACTTCGCCGCGTTTCCAAAAGTTATCCATCTAAGCCACGTGTGCATATAAAGATTGTGAAGATACGGTATTTTGTGTCCTCGAATAAACAGTGTGTTGTATTGTGTGTATTCATTGCAAAGAGACCCAGCTGTGCCCACCTAGAACTGTGAAGCATCGATACCGGCCAAAATGAAGATACCCTTCGTCATATATATATTTTTGCCATGAAATTTCAACGTTCGTCGCCAGCGGCTTCGCCCGCGTCAATTACACATATAAACCTTCCTCTTGAATAATTCTATCTATTAAAAAACTGCATGAACATCCGTTGCGTAGTTTTTAAGGTTTAAGCATACATAAGGACAGACAGACAGAAGACAGACTTAGTTTTATACTATGTAGTGATAATTCGACCTATTCGCTTACATAAACAAAACTTAACTCAGTCACACAGCTTTGTCAAAACTCAGCGAGGTAATTGTTTGTACCGCATATACTGTAACCACCTATTTTTATTATTTATAACTTTATGCACAAAATTTGTACAAAGGCAGACTTAATGCCAAAGGCATTATCTACCAGTCAACCTTAGGGTGATGCAGAGAAACATGTACATAATAGGTGCAGTTCTTAAATAAAGATGAAAAAAGAAAAGATAGAAACCTACATAATAATATAAAATATAAAATGATATATACCTAATTACCTAATATATATGGGCGCACTAAGATGGTTTGTTATATTGTAGAAGCATAAACGTAGAGCAGAGCCATCTAGATGACTAAAGGATAACTAAAGCCGGAAGTTAATATTATTTTAATGTTATTTTAACTAAATAACCAGTAAAATATTAATTGCATTTGCTTGTAATTAATATTATATAAATTGTGTTACATTTCTGTATTTACTTTTTACTTAAGATATATAATCTTGACGCAGTATTGGTTTATATTGTCTTTAAATAGTTTTGTTAGCTTTCTCACCCGCGCTCATATTTTGGTAATTTTATAACTAATTAAATTTATCAAGACGTATTTCGACGTTTAAGCTAAGGTAACTGAAATTCTATATTGTTCTTTGATTATAAAGATTAATTGAAAATTCATACATATGATAATTTAAATATTGTAATTAAATGTAACATTTTGATACCTAGTAAGTTGTGTAGTAAGTTGACGCGGCGGCGGCCGCGGGCGGACATGACACTTTTGTGCGGACTTTTGTATCGTGCGTGAGGCTCATTTCGAGAATATATTTCAGTTGTCAGTGAATTTAACTAGTTTCATTTATAGTTCCTCTGGGGGTGTCCTGACGATAGTGCCACGGCGCCGAAATATACGTACTTACATACCATAAATATATATTTATTAATAAACACAAATATATTTTATAATATCAATAAATATATACATATATAAAATAAATAAACGATGAAAACCTATGACGATTAAATTAGTGCGTCTAAACACGTTTAATGACTTCGTTTGACTAAAATTAGACGCACAATGTGCAATTTTCACTAAAACCCAGTATAAATGTGTCGAATATACAACACAATGAGAGAACCCGTCATAACTTGCACGTTAAACTAAGGTCGTGCGTGCGTGTCACATTTCAAAAACAACTTCATAACAAAGCAATATACCAGTGTTAGCTGACCTACCTTCGTGCAACAAGAATATAGAGTCATAGTTCTGTTTAAAGTGGCGAATAAATTTGAATGTCGAGCTGTGTGTACGCTTCACTGTTGTTAAGCTAGGTGCTCATTTAAAATATCTATTTGATTTTTATCTTTAAACAGCGATGTTACATTTGTAAAGCATTGTTGAGAAAAAAATACGCAACTTTTATTATTTTTGTAAACAGATTGAATTTTAGATTAAGAAAACTATTATTGAGAAGCTAAAGAATTATTTAAATCGAGGTCCTAAAATTTAACGGCGTATCTTTAAGTACGCACGCATTGTATTGGAAATTTTCCATAATAGGTACGATATCAAATAGGCCTCGTTGGTCTCGCGGCATAAATGTGCGCGTGGGATTGGGAGGTCTTGGGTTCGATTCCCGGGTCGAGCAAAGTGTTATTGGGTTTTTCCGTTCGGAAATTCTCAGTAGCAGCACGGAGTCTGGTAATGTGCCCCGTGCGGCAATAGCCTCGCCCCCGTGGCACCTAAAAAAATCATGGCGATATGTGGTTGTAATATTACACCTCTACCTACCCCTTCGGGGATACAGTCGTGAGTCTATAAAAAAACAAATAGGCATGTGTTCCCGAGAACTTGTTATAGATTAAATTAAATCACATTATTATGCAAATAGGCTATGCTTTTTCGTTTTACATATAAAAGAAATGAGTTTTCAATATCTTCGTATATGTAAACGAACCATGCATACCACAGATAACGAGTGGAATCTCTAGACTTAGGACGACCTTCAAGTAGCTTGATCAGGAGAATGTATATGTTACAGCCAAAGTAATAAATCCCGATATGTTATGTACTATCTAGCCATTATATATAATATCTACTCAATTTGCTAAAGTAATAATTGACACCGAATTAATCATATAATTAGCCATTTTATATAATGGATTGAGTAATATAATAAGTGAAGTGAAGCTTGTAAAGTTTTATTTTTTAATCAGTTCCGTAAAGGGGAAGAAGATTAAAAAGATATCAGTCGAAATTTCTACGGGATCTCGAAGACACGGTTAAATTAAAAAGAAACGAATTTAAAAAGCAGTCGTAGCCGCGATCGTTACCTAGTCGTTATTAAAATTAGGAGCATACTATTTCGTTATTAATAGATCCATTACTTCTATTAATATTTTCATAAATATTTCTAGTTTCATTAAATTTTTGTTAGTAGTAAATAAGGAATTTTCTTTCATTATATTATAAGACCAGCTTTAAACATAATACCTGCCAGGAACAAACTATAATAAGTAAAAACCTTTACAAATTTTCCTATTTATTTTCCTATTGAGACTTTTGTAGAGAGAAAAATAAAGTAGGCTATTTAATCTAGCTAGACTGTTGATAAGTTGTTTGAAATTGTAATGAAAATAACGAACATTTTAAGAGAGTAAGTACCTATTTTCCTTTAGAAGTCAGGCAACTTATATTGATGAGATTCTTTTCTACACGGGTTTATTTTTACTGCCGACGCAGAGGGATGTTATAAGTTTGACTTGTCTGGTGTACAGTATGTCTGTCTGAGGCTTTGAAGCTCCTAAAAGTATGGACCCTATAAGATGTCGTTTTATGTTAGCGAGCTCGCATGATTGGCATGACTACTAACAACTATTTATGAAGATACGTCCTTGAAACGAAACATAAAATGTGTGATCTTGTTCTATCAGAATATTTTGGTAAACACTGACCAAATAGATATCAGATAGTAATACTCGTATTTATTTAAGGAGAATAATGCTTGTTGGCTTCGTATCTTGAATGAGTGATTCAGTTTGTAATCTTATCCCAATGTTAGAGATTCGATTAAGCTACAGAGCACGTAGTGTATTATTCTAGCTTCAATTACCTTGTATTCTAATATATCTTTTAATGAAATGTTGAAACTGATTCTATACATTAAATATACTGAGTAGATTAGTTTATATTTTATATATTATATAGCCCTAGACAAATTATTGTTATCAAAGTCAAGTCAAAGTCAAAATCATTTATTCATCTAGGCCACAAAGTGACGCTTATGAACATCAAAATTTAAGTTAATTACTAAATGATTCTACATTTACATTTACTGTCACGTTCGCAATGCAATAGGTAGAACCACGAGAAAGAACGGGCAATAAAACTCATGGCCACTCTTTTCAAACAAATATAATGGTTGTACATTTTATTTTTGTAAGGAGCTGCTACTGTTTTACGTTGTAGACATCTAGTACTACATCTACTAGTAATTTTTTTAGTAACTATTGATATCATACTCAAGCAGTAAAAGATGTTCATATGGTAAGCCTCTTAAAGTAAATATGGTGAAACAGGAGCATACACTTAGGTCTTTTTAATTTTATCGCTTGTAGAGCAGAGCGAGACCAATAATTTATCTAGGGTTATAGCTTTTAGTTAGCGATATTCCACGGATTATATTATACAAGTGTCACTGTGGTCGAAGGCAAAGATTGCCCAAACAACTGTCAAAGATCTTTATGACAGCCGGCTACCGACGGCTTATCGTAATCTGTGAAGCACTGGGAAAGCGACAATTAGGTACCAATTTTAATAACTTCTATATATAATACATAATTATAATAATAATAATAATATTCTACCACATACACACATCACCATCTAGTCCCAAACTAAGCAGAGCTTGTACTATGGGTACTAGATAATGGATAAACATACATATATACATAATTTTTTGTAAATACATACATATTATACATAATTAAGTATATGCTCTTAAGTTCATTATTTGATTTATAGGTACCAAAGTTCATTCTGATTAGTTAATTAGTTTTTATATTATTGACTTTGAAATTTGCATCGAAGACCTTGAGGAATAAACTTACGTGGAGTAATATTGATAAATTCTAGTACACATCCAACGATGGGATGCCGCGGGGGTCCAGGCAGCTGGTCCAGGTTGTTCTCCTCGTCGCTGAGCAACCACCACGCCAGACCACCCAGCACCACCCCCAGGAGTATCGTTAAGTACATCTTCTAAATGTTCGGTGTGTATTTCTTGCTTCACCAAAGGTTTTTGAGGCACTCTGTAAGCTGAAAAGATATTAAATGTAAATGGAGTGTGAACATGGAACGAGTGGCCCTTAATCTACCAAAAATAACGTGTCACCGAGGAAGACCTCCTGCTACCTTGCTCTCATCAGTCCAAAAAGATCTAAGGGATATGAATGTTGTTACTACGACCGCTCAAGATAGAGCAAAATGGAGAAGGCAGACAAGGAGAGCCGACTGCAGATAATGGGATAACGCGAAGGAAAGAAGAAGGAGTGTGAACATGGATTTTATGACCGGGATTGGGACCATAGTAATAAGTATAAAAATAGCTATAATTGTTCCATTAGTAAATATCAGTAAGACCATCATATCGGCATCTTCAGAATATTGTATGGTTTGTAATGTTTTGTATATTTCCGAATTTTATTTACTATTATCTACAATGTCGACTACGTGACCATGACCGTTATGGTCACGGTCGCATGTTTACAATAGTTGAAACTTAAAGATCGTGGTATTTTCTTGGATTTACGCGAATGTTACACATTGAAATTAAACTACAGTTTACGGATTTTATCGCGTTATATTGGTTTCACTGTTATTACATTTAAACCGAATGATCTAGAAACTACATTTTTATTACTAGCCGACGTTTCGAATTCTTTACAGGATTCATGTTCACGGCAGACTGAGGTGATTTTGTCTCAATTTCTTGTAGTATAAGTTATCTCAAAGTATCCGAACATTTTTTAACAATTGGTTGAAAAATACTATTTACGCAGAATGAGCTCACAGTGTCATTCGCCACGGTTTCATTAAAGACATAAAGACATATTTATTTCTGCATTTTGGTTGTTTACAACACTTATACATGTCAAAACCCTATTCTAGATGATGCCGGCTTTTCCTAGCTAAATAACTTCTTGAGAAGAAAGGCCGAAACAAACTCAGAGTCATTGTTTTTTTTGTCACTTCAATTTCTTTAGTCTTTTCTTCATCTTTTAAAGTCCAGACAAAAAAAGGGTTTAGTATGCAAGTACAATGCAGGAAATTATCTGACGCTTTTGACTGACTCGGCCCACTGATGGCCCGCATTCAGCAGCAATCGTACGGCTCAACCTTAATTGAGGGAGCCAGCACGATCTGTATCACTATGCCTCCACGCCATCAGAAGGTGTATGCATAAGCATGTCAGCCTAAGCCATCAGACAGGTTGCCACAACTATTTGTTTATATGTTTAATAATGCCCACATCGTACTCACAACTTTACATGCTAATACACAGTAAAATACATGTTGCAAACAATAAGTAAAAATAATAAAAATTTAAACAATAAAATGTCATATATTTAAAATGTCAGAAAATATTATTAAATGTCTGAAAATGTTATTGAATGTCAATTTATGAATAATAATATTTTACTCAAGTAACTTTAAATGTCAAAAGAAAATAAATAAAATAACAATGTCAAATCAAACAATGTCAAAACAAAATAAATAAAATTACAAATGTCAAATTAAAAATGTCAAAATGTAAAAATATAAGTATTACAAATGTAAATAAAAATATCATGTCACTAATTTCAAAATGTCAAAATTCATAATTTTTAAACTCAATTCCAGGCATTTTTGTCTGCTAAATAATCTTTAACTGTGCAATAAGCTTTTGAACACAAGCTCTGTTTAATAAATACTTTGAATTTATTAATACTTAGTTCCTGAATATTGCCTGGAATTTTGTTGTAAAAACGTATGCTTTGACACTTGTATGAGTTACTTATTTTTTGTAGTCTAGTTGAAGGTAGAACGAGTTTTTATTTCGTGTATTTAAATTATGAATTTCGCTGAATTTAGAAAACATATTTATATTTTTCCTGACATATAACAAGTTCTCATAAATGTATTGAGATGCGACAGTCATTATCTTAATTTCTTTAAATTTTTCCCTCAGTGAATGCCTTGAACCAAGACTGTAGATTGCACGAATAGCCCGCTTCTGCAGTACAAACACAGTTTGAATGTCAGCTGCGTTGCCCCATAATAAAATGCCATATGACATTATGCTGTGGAAATAACTAAAATATACTAATCTGGCCGTATCTATATCAGTTAACTGACGAATTTTGTAAACCGCGTATGCTGCAGAGCTAAGTCTATTCGACAACTGACCTATATGTGGGCCCCACTGTAGCTTAGAATCTAAGGTTATGCCTAAGAATAAGGTGTTATCTATAAGATCCAACTTTTCTCCATTCAAACATATGTTAGGTTTAACTTGTTTTACATTTGGTCTTGAAAATCGTATACATTTTGTTTTTCTTTCATTTAACAGTAAATTATTAGCTGTAAACCATTGAACTACTTTAGAGAGAGCGTTATTTACATCGTCATTATTTGATTGTTGTCGTCTTAGTTTAAAAATAAGTGATGTATCATCAGCAAATAACACTATCTCTTCATTATTTCGCATAATGTATGGTAAATCATTAATATATACAAGGAAAAGGAATGGACCAAGAATTGAACCTTGCGGCACTCCCATTGTGACCACTGAACCCATAGAAACTTTTCCATTTACCTTAACTCTCTGTATCCTATTACTCAAATATGATATTAGGAGATCCAAAGCAGTGTTCTTAACTCCATAGTAATGTAATTTCCTGATCAATGTTTCATGAAACACGCCATCAAAAGCCTTAGATAAGTCACAAAAGACTCCCAGAGCATCATGCGACTCCTCCCAGGCATCAAAAATACTATCTAAAAGCTCAACTCCAGCATCGGTAGTTGAGCGACCCCTAGTAAAACCAAATTGTTTTTCATGTAACAGCTTATTGTTATTAAAATGAATTTGAAGCTGACCTAGAATTAATTTTTGAAAAATTTTACTAAACGTGGGTAGCACATCTGTGCTACCCACGTTTAGTAAAATTTTTGAAAAATTAAATTATAGGCCAACATCTATTGGCCTATAATTTGTGGGGTCAGATGTGCTACCTGATTTAAATAAA
The DNA here is from genome assembly GCA_944739405.2 of Euclidia mi. Taxonomy (NCBI): domain Eukaryota; kingdom Metazoa; phylum Arthropoda; class Insecta; order Lepidoptera; family Erebidae; genus Euclidia; species Euclidia mi. The sequence goes on from OX123181.2 coordinate 127,861,804, forward strand.
GGAATTACTTTACTACTTTTCATTTGATCAGGAAACACACCACAGTCAATGCATCTATTGAAAATCATTGCCAGTTCCGGTGCTACTGTGTTGATTATAGATTTCGTAATCACAACAGAATTGCCCCAAAGATCACTAGTCTTCTTCAAATTAAGGGTATTAAAAGTTTTTACAATATCTCTGTCAGTGACATATCTAAAACTAAATTCAATGTTACACCTATTGACATTTTGTTTCAATAGAGATTCGGCGTCATTAGGGGACGAGTTGAGGGATTTAGTGGTTGAGACTGGAATGTCTGTGAAGAAATTTTCAAATGCTGTGGCAACCTCAAAATCTGACTTAAATATCTTTTTATTTAATTGAAGAGTGTAATCGTTACTTTTAATCTTGACTCTTCCATTCTCATTGTTTATTTAATTGTCACTGTTTTTAATTTTTTATTTTAAATAAAGTGTCTTAGCTTCACGACAAATCTTTTTAAATAACTTGGAATAATTTCTTACATATTGACAAAATTGTTCATCATTTTTATTAATTACTTTCTGTTCATATAATTCGTAAAGCTTATTTCTACTTTTATAAATTCCAGTGCTTGCCCATTCACTGAAGGATGTAGTACCAGCAACTGAGATCCTCTTAGGGACAAAGATAGAATTGAATATAGTACAGTACATGTCAAAGAAAGAATTGTACAACTTATTAGGATCGTTATTATAGCACAAGTATGGTAATGTACTTGTGAGTTTATCCTTAAGTCCCTTAAGTAAATATATTGTCTATACAAGTGGATGTCGTGGAAGTTATCCTGGTGGGTTCCAAAAATAAGCATGCAAGATTATATGACTTGAACAAATTCTTAATTTTTATTAGCCTTATGACAGGGTCCCAAGCTGGAGGAACATGCCAACCGTCTTCCCTATTGAAATTAGGGTGTTTTTTTATTTCAATAGCCTCACGTATCATTCTTGGAATAAAACGGTGTTCTTTTGTGAGTGTCTGTGGTTCATCAAATCGCAGGTAGTGGTTGGGTCCTTGTTCCACATGTTCACACACAGCAGACTTTGTTGAGCGTTTATGTTTTAAGTCAGCTATATGTTCTTTAAGTCGGATGCCTATGCTTCTCTTGGTTTGTCCAATGTATGAGAGCCCACATTCAAAAAGCTCTGCAAGGTTGCCTAAGTGTTGTCTTCAGTAATTAGTTTTGTAATTAATGTTCTCAATAATTACTGAATTAATCACGGCAAGACATTCTTAAGTATATATACTGGTGACTTCCATTTTTGCACGAACTGTTTTTACTGATCTCTCTTTATACGTCATCATCATCCCGTTATTCTTCCTAATTAGATCCTAGACTTTTAGCCTGGATCCCAGGGTTATTATCCGTATCATTCTAGGATAGACAAAACGTTTTCTTTGTGACGTATTGATCTACCAGTCTGACCTGCAAGTAATTGTCTCCCTCTAGGATAGCTACAATCTCTAATCAGTTACATGTGTCGACATATTAAAGGATAACGACATGTAACTGTATCTTTAACAAGCAGTTAGATAGTCTCCAACTACAAAATTTAAAAAAAGATAAATAAATTAATGTTTTTATGATATAAATGACGAAGTAACAATTGACTCTGTAAGCTATTACCAATTATATCTTAACAGAATTAATAATAATATAATGAATAAAATATCCCTATTAAATCTTATTTAATCGTTTACCAATATCTACAATATTATTTATTAGTAATGGAAATCTGATTGTTAATTATTTTTTTAGTCATTGACCTCAACATAAATAAAGAATCCTCAACATAAATATTGTTAAAAATTATTGCAAGCAAGCACCCTGTTATTAAACGTTATAATATAAATTATTGTACACCACAGAGCAAATGTACACTTTTAATTCAGAAGGATACCACGAGCCTTATTTTATGTAAAACCATCTGATCTGACAATATAAAGATCTTCATGACATCCGGCGCCAATGTTGGCTCAGAGTCCCCTACAAGCAAGCAATAAGTGACAAGCTACTAGTATCTAAAAGTCATACACTAAAAGTTCTGATTTGAGACCCTAGTCGTGGTCTACGCATTAGACCATTGCTACTTGTATCATGTATGACGCAACCTAAGCCTTATTTAGTAAGTTATAAGATTAACTCATTTATTTAGCAAAGTACGCCTACCCTCAAAGAGTTTAAGTGGAGAATTTCCAACTCGGCAAATAGCGGCCTAACTAACCTAACCCAGACTTTGTTGGGGCACCTAATGTTTGCTTTACTTTAGAACGAGGCTCTGTATATTATTATTAGTTACTAACCCTTGTACTAACACAAAGTTTTCTTTTGGTCTAATTTATTTATGTTGTTTTCAAGTTGAAATCAGGACGACTACTGCTAAATACTGTTGTAAGGCTACTACACACAGTGCCGGTGGCATAGGCCGCCGGCTTTTGCCGCAACAATGTGGGTGCCGCCGGGATATGCCGCAGGAAGCCGCCGAGAATAATTCCAGTTGTATAGAACGATCACATACAAATTAGCAAGTTGCAACCCGCACGGCCCGCCGGCTTTCCCGGGCGGCCATGCCGGCGGCTCCTTCGTGCAGCATGGCCGGCGGCTTTGTATGCCTGTGTGTAGGAGCCGTTATGTCAAAGATGAAGCACCTTTTATTGATTAACTTAGCAGAAGTATCAGAATAACATTAACTTACAGCTATTCATAATACATTTTATAATGTGACACATACATGTTTTAATGTGACATTGAGAAATATGTTAAGTCTAAGTAATACTACGCCATGAATTTGTACACGGTACAACACTTATCCAGGAATTGTTATTTCAGGTCAAAGTGTTATTTGTAGCCGTTAATTGAATGTTGTTAAGTCTTCCGCTACATAGGATTTACTCCTTTAAACTTATACGCATTTAACCAATAAAACTCTACATATTATAAAACAAAGTCCCCCGCCGCGTCTGTCTGTCTGTCTGTCTGTTCACTCAAAACTCGAAAAGTACTGGACAAATTTTTATACAGTTTTCATCAACATCGAGAGTGATCCCTGAGGAAGGTTTTAGTATATAATAAGTTTAGGTTTTGTGCAAACTGACGATATTAGTTTAACGCGCCGGAAAAAAATAAGCCGATCGGGAGCTTTCCTCGAAAACGCTGCCAAAACCTTTTCAGTTATAACAAAACAATGTATGGTGTGCTTGTACCTCTTTAATAGATCTACAAAAAAGTTCACGATGGTATATGTCTATCTTCCAAGGATAACCCACAATAACCATATTTTGCTTTTACATATTACAATTAAATTATGGGTTATTTTCGAATCTATTTTTAACAATATAGTATTATTTATTTATTTTTATTTATAGTCTCACGCCTGTATCCTATTAAGGCAGAGGTATAAATATTATACCCACATTCAAAGCATCCAAATTTGTCAAACAGCACCCTACACTATTAAAACGGCAAAAGATGTTTATATGCGAAATACTCGGCACCCTGACAGAATTGTATTTCCAAAAGTGCCAAGAACTGCAATGTATGTAAAGAGTAGCATAATAATGTGTGGGCGTATTTTTAATGCTTTACCAAATGACTTGAAAATAATGACTTTAAGTAGATTTTGTATATCCTTAAAAAAGTGGTTACTAGATAAGTCCTTCTACTCAATAGCTGAATACCTAAATAACAATTAGAACATAATTTATTACATAACTGAATATTACTGTAGATACACAAATAATGGATTATACATACAAATAATATTTGCGAATAATAACATTGATGAATGATGATTCTATGTAGTAATACAATTAGATCTACCAATATTTGCATGTCACAATATGACAAAATGTATCTGGCTCTGTTTTTACCTTGTTCCATCTTTATATTAAAACATTTTAAACAAATAAAATCAATTCTATTCTATTCTGAGAGCTGGGCCTGAGGTCGTGAATTCAATATATCTGTGATGTCAAATCTTCAGGTGACAAGCACTGGTATTTGTTTTGTATGGTTATAATTTATTCATAACTAGCTGACCCGGCGAACTTGGTACCGCCTAACAGTCGATTCTTCCATTTTTATTTTTTAGTTTTCTCTCCGTAAGAACCATCCTCGTACTTCAAGGAATTTTATAAAAAAAGAATTAGTGAAATCGGTTCAGCTGCTCTCAAGATTTGCGCTTAGCAACAAATTCAGCGATTCATTTTAATATTAGGTACCTATAGACTGGCCATGAGTTTTATTGCCCGTTCTTTCTCGTGGCTCTACCTATTGCATTGCGAACGTGGCAGTAAATGTAGAATCATTAAGTAATTAACTTAAATTTTGACGTTCATAAGCGTCACTTTGTGGCCTAGATGAATAAATGATTTTGATTTTGATTTTTGACTAGCTGACTATATTTCTTTTTATGTTCGCATTTTTTGTACCTAAATCTAAAGCATTCTCAAGTCCCCTTGAACACACAAAATTACATCAAAATCGTCCAGTGGTTTAGGAGGAATTCAGTGACATACACACACACACACAAGAAATATATATATATAAAGATATGTACCTATGTATACAAGAAGAAATAAATATGTCTACCAGCTATCTGGCCGCCATAGAACAAGCTCTGCTTAGTTTAGGTTACAATGAACGTGTGTGAGTTGTACTTGGATATAAGGATGTCATTCAACGTTCATATACATATATAGACAAAGAAAGTATTCCGTGCAAAAAATCTACATACTTTCCTTACTTCCATGAACTTGTCGGCTTTTCATAAGCATCACGATATCACAAAAATATAATTACGATATTTCATATTATTTTTAAATATGTATTTTACATTTACGTTATAACAACTAGATGTTTATGGAACGAAATACAACATTAAAACATTATGTAACTCGACCAGAACCTTATAATAAATTGCAATACATGCAATATACTTATTATAAGTGTAGCCCAGTAGAGGGACCAACGGACTGCCACGCATAGGGTCTCGGGTTTGAATTCATGGCGCGCACCTATGACTTTTCGAAGTTATGTGCGTATTTAATTGTTAATTATGGCCTGCTAAATGGTGTAGAAAAACAGCGTGAGGAAACCTGCATGTCTGAGAGTTCTCCATAATGTTCTCGAAAGACATGTGAAAACTGCCGACCCGCAGTTGGCCAGTGTGGTGGACTATGGCCTTACCCTTGTCATAGTGAGAAGAGGCCCGTGCCCAGCAGTGAGACAGTGGGTGAGAGCCCATACGCCCCTTAAAATTCACCCCTTCATAAAAATTTGGCCAAATTCATATACAGGGCCTATGATGAAGTGTTAATAAGCATATAATTTTAACCTTCAAGAAATATTAAAAAGTTTAGTTCGTTGTAAATTATATTTATTTCACACATAGACGTCTAAAAAGATATAATTGACATTGCTAAGGTGACTAAGAGGAAAATATTTTATTATGTTTGTATGTTGAGATATGCGTACAATTAAGTTGTAAAATATGATAATTATAGATCTGTCAAGTTTTTATGACACCGAACAACGCGATTCTATCGTTTTTAAGCTATAATAGCTAGTAATTTTAGTCTTAACATCTCCCGCCTGCCTGTTGTATGGTCACGTATGGCTAAGTTTTCTACAGTTTCAAATTTATCTTTCTACTTACAACTTCAAAAAAAAATTGCAGATTCTCAATTCGGTTGTATAACTCACATGTTTTTGATCACAGAACCCCGATTTAATAATCGATTACGAATTTTTTTTTTTTTTTGGAAACATATACTTACTTTACGTATTTATATAACTTGTATGGAACCAGCAGTGGACGTCTCTAGGCTAACATGATGATGTATGGAACCAAAGTTGAAAAATATCCTTTATTTTCCGTTTGAAAATAACTTGTATAGCACCATTTGACCCATACAAGTTTATGTTTTTGTTTTGTTTTCAGTTTGTTTGTAAAAAAAATAATTTGTTTACTATACCTATCAGTATCCTTGCCTCGGTTCCAAGAGCGTACGCAGCATGTATTGAGTTACCCCGAGCGTCTACAGGGGAGAGCCTCACATATATGATATTGATAATGACATATATGCCTGCCCACCAAGAGACTCTGACGGCGGTTAAGCCCAGTTATTTTGGTTTCGGCCGTGAAGCAAAGAAAAACCTTGCTCTCAAGGTAAAGGTTTGTAATTTTCTTAAATTAATATTCTAATGGCGAAATATTTTTCAAAATACTTTTATTATTCAAAATTTTATTGATATAAATATTTCCATAGTTACCGAGAATAATTATGCGTTTCTGTTCCCTTGAACAACTTTGCTATAAATATCTCAATAATGTAGACACATACTTATTATAATTTTATGCTTTAACCAAATAAAGTCACTATGCGAAGTGTTTAGATGTACAATAAATACATTAAGATTGTAACATTTTAGTGGATTAAAAGTCTAGAATGAGCTCCTTCCAGATTCTTCTCATAGCACCACTCTAAGTTGTTAAATCTGTGGCACCACTATTTAGAATCCAATATTTCATTTGTCTTACTTTGATTACTGATTTCAGTCAACGAGTAACAAAATAACAAACAAAAGTAATATCAATGCAATGTTTATCACAGGGCTCAAAGTTCACTTGCCAAATTATTCACTCCCTTCAAATTGAACTTGACGTCTATCAGTACCTAGCATTATATCATAATCATCATCATCATCAGCCTTTGATAGTCCACTGCTGGACTAGGCCTCTCCCTAGCATTATATCATAATAGTATTTTCTATTTTAAACATAGAACTGTTTTGTGTGTTTGATATAAATTTCTACGAGCTCTACATTACAGCATACAAATATTTTCATAGTACTTTATTAACAAAAGTATAACCTATTAACAGTAGAATCCGAAAGACTAGGTACGTGACGTGCTCTCTACAGAGTTAAACCTTTTTTCTTATATGTATATTATTTTGTTTTGTACTTGTTTCTTTTTAAGCCAGTTAATTTTAATTAGTTTCTGTTCCTTTTTCGCATTTAGTGTAGTTGTACGGGTAACGTACACTTCTTGATAATTGATAGATAGAAATGATAGATGGTATAACTTGAACACTTATTTATTGGTTACCGGAAAGTACAAACTTGATAAACTATGCTAAATTATGATTAAATGATTGATATGTTAAAATGCTTATGAGTACACGATATGCTTGCTGAAAGAGAACTGATATGATGGATGTTACAAATTATCACGTTTGACGTAAAATGCTGACCGCGGCAAATGTACGGTTGTTGGCCCGTACAGTAGTATATAAACTTAATTTATTAATAAGTGGATATTGATATTCGCAGTACAGATATTGATGAGAAATATTAAGTTATTCATTAACATGCTTTTTATACAATTTTCATTGACCTACTGTTTTATATCCCACAATAAAATAAAATATCCAAAACAAAAATGACTCGTGCTTAGATATGTTAGCGGTCATAACCTCCAAGTATGTCATGTTAGCTCAGACATGCTAATTGGTTATGTAAATGATATTATAGCACTTAGCACCTTATATTGAGTATGTTACAAAGTGAACATGTATGTTTATCTTGGTTGGGTGTTATTATAACATGTAAGTATTCACAAAAAAAGTTTGTGTACTTTTACCTATTGTCTAGTATCCATAGTTCAAGCTCTGCTTAGTTGGGTAGGTAGAATATTTTATTATTATTATAACTGTTTTTGTTCCTATTCCTACTGCAATTATCATAAATAGAAAATAATTAAGAAGATGATGTTTGAAGTAAAAGAGTGCGCTTTAGCGTGAAAAATAATAAGCATCCTTCACTTCAAACATCTACATATACATTTTTTAAATTAAAACTCTTGGCGAAAAACATGGTGAAATGTGGGTGTAATATTTACACCTCTGCCTATCCCTTTGGGTATCCCCAGGCGTGAGACTATATAAAAAAAATAAAACTCTTGGTCTTCCTGTCTGTCTGTATTAATGCGATAGAGCATGGCATTGGCTCTATTCCCTCACTCTCGAGAAGTTGAGAGTCATTTCGTCATCACGGCTGGTATAGCCCATGTCGAAACGTCAAACCAATTATAAGGTATGTTATCTTTTATTTTAAAGTAATTACGCGATATACACATCTGTTAAGCCTTTAAAGCCTTGTATTCATTAGGCAACATTTGTTGATAAACACTGTTTATAAACAGTTTATAAGCAGTGTTTCATCATCTCTGGATACAGTTAATAAACAGTTCATAAACAAATGTGATGAAACATTGTTTCTGAAACATGTTGCCGTGTTCCCCAATCAAACGGAGAACAAGCCGAAACATTTTGTTTATAAGCAAAAGTCAACAGGTGTGGACGTGTGTTGCGCGAGTTTATCAACATGATGGAAGTGGTGTGGTCCAACAACCAAGTTTCGATGCTCACAGAGCTTTATCAACAGCATCATGTACTTTGGGACTCTTCAAATAGAGATTATAAAGATAAAAAATATATATATGCTTGGGCCGATATTGCTGCAGAATTGAATATGTCGCAAAGAGTAGCGGAAACGATGATGCATACTCTACGCTCACAATTTTCCCGTGAACAGAAAAAGCTTAGGTCATCAAACAGACTTGTACTTGTATACCAAATCAAAAAGACTTGTACTTGTGTACCATCAAATTCACGAAGGTCATGAAGTACGTAATTTTTTATTTAAGACATAATTCCGAATCCACCACCTTTTCTTTTTTTTTTTTTTAGTAGCACTCTTATGAATTACTAGAGGACGACAGCAGCTACGCCTGCATTTTTTTTAAATTTACTCGTTTTGGCCGATCCCGTGGGAATTTCGGGAAGTCCCTTCTTAGTGCACCGCTGCGGTCCCCAAGGAATACACATGCCAAATTTCAGCTTCCTGCGCCCAATAGTTTCGGCTGTAGCGTGTCTGTCAGTAAGTCAGTAACGCAAGGATTTTGTATATTAAGATTATGTAAGCACAAGTAGCACTGAGCATCACTACCTCCTCGGGCGACATCCTAACAACAACTGATAAGTGTGGACGGCCATGTTTCAGAAACAGTGTTTACGGTAAACTTGATGATAAACACGTCATATACAGTTTATCAACAAATGTTGCCTAATGAATACAAGGCTGTATTCATTTGGCAACATTTATTGATAAACTGTTTCTAAAACATGGCCGTCCACACTTGTCAGTTGTTGCTAGGATGTCGCCAGAGGAGGTAGTGGTGCTCTGTGCTGCTTACATAATCTTATACTAATATACTAGCCGTTTCCCACGGTTTCACCCGCGTCCTGAGGTAACTACTTTGCGTACCCGAAAATCCCAAATAGCTTAAGGACCCCTATTTTTCTAAGATAAAATATAGCCTATGTTACTCGCAGATAATGTAGCTTTCTTATAGTGAAAGAATTTTTAAAATCGTCCAGTAGTTTTTGAGTTTATCCATTACAAACAAAAATACAAATTTTTCCTCTTTATAATATTATATGTAGTGTAGATAAAGCTGAAGATTTTGTTTGTTTCTTTGATTGGTTAAACGCGCTAATCTCAGGAACTACTGGACCGATTTGAAAAATTATTTCACCGTTAAATAGCCTATTTATCGAGTAACGCATTACGCTATAAGCGACGGGAGCGGAGCAGTAACCTTAAATAACGCGGGTGTAACCACGGGCAACCTCTAGTAATTCATAAGAGTGCTACTAGAAAAAAAAAGAATAAAAAGGTGGTGGATGCGGAATTATCTTTATGAACATCGAAACATACTATTACCATGTTAATAAACTCGCGCAACACACGTCCACACCTATTGACTTTTGCTTATAAGCAAGATGTTTCGGCTTGCTCTCCATTCGATTGGGGAGCACGGCAACATGTTTCATCACATTTGTTTATGAACTGTTTATAAACTGTTTCCAGAGACGATGAAACACTGTTTATAAACTGTTAAGAACAGTGTTCATTAACAAATGTTGCCTAATGAATACAAGGCTTTAAGTTAAATAGTACTAAGCTGTAAAAGTCTTTATTGAACACTAGACCGCGCGGTTATCGCAGTATAAAAAAATTGCCTATGTCACTCTTCACCCACCTATCTCCACACCCAAAAATCATACAATGACCTCGCTACGTTAAGACCTGAAGAAAAGACTAAAGCCCTGTTATAATTGTAAACATTTGTTTCGCAACTGTTGCTAAACATCATTGTTTCGAAACATCAATGTTTCTGGCAACGAAACTGTTTATGCAACCATGTTGATAAACAAAAGTTTACAATGAATACGAGGCTTTATATATAAGCACACTTTCTATTATTAATATTAGTATGGAAGTAAAGATAGAATAGTAAAGAAAGATCTTAAAATGCAACAGTTGCAAATAAATGTATGTGTCACTGTATGACATTCAAGCAACAAACAAAGAACATACAATTTGTGTGCCGTCATATGTGGGCACTGAACCCACTGCTTGCGTCGCATTGCCTACCACGAAACCCACTATGCTCTTCATGTCGTTGACCCGAACACAGTCCGTTAATGTGTACCGAAAGAAAACAAGCCTGTTATCTTGAAAATAATTCTTTATCGAAATTATGTACCGTGCACATTAATATGTGCTGGTGCGATTATTGACTGTAAATACATAATATAACTTCACGCCTTTTACCCCCGAAGGGGTAGGCAGAGGTGTATTACACACCCACACTTCGCCAGTTATGTTTCTGTCCCAATGTAATAGGGGGCGAGCCTATTGCCATCTACGGGGCACATCATTAAGCGAGCGATAATGAATTTATAATGCACACATAACTTCGAAAAGTCAGAGGTGTGTGCCCGGGGTACCTGGGGATCGCACCCGAGACCATCGTCTCGGCAGTCCGTTACGTACACCACTGGACTATCGCCGCTCCCTATTGTAAATACATAAATGTATTTATAATCATCATATATGTACTGTTACTTACAAGTCATAAACAAAAACATTATATTATTTTGACATCATTAAACTGCTCTGGCATTATCAATGTTTTTTTGTTTGTTTAATTTATATAGATATTCACATACTAATTACATAGGTATTCAGTTTGTTCATTTCTTTTTATAATTATGTTTACACCAGTCGCAGTCACAGTATGACTGACCTACTGTGACCGCGGACACGTCCTTTCTTTCATAATTATCACGTTTCCAATATTCAGACATTGAGACCAATTACATAAATATATTTGGTACCTAGGTATAGGTAGGCATCAATAGTTTGTGAATGTTTATATTTTTTTTTGTATTTACAGTTCATAATTTTCTTACTTAGACGGACTATTTGTTTTTCAGTGCGATGCGAGACAATCCGCCTAATGTGAGCAGTGTCATATAAGTTGTAAGGCTACTGACACACTTATCCGTCTCTGAAAACGGAACGAGAAAACAGATCGTCCGTCCTAGTGTGAACAGACTCTTAAGGTCTATAACTGGTAATTACAAAGGATTAATGTTTTAATACCCTCGTAATAACTTTAATAGTAAATGCACAATAAAATTACGAACGAAATTATTTAACTTACTTTACTCACAGTTTGCGACCTTCGATAGTGTGCCGGCGATTACAACAACAAACGATAACGGGACCAAAATAACCAGTTCTCGCCAAAACATACACCACACACACACACACTAACACACTTATTAACTACACACATACACCGACTCTACATCCATTTGTATTACACATTTATAAAACAATACTCAAATAACATTTTCCCAACAAACGGCTAATCGTTTAAACACTTTCGCATCTGCAGCGAGACTGTAAATAAACTGCGGACGCGTCTATTAATATCAATGTCAGTATCTCCATGATACTGATACATTGACAACGTAAAAAGAGAACTACAAATAGGTAGTTATACTCATGAAGCAATGTACGACAGGCCGGATAAAGCAGTTATCCGTTACATAACAAACCGGTCTATTTTATGACAGAATTACAAGTTTCCACGTTTAACTTTTATGAGTAGTGGTTAGTAGGTATTATACGAGATAAATAATTATCTGTGGGATCAACCTTCGATACATAGATTATACAGATATCTTCGATCTGTGTAGACTTATGTGTTACGCGCGCTAGATGGTGTTGGTGTGCAATCAATTGTTTAGGAAGGATAAAGATTGTTTTATGATTAATTTACGAGTTGTAGGTATCTAGTGCGCATTGATATTAATGACGGTCGCAGTGAACAATTGTATACAGGGTGTAAGAAGACCCTTAACGAGAACTGAAATCACATGTTGTACCAATCACTACGAACATTTTTTGACTTCGGCACCATACCCAGGTATGGTGCCGAAGTCAAAAAATGTTCGTAGTAAATTACTGGTTCAGGAGATATTGAGGCTCAAAGTTAGTATAGAATTTTTCTAATTAGGTACAAAATTTATGCATTTACCCCGCCAATATGTTCTAAAGATGCCCTATAAAATGTGAAAACTTAAAAAGAAATCGTTTCCCAGGTATTATTTTTTGTTAGTATGACTTGGCATGATGTCCACAACGAGTAGACTTCGACTTGGTGATGGGTCTTGTGACAACCTGTTTTATGTACCTACTAGAAGTTCTTACTACTAGCTCATGTAACTACTTTTAAACTACCATGATTTGTACACATACTAATGGTTATGTAACGGATCTGAATCGTGTTAACTAAACGAAAAGAAAGATGAAATACCTTTCTATTTGCCAGAAGCTACTAGCTCATGTTACTACTGTTAATACGGGAAAATTGTGAGGATAGATCTATGGAGAGTTCAAGCAAGAACTGATTTTTATTAAACATGGCAGTAAAGCCTATAAGTTATACATTAGAATAGCACATATCCTAACATTCGTCACGGTAACGGACACCCACACGCTTGAAGTGGCCCGACGCTAGTAACACATAAATTAACGGTAAATAATCATATCGTTGCCTATGATTGCTAAACAATACATAAGAGTCCTTTGACCCTCAACTTAACTATCCTGTTCACAGCACAGACTACATTATTTTTTTTTCTGTTTTACTGCTTCTTGTATTCACTAAGGTGGACAGCATTTAGATTTCTTCTCCAATAAAAAGAGCACTGCCTCCGTGGTCCAGTTGATAGCGTATGCGACTGCTGATCGGAGGTCCCGACTTCGATTCCCGGGTCGGGCAAAAAGTGTTACTGGGTTTTTCCGAATTCTTAGTAGCTGCACGGAGTCTGGTGATGTGTCCGGTAACGGCAATAGGCTCGCCCCCTATTACGTGAGACCTAAAAAATTCATGGCAAAATGTGGGTGTAATATTACACCTCTGCCTATACAGGCGTGAGTCTATAAGAACATGAGTCACTTACCAGCTATCAGTAAATGTACATGGATATAACAGTGAACAGTGGTAGAGCGGCCCTGGTTACAGGATGGTGGGTGACTCGGTTCGGGTAGCACCACTCCCTTATTTTCTTCCCATCCTTTGTTAGCTTCTCTCAGTGTCACGGAGGAAAGTATGAGAGTCAGAAGCGGCTTGATTTTTCTCTTTTCGTAAAAATAAAGTAAGAACAAAAAGTCGTCTTCAAAAACTTGACACAATATCGTCATAAAGCCTTTCGCAGTCCACTATTGGACATAGGCTTCTACTAATTTGTGTCACAGGAGCATTGTGGGTCAATGAGTGGATTCGACTTACTTTACCACGCTGGCCAAACGGTTTGGTATGGGGTTTGATGTCAGGTTGGACGTCTCTTGCCGAAGGTACTATTTGCTTATTGCTTTTTCATCAGTGGCCTGCTACGACACCCTCGGAATGAAAAAAAACAACGACTCTTTGCATTCTTAATCCGTTACAACATACATGATTTTAAAAGTAGCTTGAAGATTTATTAACCTTATATTAACAAAATGCCATTATTTATGTGTGTTATTTATCTACTGATAGGAACAAAAATTCTCATTAAATAAAAACTACAGAGGCAAACTGAATTAAATACATGTGACCAAACGATAACTATTTGTAGCGCAAGGAAGAAAAAGCGAAAACATTATGCGTCAGGGGCGCTTTTAGAAAATGTATGTGAAAATTCTCAATCGACGTAATCCACGGCTACTGTAAATATTTGAGGAACAGAGCCTTTTCATTTACATAAAACCCTTCATTACATGTGGTTTTATAAAGGCTAAGTCAAATTAATATGAATTTAAATCTCAACACACATAAGATACGAAATAGCAAAGTGAACTGCAATCAAAATCAAATTTGTGAGCGCATCTTACTCAAATATTTGAGTGCACGATAGTTACAGTCCGAATATCGACGATCAAATATAACTTTCATGTCAGAAATTTTGTGCGGTACATATGGCGCAGAACCGGACCGAGTGGAGAAAACTGACATACAGTCACGATCCTCAGCATTGAGAGAACGGCCAGAATGATGAGATAGCCCATTTATTGAGGAAGGCTTATAGGCTATATAACATCACGCTATTAGCGACGGGAGCGGAGCAGTAGCCTTAAATAATGCGGGTGTAACCGCGGGCATCCTCTAGTGAAATATAAAATTTGTCTATTCCAATTTTGTGAACATTAAAGAAAACAAGCGAGTGCATTTTATCGAACATTCTACCGGTTTTTTTATTTATTTATAGGCTCATGCCTGTATCCCCGAAGGGGTAGGTAGAGGTGTAAATATTACACCCACATTTCACCATGAATTTTTAGCTCGCCCCCTATTACGTGGGACGTAATTGAGGGCGAGCCTATTGCCGTGACCGGCCATATCACCACTGCTACTGAGTATTCGGGAAAACCCAGTAACACTTTTGCCCGACTCGGGAATCGAACCCGGGACCGCCAATCAGCAGTCCCATACGCTGTCCACTGGACCACGGAGGCAGTCACTAGAAAGATCATTAAAATGTTCGTAGCAATGCTTGTTTCTGTTCGTTGTTCATATTTCAATTAATTTAAAAACAGCGTTTGCTCTGTGTTCATCATTACATTTCATTAAAACTAGCTGTTTTCCGCGGTTTCACCCGCGTCCTGAGGGAACTACTTCGCGTACCCGATTAATTTAGTGCAAATTACTCCTTGGTACATGAGCTATCCGCCAGTGAAAGTCCCGTCAAAATCGGTCCAGCCGTTTCAGACATTAGCGAGAACAAAGAGACAGACAGACAAAAACTGTGTCATTGTCTATGTAATTTCGGTATATGAACCGTGTATATGTTACGGGTAATGCTAGAAGATCGAGTAAACCTAGGTTTACCCGGGTTGACTATACTACCCAAGCTTTTTGGGTAAAGTCCGAATAATGAGTAAAATAAATTTTAATTCGGCGTTTACCCATACTCACCTAGATCTACCCAACTCTGGCTGGGTAATGTTAAAATGTTTCTAATTAATTAGTAAAATGAAAATCCAAGGGCATTTTTAACTTGAATTATTAAAAAAAACATTAAAAGACGAATGAAGAGCATAAACTAGTATTAATAGCATAAACTAATAGCGGGCTGAAACATGATATCTTTAATAGCATAAAGATATTAAAAGTTTGTGTAACAATTTAGTTCATAAAAGTACTACCAATCAATGTTATTTCAATTCAAATTATTTATTTGAGCAAGACAAACTACGGTGACATTTTGAATTGCAAAATTTTCCTGCAGCTTTGCATGAACACTTCTTTGCAGCACATTTTGTTTTTCCTCCTGAAAGCGACTGCTCATTTGCGAGCTCTCGTAAGCTTTTTCTTTCTGGTGATATATTTTCAATATTAATCAGTTTATTATGACTCACAGAAAACTGATTCCTTGAGAACATTTTCTCAATAGTACCACGTTCGTTTCCTAGCCTATACAGATCATCAGATTTTTCTATAACTGCCAGAAGCACATTCCGAAACTCGCCTCTTCCTCTATCAACCGTCTCTCCAACAGAACATGGAGGAAATTTTAAATTAGATAAGGCTTTAATTTATTTTTCTTGATTTTCTAAGCTCAGTCGTGCAAATAATCTATGTTCAGTTATATTTCGATGGATAGTACAAATTTCACACAAATTTATTTCTTGAGTAATTGTGCCTGGATTTAAACATCTACAACACTCCATTTCGTTTTTCTTTTTGGCCAATTCTTCTACACTTATTAGCCGTAAAACTTCCCTATCACCTTTTTATTTTACACTTCTGTTTCAATTTCGTTATATTCAGTTTATCATCTCCTTGGTCTTTGAACGGCCATTCTGTGATTGCAGCTCTACATTAAGTAAATTTCCTTGAGATTCTTGAATAGATTCCTGCAAGCGGTGCGGGGGAGGTGGGCCCCCGCATTAGTGCCACTTGCTCAAAAATTACGCAACACCTAACATTACCCAGCCAGAGTTGGGTAGACCTAGGTGAGTATGGGTAAACTCCGAATTAAAATTTATTTTACCTATTATTCGGACTTTACCTAAAAAGCTTGGGTAATACTAAGTCAACCCGGGTAAACCTAGGTTTACTCGATCGTCCCCCCCGTTGGATCTCCACCTTGTCGTGGTGGGGGGGCTCAGTAACCGTGGATTGGTTACCCGCGGTGAAGCTAAGAGGGATCCAGGAGGGGACGCTCCGCGTGGGCTTGACGGGGCCTGCGCAGGATGCGTCCAACGGTGCGGGTGCGGGGGACAGTTCCGTCTGTCCCTCGCAGTCAGGCGTAGTCGCGGGAGGAGAGGCGTGTCGGTGTTGCGTTGCCGCGCGCCCTATCTCCCGCGACCAAATGGGGGCGCACCATTCGATGCGTCGCGGTGGGGCCGCAGAGGAAGAGGAGATGCGGTGTTGCGTTGCCGTCCTCCCTATCCTCTGCGGCCGCTTGGTGTTTTGGCGGCGGAGCCCAACACCCTCATCCGCCGCCAAGGGGGTTTTGTTTGGGGCCCGCCGGACCATATGGCGGGCCAATACCCGTCGGGGGGTTGCGACGTATGCTTGGGCGAAACCCGACCCTCCGACACACGGGAACATGAGGCACACGGGTTGGTTTTTAGGCAGTAAGAGTCTGACAGTCCCCTTCGCCCATCCCCCAGGGCGGAGGGACTCCATGAGGATTTTCCAACCCGACACCAAAAAAAAAAAAAAATTTACTCGATCGTCTAGCATTACCCGTAACATATACATTCATACGCATTAAGTAAAAAGCAGTTATTTTACTATAACAAACAGACACTCCAATTTTATTTATGTGTACAGATTTATTCATCGTTATTCCAAGCCGTTCACCTTTAAACTCTAACACTAGATTTCGCCTCACACTCAAATGAGTTTTTTAAGAATATGGCCATGTTATCTATGGGTCGACGTGGCTCCTACACTCGAACCATAAACGAGGAATGGAGGTATCGAAAGACAAATCAAAATACATGCCACCACGATGGCCAAGTACAAGTTAACAGACGTCATATTAATTTGAAACCACTATGAAGAACTCTCAAGTTACTAAACGTTTCCTATAGTTAGCAATAATCTTAATTTTTATACTATTATTTAAAGCTAAGTAATCGCTCTAGCAATACGAGATGCGATAGCTGAGTGGAGAGACCGACAAACTGCTACGCAGAGTCTCGGGTTCGAATCCACGGCACGCACCAATGACTTTTCGTAGTTAAGTGCGTATTAAATTGTTAATTATCGCTTGCTAATCGGTGAAGGAAAACATCGTGAGGAAACCTGCATGTTTGAGAGTTCTCTATAATGTTCTCGAAAGAGATGTGAAGTCTGCAAACCCGCACTTGGCCAGCGTGGTGGACTATGGCCTACCCTTATCATACTGAGAGGAGGCCCGTGCCCAGCAGTGGGACAGTAGGGGGCTGATGAGGATAATGAATCGCTCCAGAGTACAAACCCGCATCTGCCAGCCTGATAAACTGAAGGTCTACTAGCTGTACTAATACTGCTGTTTAGATAAATAAAAATTGTAGTCTTAAAATACAAATGTCAACGCTAATGAAAAAGGAAACGTACTTATAGAAAATCGATACTAAGTTCGTAGCGTTCGAGCCCGCTTACTTTGTAGAGCTAGTTTATAGAATTGGTTTTATTTAGACTAACACTATTTGCGGCTGACAGAAATAAAACGTGAATCAATTCTAAATTTGCACAGTTATTTCCATCTAAAGGTTGCCTGGTACGAAAATGGTTACTTGGTTATCAACTAACTGTCTGTACGTATGGAATAAACTTAAAACCTAGCGAACACATTTTTCATTGGTTTCGCCGCTAGAGCCTGGAGATTTTCTCGTGAATAAATGGTTTCATTCTATCAAGGAACAAAACATAAATAGATTAGAAGCAGCGACAGTCTACTGGAGATACCACCTGCATGGCAGTCGCCATGCAGGTGGTATCGGATTCAAACTGTCACACTGACTTTTCGAAGTAATTTGCGTAATACATTGTTAACCATCACGTGCCCAGTACCTCGAGTACAAACACTTTAAGCTAATAGACCATCATTATAGAGAGTCTTTTTCTATGAATGGCAGACACTTTGAAAAAAAATCCCTCCAAAAGACTCCGCTCTTCAAGTCTTGAGTTAATCTGTATATAAACACATCATACTTACCTATTTAGTGAAAGAAAACTGAAAGGACCATTTTGGTCGTTTTCTTTCATCAACAATTGGTAAAAAGTTTACTCCGAACAGATATTATTACGTAGTACTAGCCTGCAAATACTCAATGGACACAAGAAGTTAATATTTTACAGTAAAATAAATATTTACACTGGCGACTTTGCCCTTGTTACATCTTGATAAAAAGTAAACTATCTGTTATTCTTACTAAAAAAATATTCTTCTATAAATTTTGGCAGGTACCGCTTGGTAAATTTTGTGGCGAATAAACATTTATCCATACTTGCAAACTTTCAAAACTTTCTTACAGACAAATCTAACTAAGCAAAAAATCAAAGACAATAACGATTATTCGAACTCCTAGCTTTTTCCTCAGTTTTTAAATAACTTCCATTTTACTACAGAATTTACGTAGAAACTTAAATGTAGATTAATCAAGAGCGACCACAGTCCTGAGAGCTAATCCTGTTTTTTCATTCCTCTGGACTCGAAATATGTATACCTAATTATCCACATCCCACCTAATCCTACCATTCCCGCGTGAGTTTTAAAACGTGAAATACTTACTTAATTTCCCCAGTTCCCTAGAGTTCAGCAATAAAAAACCCTGTAGTATTTGCTACCACTGGTTCGTTTGCGTCTAACAAAAAGTAAATAGAACTGCGTGCAATCAAATAAAACCCAGTGGAGTCTTTCGTTAATTATCACAATGCACTTGATTACCAATTTGTTTTACTTCTGCTATATCCACACACGATTGGTTTGTTTTAAGTGTCGTTTGGAATTTGTCAACAACACCTGTAATATGTTATATCAACCAGCCAAACAAGTCCTCCGGCTGTCTAAGCAACAACTTCGGACAGTCATGGCCGCCTATACCTACAGAACAAGGATCCTTTAATAAGCACCTATTTACAATAGATATCACCGACAGCCCACTGTGCAGAGTCTGTATGGCAGCAGACGAGACGGCAGCCCACCTGCTCCTCGACTGCCCTGAGGTCGCACAGTACAGGCAGCAGTACCTGACCAGACACAGCACCCTGAGGGAAGCAGTGGGCCACATAAAGAGTCTGCTGGCCTTCCTCGAAAAGCTGGGGTGGCTCGAATGACAACACCATTCCCACCCGTACGCGAAATACACGCCAAGACGTGGAGTTGCGGAAACAGCCCGTGCCATCAAGTATCAAGTAATATGTTATATCTCATAGTCGTAATCAAAATTTTTTATCCACTAGACATAGCCCCCGGCTCCGCCCGCTTGATTTATACACCTAAACCTTCCTAAGGCATCACACTATTTATTGAAACAACCGTACGAAATTCCGTTCGATAGCTTTTGAGTTAATTTTGTTCATACGATCAGACAAGGGTGAAACAGGCACTTCATTTTAAAATATGTATTGATACAATATGCCTACTAAAGCCTGCAATGACATTGCTAGTTCTAAATTAAGTAGATTTTCAAACAAAATTTTAATATTATATTCGATTAAATTATTTATGGGGCAGATTAATTTGTAAAAGATTATTGGAAATTGTACTTATTTATACTATGCGTGCGAAAATGGTAGACACTTATGTAATGGTTCGCTACTAAAATGATTATCGCTACTTGCGAAATAAATTACATATAAGCATTGATCTATTGTTACCTCTATGCATATAAGTACCTACACTTATTTTGTTTGTAAGTATTATAACCTATCAACTATTTATCACTATTAGTGGTTAACATCGTGTGTTCAAAATGTTCAGTTTAAATGTTATTTAGGTACATATTACAACGTATACATTCACAAATCGATAAGCTTTTAGACTTTTTTGTCGAGCAACTATCAAGTTGACAGTATGTGCGCTTTAATATATTCTTTTAAACATATGATACACAACAAAACAGTTGTTCGACTAAAAGTTGTATGTATGCGCTAGCCCTTACACTATACAAAAACTTTACTATTCCAGGAAATAACCGGGTTAAGGTTTAGCTTTATTTGTAGCTCAAGCGTCAACGACCGGTTTAAAAATTCAATCTATCCGTGAATATGGCTACTAGAGATAAATATTTGACACAACATTCACACATAATATGTGTCAATAATTTTAGGCTTAAAATATAAGTATAAGTACTTACTTCCTCCGCAGATATTCTATCTTTTTCATACATTGAGTTACATTTAAATGTCATGAAGTTTTATATATTAATGCTATTAGTGTGAATTCATATACATAGTATGAAAAAGATCTCGTGAGATTTCAATATTATCCCTAATATTAAGTACTACTAGTACCGTACTAGTAAGAATACGGATTGTCGCCACCTCATATCGTCCCATAGGTGTCGTAAGAGCCGACAAAGGGAGCATATTATGCAGAGAACAGCACTGTAAGAGAAGGAAAACTTGATACAAACCCTATACCAACCCGTTTGGCCAGCGTGGTGTAGTAGGCCAATTCCTCCTTTCAAAGGAGAGGCCTAGTCCAGCAGTGGACTGTTGAAGGCTGATGATGATGATTAAGTACTAGAGGACACCCGCAGCTACGCTCGCACATTTATTTTAATTTAACTGTTTCTGTCCGATCCCGTGGGAATTTCAGGAAATCCCTTCTTGGTGCACCCCTACGATCCCCAAGGAACATACATGCCAAATTTCAGCTTATTGCGCCTTATAGCTTTGGCTGTAGCTTGTCTGTCAGTCAGTCAGTAATGCAAGGATTTTATATATTAAGATATGCAGATAAAATCAATACAATGCGGTAAGGTAAGCGTTCTTGCACGTTGTTATTTAACTAGTACTGTTTATATGCCAATATAAGCTGACCTCCTCTTATACAGGCTTATCTTACAGCAAAAGATCAGCTGATACGAGCTAAGTACTGCTCATGTGTCGCCCTAGTAGCTGGTTATGTAGTTTGCAGTTTACACTGAGATGTTATTAGCACAAGGTTTCTATAATTACAACGGTCAAGTACTAGAATTATTCATGCGTAATTTAAGTTATATTTAGAACTGCTGCTCACGCTAATATAGTATCGTAGCGAGTACCAAATAAAAAAAGTGACACGACAAGGCGTTCTCTTTTTCCAGCTGACATAATAATAATAATGTCCTCCTGACCGAGCTGACTGATTTCGGCCACGGCGGCTTGTCTATATATGAGACTTACCTAGCCATCTGCGCGGGACATATTAGATATAGTGCACAAGTATGTGCGCGTACACAATTGTACTCTCTAGTCCCTCGCTCTCATAGTCCGATGGGACGCCACATGCGACATGACCGGAGAGAGATTGGGCGCAGGACCAACGGCTTAACGTGCTTTCCGAGGCACGGAGGTTTGACACCACACCACACAACACAACCTTTAGTGTATATAAAACGATAGTTTTGTTTTCTTTCTACAGAAATGATTATATTTTATTCAAAGTTCTTTAGTTTAACTAGAATGTCTAGATTACTTTACGCTTCCTTAAGTACGGTGAACCTAATTTTGAACTAAAATGCATTTACAGTTTCTTTGTAATTACATACATACATACATAGACTCACGCCTGTCTCCCCGAAGGGGTAGGCAGAGGCATATAAAACGCCCACTTTTCGCCATTGTTTTGATCCCACGTAATAGGTGGTGAGCCTATTACCGCTTATCGGGATATTTTGTTTGCCAGAGCCTCGTCCGTTGATCGGCAGGTGCACCACTTGCAGGTGAGGTTGGCTTGGGACCCTAAGTTCTTGGTGGGAACCCTATGACATAAACTAACAGTATACCTAATCTGTTGCGTTCGGTGAGTGAGAGTGCCGGAGGCCCCATCCCCTATTCCTTCTCCCTCATCCCACTCCTCCTCCTATCCCTTTTCCCAACCCCAAGGAGCGGCAACGCACTTGCGACTCTTGTGGTGTTGATTGTGTCTATGGGCGGCGGTAATTCCTTACCATCAGGCGATCCGTCTGCTCGTTTGCCGCATTACTATAATAATATGCAACAGTAATTAGAAATCCAAGTGGTTCGAAGTAGCATTGAAGTGCACTTACACGACTCCGTCATATGACATCACTTACTACGTGTAATTATCGTCGCTGTCTCACGATTAACGGGTGATCTTCTAGCGTATGTCACTCACCTTTGGGGTGAGGCGATGGACAGGCATGGAGAGTCGTTGGCTATTAGTCTCGACATCTCCAAAGCCTTCGATAGAGTCTGGCATCGTGCGCTTCTTTCCAAGCTTCCAGCCTACGGCTTGCCGCCTCGATTGTGCAACTGGGTTGCCAGCTTCCTGCATGAGCGCCGTATACGAGTCCTTTGTGAAGGTGAGTCATCGAAGTTTCTCCAGGTGAACGCTGGTGTGCCTCAGGGGTCCGTGTTATCGCCCACGCTTTTTCTTCTGCATATCAATGATATGCTCACTTTTGGGGGCATACATTGCTATGCAGATGATAGTACTGTACATGGGCGATATCTCGGACACCCTGCGGCTAAGCAAGCCGATACTGAGGACTATAGGTGAACACTTGTTGTTGAGCATGACCGGGTTCTGAATTGCATCTCGCGTTGGGGTGATGAGAACCTGGTCGAGTTCAACGCCAAGAAAACACAGGTGTGCGCATTCTCAGCCAAGGTATCTCCATTCCTTCCCCATCCCTCTCTTCTGGACACTCCACTACCGATTCAAGACAGCCTCAATATCCTGGGTATGGACATACGCAGAAATCTCAACCAGAAGAACTACATCGAGGGTGTCATCAAATCTGCATCTCGGAAACTCGGAGTCCTGAACAAGGTGAGGAGGATTTTCACGCCGGAGCAGTTGTATCTGTTATACAAGACCCAGGTTCGCTCCTGCGTGGAATACTGCTCTCACGTTTGGAATGGCTCTGCTCAGTACTTATTGGACGCCCTCGATAGGTTGCAGCGGCGTGCTGTCCGTATCATCGGGGATCCAGAGGCCACTAAGACTCTTGAGTCACTGCAATTACGCAGAGATGTGGCCTCAATGGCTATCTTCTACCGCATCTATCACGGTGAGTGCTCCGAAGAGCTCTTTCAACTAATCCCACCCTCTCCTTTCCTATCCCGAACGACACGTGCTGGGTTGAGGTGCCACTCCTACACGGTAGAATAGATACCGTCATGCACCAAACGGTTCGGCGCCTCTTATCTCTGCCGTACCATTAAGATGTGGAACTCTTTACCAGTCCACGTGTTTCCCTCCACCTATGATCCGGGGTCCTTTAAGCGGGGCGTGAAAAAGCTTTACTCAAGGCCGTCAAGGTAAGGGCCATCATGCCATAATGCCATGCTGGCTGCTGGGATGATGTCCATCACTATAGGACTTCACTGACTGCTTAACTAGGCTAGAGGGCGCCACGCTCGATTGTTGACGTCTTAAAGAGCTCTGAGTAAATAAAACAGTGTTTTAATTAATTAAGTTATTTAATTCGCATAAAGCTAATATTCTATGTACACCTAAAACTATAATACGGAGTCACGAGTGTTTACAAAGTGTTGTGATATCAAGAAACAATAAGTTTAAACTATAAAATTATAAGTTGTGGAACAATAACAATTGATACAATAATTAAAGTATAATATCGATACCTTTGGGTAGAAAGGTCGTATAAACCATTTTGGCCAAATTGAGTTATATATACCATTTTTCTCAGAATTTTTTTCCCAATCGATCTGTATATACGAAATGTAGAAATTCGCACAAAAATGGTTAATACGACCCCGAAATTTTTGGTCATAACCTCTTAAAAAAGGTAAATTTTCAGTGTAAAAGCCGAATGTTATTTTTTTGTATTTTTGTTATGATGTACTAACCATAATTTTTATTAACTCAGGGCGTAAAAATAGTCGTTAATTGTAAATGGTTTATACGCCCTAATGTGTTGAATGCATTACCTAAGCCTAGTTTAAATTCGACGTCGTAAATCCTTATTGCATATCGACCTTTGGGTAGAAAGGTCGTATAAACTAAACCCCGAAAGTGTTTAAAAATGATCTATGAGAAAGATTCTTACAATTTGCTAATGAAAAAGGTTAAATCATCAAAACCTATCTATCTTCGTTAGTTTTAAAGTTAGCTTAGATTTACGTCTAAGAAAAATCAATTCTTGGTTAATACACCCCATGAAAATGTACTTTAAAAAAAATGTATAGGTCGTATATCCATTTTTAATAAGCTTATGGTCACATTTACTGTCGTAAAAACCCAATTATCGATACCTTTGGATAGAAAGGTCGTATAAACCAAAACCCGACTTTTCAGGCGAGTAGAAAAAATAATTGTTGTTACATAAAAATCCATAACTTTTTTGGTTTTGAAGTTATAAAAAAATGATCTATGGGAAAGTTTCTTACAATTTGCGTATTATGCAAAACCTGGCGATGAAAAAGAGTGACCGTGAGTTTTATTGCCCGTTCTTTCTCATGGTTCTACGCCCTTGCTTTGCGAACGTGGCAGTAAATGTAAATGTAGAGTCTTTAAGTACCTAATTATTTTAGAAATTTATTATTTTGACGTTCATAAGCGTCACATTGTGACCCAAATGAATAAAGGATTTTGAATTTGAATTTGAATTGAAAAAGGTTGAATCATCAAAACCATTCTATCTTCTTTAGTTTTAAAGTTAGCTTGGATTTACGTCTAAGAAAAATCAATTCTTGGTTAATACACGTCATGAAAATGTACTTTAAAAAAACTATATAGGTCGTATATCCATTTTTAATAAGCTTATGGTCACATTTACTGTCGTAAAAACCCATATATCGATACCTTTGGGTAGAAAGGTACTATCAACCAAAACCCGACTTTTCAGGAGAGCAGAAAAACTATTTTTTTACATAAAAATTCATAACTTTTTTGTTTTTGAAGTTATAAAAAAAATATCTATTAGAAAGTTTCTCACAATTTGCGAATGAAAAAGGTTATATCATCAAAACCTATCTATGTTCTTTAGTTTTAAAGTTAGCTTGGATTTACGTCTAAGAAACGTCAATTCTTGGCTAATACACCCCATGAAAATGTACTTTAAAAAAACTGTATAGGTCGTATATCCATTTTTGGTAAGCTTATGGTCACATTTACTGTCGTAAAAACCCATATATTTTGTTTTTTTTGAATTAAAAACCATTTATAATCATAAATCAATTGAATTCTGAAAGACAAGTTAATCGAAATATGAACTCTTTTTTTATTGGGTTAGGATTGAAATTGCTTTTGTATCAATAAAGAGTAATGTTTTTAGTGCAAAATATTATTCCCCTCGGACTGTACTTGGTGGATTGATGTTTTTTTTAAGCGGGTCTTTCGCTTAATACATTTATATTCGATCTATATCTTTGTTGAAACGGTTTTATTGTATTAAATAAAGTGTATCTTTTAGGTGTATAATAATATTGAGTGTAAATAAATAATAAACCGAAAACCGATACCAGAGATTCAGTGCATGATACCTCTTGGCGGTCGAATTTTCCCAGTTTAGGGTAGATATTTATGATGTTTTTAATAGCCTACCGTCACTGATCAGTCTTATGCGACTACCATGATTAATACCTACAAATCGCAATAGCTACGTGCTACAATTTATTAAGGCTAGAACACTCTTGTCGCACCTACTCGCATATACTCATGCGAGTAGGTGCTGAGTTCGGTAAGTTGTAATTCAGAATGATTCTTTTTATACTCGTATATTATCCATTTATTTAAATTACAACACATTTGTTTTATCTGCTAGGGATTAAATGGGTTAAAATTAAATTTTCATGTAACTTCAAGTTGATTCTGAAATGTAATAACAAAATGTAGAAATTTTAACTTTTGTGTAGGTATCGCGAAATTTAAATTGTGCTTCGGGCTATATACCACGTACCTTCTACTCCTTCTACCTTTGTTTCGAGAAACCGATATATTTGCAATGTTGCAAGCAATAATTCATAATTCGTTTTAAAATAATTTATAATAATAATTAAAATAGTTTATAGTAAAAATTCATAAATAATTTTAAACTAGTTCTGAAAACAAATTTATATCATAAATAAGTTACGTTTAGTGCTTGATCGTTTTTTTATTTAGTTGCAATTCAATAAATTACTTAGTAAGTAAGCCTTAGTACAAAGGCTTAATTCAATAATTGATTGAATTAAGTACATTTAAATATGAACAAAAATTAAAAAAAGATATCAAACATTTTATAAATGATTAAAATGCCTGATTCAGAAGAAGTTTGAATAATTTTTGTTTTTTATGACTAAGTCGATTTTTTATTTCACATTTCTGTTTAAGGTGTTTATAATATTTTTCAATTTAAAATGTTAAACCTGTTAGGTATGTTGTACCATTATTGAAATGATAGTAAATGTTGATAAGAAGGTATTATAATACTTAATTAATGTTGACTTCGTATTTCAGGTAGTTTTATTTTATTTGAATCGACCATTATTGGTTATTAGAATAATAATGATTGAATTCCTACTAATTCTGAGAGTAACAGGATTGTTTATTAATCAGAGTTCAATTGATATATGATTATAAATGGTTTTTAATACAAAAAAACTACATGTTTGTGTTTTTACGACAGTAAATGTGACCATAAGCTTACCAAAAATGGATATACGACCTTTACAGTTTTTTTAAAGTACATTTTTATGGGGTGTATTAACCAAGAATTGATTTTTTCTTAGACGTAAATCCAAGCTAACTTTAAAACTAAAAAAGATAGATAGGTTTTGATGATTTAACCTTTTTCATTCGCAAATTCTAAGAAACTTTCTCATAGATATTTTTTTTATAACTACAAAAACAAAAATGTTATGAATTTTTATGTAAAAAAAATATTGTTTTTCTGCTCTCCTGAAAAGTCGGGTTTTGGTTTATACGACCTTTCTACCCAAAGGTATCGATATAAACAAATCAATAAACAAAAGTGAATTATTAGTGACAATACAGTGTTTGGTGTGTTCAAGTGACAAATCTAAGCATAAATTTCGACAAAAAACACAATTTTATACTAAACTATAGTGTTTAACTGTTTGGTTGGGTGTATGCATACTATATTTTGATTGTCTACCTGCAACAGCTGTTAATCAGCTGACGAACAGCTGATTTGCTCACCGTGGACAGTGCCACCTGTATGGTGGCGTTGGTATTAATCAACGAGACATCTATCTAAGTTTCGATCAGAGCCATCTAGCTAATCAGTTAAAATACTAATAAGAAAGCTCATTGATTAAAATCTTCTGTACCTAGTGAGAAGCATCATGCATAACTGTGGCGCTTGCGGTCGCTTTATGACTAAGACAGATGGCGCCACGTGTTCAAAATGTCCAACTAACTATCACTACCAGTGTTTAGGCAAGGCTAAGGCGGCCGCGAAATTGCCAAACTGGTTATGCCCTGAATGTTCAAAAAACAAACCGCGAAATAATCGCTCAGAGACCCCTGCAAAAGGTGTCCCGGAGACTGATGATTCGGGCGACGACATCAGGGCACATGTAACTCCTGGACCCCCAAACACCTCAACAATGGCCAATTCAGCTGAAAATGAGCATGTTAACTTGGCTCTTGAGATCCGCCTGTTCCGCGAGCAAATGTCCAGTATGCAGGAACAAATAATGATGCTACGCCAGGACTTCCAGGATGTACGCGTTACACTCGCTTGTAACTCTTCTCGTCTCGACGTACTAGAGGAAAAAATTGAGACTTTAGAGAGGGAGCTGTCTAATAAAACTAACACAGTTAACAATAGTAATCTTGAAGTGATTGTTGAAGGACTAAAAATGGATATAAATGATAGGGATCAAGACTTATTGGGCAATGATTTAGAAATTTCAAATATACCCGAAAGTAGCGAAGAAAGCCCTGGACATATAGTAAGTCTGATTGCAGTGAAGCTGGGTGTTGATATTGACGAGCGCGAGGTGGTCTCAGCTGAGCGGGTTGGTCCGCGACAGCCGCGAGGTGGCGTGTCGGGCGCATCTACGGCGCGCCCACGCCCCTTGGTTGTACGACTCGCGCGGCGCTCTGTGTGCGACAAACTTTTGCATAGTATGCGCGTACGGAGGGGGGCAAACACCGCAGATTTTGGCATTACTACTGAGTCCCGACCGTTTTATATTAAAGAGAGACTTACGAAATTTAACCGCATGCTTTTATACAAAGCGAGGGAAGCTAGAGCGCATCATCAGTGGAAGTATGTATGGACCAAACGCGGAAGGATTTATGTTAAACAATCAGAGGGAAAGCCGTCATTTATTATCAGGACCCTAGACGACCTAACCCGTGTTATTGGTAGTATTCCCGTTTGATCCAACAGGCTTTTATTGCATAGGACACTGGTATATAAACGGTTTCTATTGCCTATTTAGTAATTATACTGCAATTTTTTACAGGCAAATAATTTAAACTATGATATATATGACATGAATCATGTTTTTCACTGTAAGTCTATATTATTTAATATTGTGATGGCTATGTTTGATCTAAAAGGCTTTTATTGCATAGAATACTTTTATTTACACTATTTCTATTCCTTATATTATAGAAACTATACTGCAATTTTGTTACAAGCAAATAATTTAAACTATGAGATATGTGACTTAAACCATGTTAACTGTACGTCTATGTTATTCAATATTGTGTTGGCTATGTTTGATATTATGGTTCTGCAGGCTCGGTACTGGTACATGTATGCAGCGATTATAAAGGTATGCGGCTATGGTCAATTTATCTTTATGCTGTTATATACATACATAGACTCACGCCTGTTTCCCCGAAGGGGTAGGCAGAGGCATATTAAACGCCCACTTTTCGCCAGTGTTTTGATCCCACGTAATAGGTGGCGAGCCTATTGCCGCTTATTGGGACATTTTGTTTGCCAGAGCCTCGTCCGTTGATCGGCAGGTGCACCACTTGCAGGTGAGGTTGGCTTGGGACCCTAAGTTCTTGGTGGGAACCCTATGCACCCACTGTTATATTTCCGTTGTTTTTATAATGCCAGGTTACATCTATTTTATTTATTTATTAGTTTTTATTTTTCTAACATATGCAATGCCTAATGTCAAGTATATAAAAGTTGGATTGTTTAATTCTGGCTCACTTGGCACCAATCATGTTGATTTCATAGCTACAGTATTGCGTCATCAAGTTGATATTTTGGCCATAAATGAGACCTGGTTAAAACTTGGTGAGGAAGGTCGGGCGCCGATTGTACCCGAATATCGTTTAAAACATGTGCCCCGTCCTATGTGTATCCGTAATGGTCGTGGTGGAGGTGTGGGTTTTTATATTAGGCGTGGCCTTAATGTACGGGTCTGTGCACATCCTGAGAATCCAGCGATAGAGCAGATGTGGTTGAAAATTAATATAAACAATAATAATGTAATTATAGGAACCGCATATCGTCCCCCGACATTAGGCACGCAACTATTTTTAAATAGTATTATGGACTCAATTAGCTCCTTTCCTAAATACGATCGTATTGTTCTCTTGGGTGATTTTAACATTAACATACTTAACCCTTCTGATGCCAAGTACAAGAACCTACATACTTTTCTGTCATGCACGGGACTTAAGCAAGTTGTCTCTAGTCCGACACATTTCACGGATAGCTCATGCTCACTCATTGACATTATTTGTACTGATGCTCTAGTACGGAATACCGATGTGGATTGCTTTGGGCAAACCCTCGGGCACGCATTTGTGACGTGTGAGTTGATGATGAAAATACCTAAAGTAAAGCCTAAATTGATAAGTTACAGGTCATTGAGTGACATAAATCTAGATCAATTTAACGCAGACAGCGAGCTTATTAACTGGGACCGTATACAAGCGCATGAGAACATTGACGACATTGTTTGTGACTACACTAAGGCGTTAACTTGGCTGTTTGATCTTCATGCACCAATCAATTTCTAGAGTAATAAAAGAGTTACCAGCCCCTTGGCTCACCAGCAATGTTAAATTTATGATGCGCTTACGAGATTCGGCTCTTAATAAGTACAGGCGCACTAAATGTGATACACATAAAGAATATTATAAACTGCTAAAACACCAGGTACAGGTCGCAATTTTTAATGAGAAGAAGTGTTACTTTGCAGAACACATTAATCAACAAATTAAAAACCCTAAACTTCTTTGGAAAAACCTAAAATCAAAATTAATACAACAACATACATTTGAAGTACCATCGCACCTTAATGATCCTATCGTAATAAACAATCACTTTTTAAATGTACCTGGAGATTCTAACATTTCCATATCTGCTCTTACATATTACGAATTTAATAGGTTTGGGTCTGCTACTTTTAGTTTGAAGCCCGTAGAACCTTCAGTAATTGCTAAGATTATTAATGGACTTAAGTCTAATGCTGCAGGCGTTGATGGAATAACTCTTGACATGCTTACGATGTTGACGCCAAAAACATTAGATGTTATAACATCGATAATTAATAAATCTATCCGAGACGGTAAATTTCCAACGAACTGGAAAACAGCAGTGGTTAGACCTGTACCCAAGAATTCCGAAGTAGCTGATGTTAAGGATCTCAGACCAATTAGCATTTTACCTTGCCTCTCTAAAATTCTGGAAAAGGTAGTGGCGGAACAGTTGAGTAAATTTCTCGAAGCTAACAATATACTGCCAGAAGTTCAATCAAGGTTTTAGGAAACACCGTGGTACTGCAACTGCTATTATCGATGTAATTGATAATGTATTAGCGGCCCAGGACGAAGGAAAGGGTACAGCCCTTGTTCTATTAGATTTCTCAAGGGCTTTTGACAGTTTAAATATTTCATTACTTTTATCCAAATTGACGTTTTATGGTTTTGATACTAATGCAGTGAAATGGTTTAATTCATATTTAAGTAATCGCTCTCAACATGTAGAAGTAAGTAATCCAGACAAAAGCTTTGCGCGGTCGACTCCTTCTGACGTCACTAGAGGGGTGCCGCAGGGTTCGGTAATTGGTCCTCTTTTGTTTATTTTGTACAGTGCTGATATTACTAATCATATAAAATATTGTAATTATCATATCTACGCCAATATATATATATACGTCTAAAATTCGTAATCACTTGGACGTCTCGCTACGTGAGCAGCTCATAGACTCGTTGATTCTTTCCAAGTTTAATTACCTGGATACCGTTTACGGACCAAGATTGCTAGCTAAAACTGCTAGTCTTATTCAAAGAGTGCAGAACGCATGTGCCCGCTTTTGTTATGTCATTCCGCCTAGAATTCATGTGACTCCGTTTTTCAATACACATAACATACTTAAAATGTCATATAGACGAGACCTTCACTTGGCAACCCTGTTATTTGGTGTGATTAAAACCGGAGTGCCGCGATATTTATCTGACAAGTTAAACTGGATGAGTGAAAATAGTAAATACCCAAAAAGAGCGACCTCTGTACCCTTGCGTGTTCCGAATCATAAGACGACTGCATTTCGCGGTAGTTTCAAGTACAACGCAACTAAGTGTTGGAATAATTTGCCGCCGCCGATTCGCTCTTTAAACAGTGCGTTCAGCTTTAAAAGGAAACTCAAAACTATGTTATTGCAAAAATAGAAAACTTGTTCATAACCGAATTTTAAATCGTTTTTTTATTTTATTTTTTTATTAATCATTGCCAGAATATATTGACATGCATTAAGTTATTTATTATATTCTAATTTAGTTTATTATAAATGAGTTAGCAAGTTGTATCATATTGCAAAGGTTATATAATCGTAATATATACATAGATATTTGTATTATGGTTTTATTACATATTATAATTGAAATGATAATATTATAATTGATATTTTATTATTTTATTTATTGACATCATATTATTAGTAATCTTGACCTATCCCTTAACTGACATCTATTTGACATATTTTTATTTTTTACACTTGACCTGAGTTAGGCAATAGCCTAATGTGTACATCGTACGATCTAGTGCGTCATTGCTGAGTGTGCATCGAACGATCTTTTGTGCGTCACTGCGTAAACTGCACTATTGCAGATTTAGCAATAAGTTTAGTTAATAAGAAATATTATAATTGTAATTTAGTCTTGTAGAATATTTCAATCAATAAACATTGTTTTAATTAAATAAATCTTTTTTAATAATTATCTCGTTCGCCGTAACTTAACTGGCGCAGTCGGTAGGATCGCGACACTCAACTTCGAATATAACTCTTCGGCTAGAGTGAACGTTATCTAACGTTATCTTCGCGATCGTTTAGACGAACCTACGACGGCGAAACAACCTGCGGGAGTTCCGGAGAATTGGAAGTCCTGCGTTCTACAAGGCCCGGCTGGAGATGCAGAGGATACTAGGGTGAGTGCTAGTTGTTTTCCCAGTTTCCTATGCTATATTTCCTGTCGTAATAGTTTTAATGTTTTATGTGTGTTCGTCTATTAGCTAGAATCGCTATATACGAGTATACTAGGTTTATTTTATTATAGGTGTGTTTAACATATCTGCTCACATCGCGGTATAGTTTTCACATTACGTTGATTACGCAGCAAATTGTTAATTATATAAAAATTATAAGTTTATTATTCGCTGCTATCGCATTTGTTGCAACACTATTCTATTTTTAGAACTTCACGCTGCGTTTATAGGGTAAGCAGATTGACGGCTTACTTATATTCAATTAACTTTTTGATAGTTTTTTTTTAGAGGATTTGTATTTAGTTACGATGGCAATGGCTAGTATTGAGTTAGCTACCTTTAAGTTCGTATCAGAACTGTTGCCGAAATACGACGGCAACCCTAAAACATTAAATTATTTTATTAGGGAAGTAGAGAACGTATTGTTATTATTAGACCCACCAGTCAGGGCGAACCCTGCGGTTACTAGTTTAATCAAAAGTAAACTAAGTGGCGCTGCTGTTAGTGCAATTGCTTCGGAAGGAACGGTTGACACATGGCAAGCTATTAAGACCGCCTTGACACGTAGGCTAGGCGAGCCACGTAACGAGATACAGTTAATGCAAGAGTTAACACGGTTGCGTCGTAATAAAAACGAAGACGCAGAGTTTGGTAAACGATTAAGAGATGTGCTAGACACTCTAAACGTGGTAGGTAGGCACACCGACAAATCCTATTACGAGAGTATGGTCATAGATCAATACGTTAATCATTTAGATTTCCACGTATCTATTGGCGTAAATATTGCAAAACCAGAGACCCTTGAGGCAGCTATAGTAACGGCTAGACAAGAAGAGGCAAGATTAGCATTCAATAGATATAATAACAGCTTTAATGCACCTTCAACTTCTCAAACCAAACATAAAGAAATACCCAAGCCAAATCAAACGGTACACCAAGTTAGTAATTTTAACCGCCCCAACTGGAACCCAGACGCAAGGCAACAGAGGGGTAAAAATTTACCCCCATGGAAGAACACTCTTACTTCAGGTAATGTTAGACCTAGTGGTTCAGGTACCTTTAGAAATTCAGGAAATTTTAGACCACAGCCGAATGTACCCCGTCAACAAGTGAATCCACCACAGAAGGTGTCTGACGTCACCATGAGATCGGTAAGTAGACCTGAAAAACCGCGCTTCGCCCCTGAGGAAATGTTTTATACACAACATAGTCAAGAACAGTATCACCCCGATAGTTACGACTCGTATTATAACGGTGAGTATTATAACGATAACGCATATTACAATCAAGACCAAGACCACGAGTTTATGCATGATATGTCTGGAGAAGGATCAAGCCATCAGGATTTTCCACTGGACGAGGACCAAGCGAATCACAGTTGATAAATACTGTTGACCTAAACCACCACGGTAAAGACCACCTTCCGTATATAGAGCTACCGGAGTTTCGAGGTAAATTTCTTATAGATACAGGAGCCTCACGCTGTATGATATCACCTGATGTAATAGCCGGTGCTGTTTTCGAGCATTGCGTTGAACGTGAACCCTTTCAGGTTAAAACCGCGCATGCAGTCACCCGTCATGAATACATTGCAGTCTTACCTTTACCACCGGTATTTAATTCAGATAAACATCATACATTTTTATTGTTTGACTTTGATCCAAAATATAAAGGTCTCATTGGTATGGACTTATTAAAGGAATTAGGATGCAACATAGATTTCAAAAATAAAGTTTTACACACGTTTAATACAGAAATACCCATTTATTTTGATTATCCAATAAAACGAGTTAAAATTGAACCGAATTGTGAGAAATTTATAACAGTCAAATCTAACTATTTAGACGGTAACTACATCTGCGATGAGTATAATTGGTCTAAAGGACTGAAGTCACCCGCCGCGGTAGTATCAGTAAAAAATGACACATTTACGACGTCTATACTAAACTACACTGATAGACAACAAGTAATCAGTAATAATTGTCATTTACCACTCGAGCCATTACCGCCACAATTAGTAGAAAATAATAACATACAAAAGTTACATACACTCCAAGGGCAGACGAACATAGATAAAGAACTTTGTGAGAATTTAAATAAAGTCAGAACTAACCACATGAATGAAGAGGAAAGACGTGAAATTACCAAAATTTGTTACCAATACCGTGAGATATTCTATTCCGAGAAAATACCTTTGTCTTTCACTCATACAGTTAAACACGAATTGAGACTAACCGATGATACTCCAATTTTTGTGAGAAGCTATAGGCAAGCACGCAAACAGCGTTTAGAAATTCAGAAACAGGTAGATAACTTACTGAAACAGGGAATAATTAGAGAGAGTATTTCACCCTGGTCCTGCCCTGTTCATATTGTCCCCAAAAAACCGGACGCTTCGGGCAAGGTAAAATGGCGACTTGTTATCGACTACAGACGACTTAATGACAGAATTATAGAAGACAAGTACCCACTGCCAAATATAAATGACATCTTAGATCGATTAGGGCGTGCCCAGTATTTCACTACTGAACGAGGCCATTATGAATTTTTGAGAATGCCTTTTGGGCTAAAAAATGCCCCAAGTACATTCCAACGTCTAATGGATCACATACTAAGGGGTATAGACAACGTATTTACGTATTTAGATGACGTAATCATAGCAGCAACGTCCCTCCAGGATCATAACGATAAACTTAAGCTAGTATTCCAAAGATTCAAATTGCATAACCTTAAAGTTCAGTTGGACAAGTCAGAATTCTTACAGAAACATGTCAACTTCTTAGGACACGAATTGACTGACCAAGGACTACATCCTAACAAAGACAAAATAAAAGCAGTTTTGAATTTCCCCATACCCCAGACGCAAAAAGATATAAAGTCTTTCTTAGGACTAGTAGGTTATTACCGAAAGTTTATTAAAGACTTCGCAAAGTTAACGAAACCCCTAACAGCTTGCCTTAAAAAGAACGCAAAAGTTGTTCATACTGATGAATTCCTAGACGCAGTTAACAAATGCAAACAAATTTTAACAAACGCCCCAATCCTTCAATACCCTGACTTTGACAAACCATTTATCCTGACAACAGACGCATCCGACTTTGCCTTAGGTGCAGTCCTGTCACAAGGAAACGTTGGCTCAGACAAACCAATAGCTTATGCATCTAGGACACTATCAGAAACTGAGACTCGATATTCAACAATAGAGAAAGAGTTGTTAGGCATAGTTTGGGCTATTAAATACTTTAGACCCTATCTATATGGTCGCAAATTCACAATCTACACAGACCACTATTATGGTTAATGTCCCTAAAAGACCCTAACTCTAAATTAACTCGCTGGAAATTGAAGTTATCGGAATACGACTATAAAGTTGTTTACAAAAAAGGTAAACTGAACACTAATGCGGACGCACTATCTAGAGTTAAAATCTTTCATAAGAGTATAGATTCGTTAGCGGTAAACCTAGACGACAACAAAGACGACGATATCATTAATAGAATATTTGAAAATGCCCGTAGAGAAGCAGAGACTAATAATGATCGCCAAAATGACAATGATAATCGACCTAACAGCAACAACGACATAGAAATCAGAAGTACGAATCCTTCACACCCTGACGGAGACACAGACTCGATGAGCGTCTTTACAGTTGACCCCGACCAGTTAGTTTCCACGAATCATACGCAACCCGATAATGAAAATAACGGTATTCCCATTCTATCCGACGCAATTGATAGGCAGTTGAAGCAATTTTATATTAGCTCTACCCCTGGTTCTACTTATAGGGTAGACAATAGATCAACCAATTCTAAGGTAGTCATTAAAGACGTTTTTATCCCTATTAACAATACAGAATCCGAAATAATAAAATTCTTAAAAGAGCATACAATAGCTGACCGTATCTTTCACTGTTATTTTTATGACGAAAGCCTGTATTTAGCATTTTCACGAGTTTACACTACGATTTTCAATGATAGAGGACCTAAATTAATTAGATGCACCGCTAGAGTAACACTTGTTGAAAACAAAACCGAACAACAAGATCTTATAAAACGATATCACGAGGGAAAATCATCGCATAGAGGTATACAAGAAACATTTAAGCAACTGCATAGAAACTACCATTGGCCTAATATGTTGTTGTCAATTCAGAGATATATAAATCAGTGCGAACTATGCTTAAAAGCCAAATACGAGAGAAATCCATTGAAACCACCATTAGCCATAACAGAGACACCTACTAAACCACTCCAACATCTGTTTATGGACCTCTACTCAACAGGAGGTGCAACATTTTTAACCATAATTGACAATTTTTCAAAGTTCGCGCAAGCCATCCCTCTAAACGCTTCTAGCAGTGTTCATATCGCAGAAGCATTATTACAAGTATTTTCTACATTAGGTTTACCTCTCAAGATTACCACAGACTCAGACACTAAATTTGACAATGACGTAATTAAAGAGATATGCGCTTCACATGACATTCACATCCATTTTACCACGCCATATAATCCAAACTCCAATTCACCTATCGAACGATTTCATTCAACCATCGCGGAAATTATTAGAATCCAGAGAATGACAAACAAAGACGACCCTATACAGTTAGTAATGAAATACGCTACTACCTACAACAACGCTATTCACTCTACCACAGGCTATACACCGCGAGAGCTTCTGTTTGGTCATACAGCCTCCAGGAATCCATTAGAACTGTATTATCCAAAAGAATTTTATCAAGACTACGTCCTTAATCATCGTAAAAACGCAGAAGCCGTACAGGAATGCATAGCCGCGCACGTATCCAAGAACAAGGAACAGATTATAAAAAAACGGAACCAGGCAGCTGAGGCGATAATGTTTAAGGTAGGTGAGACAGTATTTAAACAGGTTGCGAAATCTACGAGAAGTGACAAGACAAAACCCGTATTTAAAGGTCCGTATAAAATCATTCATCTTCACCCCAATAACGTTGCAGAAATTATAGGGAGCCACCCCAATTCAAAGTCCATTCGAGTCCACTTTAAACTTTTACGAAGACCACATCTTGTTCCAGGATCATCCTCACAGGAGCCTTCATGCTCCACGCAGCCGCCAACTTGACCCTTAATCCCGTAGATAACTCCAACGGTATATTGTTGTTAAAACAAGGTCAAATCCTAAAACAGATAGACACCTTTAGTTTGGCTTGCGTGTATAATGTATCATACCTACGTGAAACGACCTTTAAGCTTATGTCTTTATACGCCAGTACTAAAGCTGCTGAAAATAACAGCGATTTACATAGGGCTTATAAAGATCAAATAGAGAATAGTTTAAATCTAATAAGTAAGAAAATAGTGTTTATTGCACCGCACCATAGATTTAGACGTGGTTTGATTAACGGCCTAGGATCTATCGTTAAAACAATTACAGGCAACTTGGATTACGAGGATGCCCTCAAATTTGAAAATGAAATTAATATTTTACGTAGCTCAGTACAGAAAATTAACACATCCCAAAAACAAACATTGTTTATAGCAAAACATGCAGTAGAGGAATTTAGTAAGCAAATAGAACTTTTAAACGAGAACCAGAAAAAGCTAGGTCTGATGTTGAAAAACACCACTTTTAGTAATAGTTTAGTATTAAATAGAGTGCACTTTTTAGATTTATACATACAAATAGATTTTAGCTTACAGATACTTTTAGATAAATTAGTAATCTTAGAAGACGCTATGACGTTTGCACAATTGGAAGTAATGCATCCAAGTATCATATCCCCTCATAGCCTCATCAATGAAATGTTAGGTATTCAAAAGTCAAATAAATTCAATCCAGTTGACAGTATTAGCTTAAATAATATTCATAACATTGAAAAATCTATAAGCGTAAAAGCTTATAGCACAGAGCACACTTTAACATTCATACTAGATATTCCTTCCATCGAAACCAACCCTTATGACCTTATCCATTTGTACTCCATACCAGACAAACAAAACCTTACCATTATCCCTAAATCCAAGTACCTTGCACTGGGGACCAACGAGTACTCATATCTAGAAGAAGGCTGCAGGAAGATCACACAAGACATCCAACTCTGCACAATGTTGAACACCCAGCCTATTGAGAAATCTGAAGACTGCATAATAGCCCTGATAAAACACCAAAGAATAAATTGTACACGAGCCAGGATGGATCTAAAACAAGGAAAGATCCAGAAATTACAGGACAACAAATGGCTAATCATCCTTAAGGAAGAGCAAACAATAAGAACTCTCTGTGGAAGCAAATCTGAATATAGAAAAATAGCAGGCATACAGATTACTACCATCACAAGCGATTGTCAAATGGAAATTCTAAACAGAACCCTCAAGACAAACATCAACACCGTCGAAGCTGATGAGATCGTACCACTCCCAAGTATGGTCATTACCCCCGAGGACAACGTCCATTACAATCTACAGTTAGCAGACATACCGCTGGATAGTATCCATGAACTAATGGACCGGGCTGAGAACGTACCAGAACCTGTCATAGACTGGCAAACTATGATGGCAACACCGAGCTGGTCAACACTCGTACTCTACGTTATCCTGACAACAATCATCGTGTGGAAGCTGTGGCAGTGGAAACTACGACGATCACCGCCAGAGAAACCTAGCTCGGAAGAATCACGCACCGAGGACGCTGCGAGAAGCTGCGGGACGCGCTTCTATCTTAAGGAGGGAGGAGTTAGGCAATAGCCTAATGTGTGCATCGTACGATCTAGTGCGTCATTGCTGAGTGTGCATCGAACGATCTTTTGTGCGTCACTGCGTAAACTGCACTATTGCAGATTTAGCAATAAGTTTAGTTAATAAGAAATATTATAATTGTAAATTAGTCTTGCAGAATATTTCAATCAATAAACATTGTTTTAATTAAATAAATCTTTTTTAATAATTATCTCGTTCGCCGTAACTTAACTCCTGCGCAATAATATTATTATTCTACTTTTATATTTAGACACACCTATCTATATATTATTACGTAATTTTATTCACTCAACTGACATTCCTATTTTTATTATTTCGTATATCCGTATACTTTTATCTTAGATCTAGTATTATTATTTCGTATATCCGTATCAATTGCTTGTATTTTAGATTTAGCCAATATCACATTTCTTTGTATTGATCAATCATATGACTCAGACTTTTAGCTCTAAACACATATGACTATTTAAACCTATTTGACCCGCTAGCCACAAAGAGGCGCCAGCTGAAAATCAGCGCTGCAATTAACATTGC
Source organism: Euclidia mi (assembly GCA_944739405.2). Classification (NCBI taxonomy): domain Eukaryota; kingdom Metazoa; phylum Arthropoda; class Insecta; order Lepidoptera; family Erebidae; genus Euclidia; species Euclidia mi. The sequence goes on from OX123181.2 coordinate 127,902,110, forward strand.
AGCAATATGCTGAGCTGCTGCCTTTTTTGACACACAATACCGAGCCTAGCATTACCTGCGTAAACATGTTCTATAATTATTTCAATCTGTATTTCGTGTTTCTTGACTGGCCGCTGGCTGCTTACATGTACTCGTCTTCTTTGATGCTTAATGTCCCACAGTGAGTCTGGAAAATATAGTTTATTTAGTTTATTTATAAGAGCAGCGCTAGCTAAATTGTAACTAAAACTTATTATATACATACCCAGTGGGTTTAAAATTGGGACAATGCAGCATCGAGGCGTCTACGCGGCCAGCGGTTCTTGCCATCTTTATATGTAATGATAATATTGGAATGCGTTCTCATTCAGCGAGCGATGCCCGCGCGTCATTTGTACTCACGCCGATGCACTCTGTATCTGCCTTTATTATTAACCTACAATAACACACAGTGGTATATTTAATATTAAATGAGTATCTATGTTATGCCGGCCGAAGTATTATTTAAGTGACATAATATAAACATTACCTTGATTTGTACGGTTTACTTGCGTTGTAAGGTCCTGTGCATCGTGCTGTGAATAGACACTTGGTACTTCTATTGTAATCGAAATGTAATGAGTACCTATTGTTTACCGATCAGCGATCAATGTGCAAGGAGTGACAGGCACAGGAGACGTACGCACTGTCTCGGCGCCTCGCTAGTACAATATTAGTCTGTGCGGCGCCTAAGCGGCTATACCGGCTGTCGCGTGTCGCTATTTGTTTTTACTGGGTACTATTGTACATAATATGTACCTAGGTCGGTATATGTATTGCGTTCTGAGCGGGTGGTATGCGCTCGCGCTCGCTTTCTAATGTAATTATTATTGTGTACCTATTCTTATTCCTATATTTTATTATTTTCTTTTGACTTTGGATTGTATGATTTTTTTTTTATTTATATTTTCAATTTAATATTATGTTCAGGATTTTATATTATTATTTTTCTTTACTTACTGTGAATATTATGAATGAACCTTTAATTTGTATTGTGTGTTCAAAATAAATTATTATTATTATTATTATTATTCTTATTATATTATTATAACATCAGGCAGCATGGAGTCAATTTGTTCGGCAGAAAAAAAAAATATTATATACACAAGGCTAAACTGAATACTGTCTTTGCTTTGTAAAATATTCATCGTATACTTAACAAATCATCATCCTTCTAATGTTATACCATATGCAATACCGTAACCTAAAGATAAAGCATTATTTCATGGTTAAGACTAGTGTCAGTTTATTTAGAGGTACTGACTACTTATGACTAGTTGTGACTGTCAAAGATATACTTGACAGCCGGGATCGACGGTTGAACGTAATCTACGAGGTACGGAGCAAGCGTTAATTAACAATTCAGTAAGCTCATAACTCCGAAAAGTCATGTGTCAGTGGTGCGCGCCGTGGATTCGAACCCCATACCACAGTACCCTCTACATGGCAGTCTGTTGGTACCCTTATTAGGCTATCGCTATACTTAACAAATCATTATATTGTGTGAATTGACTGCACGGTTGGCGTAGTGGTTTAAACGGTTGCATGCTATTGCACCAAGTCTTGTATCATCATCATCTCATCAGCCCTGTATATATTCAGTCTCACTGCACTGAGGGCCTGGGCCTCTTCTCACTATGAGAAGGGCCATAGTCCACCACGCTGGCCAAGTAGGGGTTGGCAGACTTCACATGTCTTTCGAGAACATTATGAAGAACTCTCAGACACGCAGGTTTCCTCACAATATTTTCCTTCACCGTCTCGCAAGCGATAATTAACAATCTAATACGCACTTAACTACAAATAGTCATTGGTGCGTGCCGTGGATTCGAACCCGAGACCCTCTGCATGGCAGTCTGTCGGTGTCTTCAATAGGCTATCACCGCTCATGCCAAGTGTTGTGTGATCCATTAATTGTTGTGTCGAGTCTGGGTGTTCATTGTGTTCGTTGATTGTATATTGGAAAAGTCCCCCGCGATGCAGGATGTGTACCAAGTGCGGAAATAGTCTTTTCAAAATAAATATCCTGTCTGAGACTCTCTTCACACAGTTATCTGATCCCACACTGGGCAAAACTTGTACTATATAGCAACCAGACTAGTAAAAAAAAATTAAAAAACATGTACATACTTTAAATTGTTGACAAATTATTCACAGACTCTTAGAATGAGTCAATGTCGAGGTCAAATCACACTTGTGACTCCTATGGTGTTACGGGTGTTCGTGGTCAGCGATAAGCGTGTGCTACTTAGCCTCTTAACACATAAAAATCACGACTAATGTCCTGGGTGGAATCGAGTCCATAGTAAAGTGTCCTCATCATCTTAGAAATGTTAGTATCGCTTTTCCCCGCTCACAAAAATCACTTTGCCTAAGATATAATTTTATGATTGCTTTCTGCTGTTGATCTTGATCTTCAATTGCATGTTTTCTTGAAAGAACAATTCAAAGAATTATAACTATAAGATATTCATATTTTCTTTAAGTGCCTCGGAGAGCACGTTAAACTCTCGGTCCCGGCTGTCATGAAGATCTTTGACAGTCGTTACGGGGAGTCAGTTCCCTCAAATAAACTGATACTGGTCTAAACCATGGATTATTGCTATCCCTTTGGGTTGCGGAGGTCAGACGACAATTGCTCTGTGGAAAAGTTGATATTCTGTCATATCTGTTGCAACCGGGATAACGCTGGGGTGATGATTATGATGATGATATTAATATTTTCTTTTCTAAATAATATAGCGGTCAGTGAAACCAATTTGTGAAACAAAACATTTATATGTTGTGAACCGTTACTGCGATAGAGAAAATAAATTACAAATTAAGTACTAAGAATAAAAATAAAATAATACTCAAACGAAGATACATTGTCGAATTTATAAAGTTCTATTATAAAAAAATTGGTTGCCTGTAAAGTCGGTATACGGGCGAAAGTTTTACGTGACAACGACTTTGAGTGGTAAAATAATTTTAATGTGAATATTCATTCGTATAGTAGGAAGAAGGATGAAAGACGCGTGCCTTTCACTTTTTATGTCTGTCTCTCTCGCTCTTAGGCGGGACGCGTGCCTCTCACTCGCTCTCATTGTGAGCGCATAACGTGAGCGGAGCGTAACGCAGTTTCTTGAAGTGTCACCCGGCAAACCAATTTATAAGACGTTGTCACGTCAAAAATATTAAGGATATTAGGTATTAGTAGGTATATGAGTAAAGCTTTGAATTATTAAAAATGTAAGCATATTGTGTATTAGTATATGGGTAAAGACTGCCTCCGTGGTCCAGTAGATAGCGTATGCGACTGCTGGTCGGAGTTCCCGCGTTCGATTCCCGGGCCGGGCAAAAGTGTAACTGGGTTTTTCCGAATTCTCAGTAGCAGCACGCAGTCTGGTGATGTGCCCGGTAACGGCAATAGGCTCGCCCCCTATTACGTGGGACCTAAAAATTCATGGCCTACCCCTTCGGGGATACAGAAGTGTGTCTATAAATAAATAAATAAATAAATATATGGGTAAAGCTTTGAATGGGCGTATGTAAAAGCGTAACTTTTAAACAATCAGAAGAATTTGATTATGTGTAAATGTAGGTAAGCATTTAAGTGTGATTTCGGATGGCTTAGATCCACAATAAAACCCGATGGGTTAAGTCATTGAAATAGAGAAATGATGCAAATGAAACCGCGTGATGCAATTAGTTAATCGTGGATAAGAAAATGAGAAAAAGAATACTCAAAAACAAAAAGGATCCATTAAATTTTAAGAACAGAATTATGTTTCTCTGCCCGAGGGTATCACGTAAGCCACTTCGGATTATGCCCAGCTCTCACATTTTATAAGTTCTTTATTTTCTCTTAAATTTTCCCCATTTGTTTATTCATTCATTTACATAAGACGTGGCAGGTTTGTGCAAAACATCCCTCTAATATAATCGCTGAAAAATGAAATTCCGTTCCCTCGCCACAAAGTAAAAACGTTGTGTATATTTGAGGAAGATATTAGGGTAAGCACTCTCAAGGAAATACGCTAAAATATTACATAAAACATTTAATAAAATCGTACTCAATGCCGTTATGTAAATACTTCACTTTCGGTTTTAAAAACTTGATCGTTTAAGTGAAGTCAATTTCAAGCTTAGTTGCACTTTCTATTGTAACAAGTTTGTTCTTTAAACAATTTTATAAATTGTGATTAAATATTAAACTAACAATTAAGACTTCTGTTTGGTCGGCAACAATCAATCTATAGATACATATTTATCTAATAAATATGATTGACAAACAATTTGCAAGTGTTGTTTGCCTGAAATCTGATGTGCATCTAAAATTAAGGCTCAATTACTTGTATGCTATGCTTGTTATATCTGAACTAAGTGCTATCTAAAGCAACTGTTTGTGAACGTCAAATAAATACACAGATTGAATGTTTTCAAAAGTCCCCACGATATAGAATTTATATGGATACGGAAGTCTCCTTAAATAAAATCCGACACGTAAATATAATATAATACTGACCTATTTTGTTTGTGCTGCAAAAAGGGCGTAGGTATCTGGGACAACCTAGCGGTCGACGCCCGGTGGGTCGTCCTAGATATCGCTGGAATGACGAAGTCCTAAACGATCTAGCAGGACTTCGTAGACTGGACTGGAAGGAGTGCATCCACGACAGGAAAAGATGGAGAGATCTCGTGTCAGAGGCCCAGACTCACTTTGTGTCGCTGCGCCACCACGAATGAATGAATTAATATTTTGAAATTAAACTACAGTTTACGGATTTTATCGCGTTATATTGGTTTCACTGGTTATTAGTTATTACATTTAAACCGAATGATCTAGAAACTACATTTTTATTACTAGCCGACGTTTCGAATTCTTTACAGGATTCATGTTCACGGCAGACTGAGGTGATATTTGTCTTTGTCTTGAATTTAAAAGTTATCTCAAAGTACCCGAACATTTTTCAACTATTGGTGTTACTATCTACACCTATATAGTAATAAAAATGTAGTTCCTAGATCATTCGGTTTAAATGTAATAACTAATAACCAGTGAAACCAATATAACGCGATAAAATCCCTAAACTGTAGTTTAATTTCAATGTGTAACATTCGCGTAAACCCAAGAAAATTAATATTTTGTTAGTAAAAGCTTAATGTAGTTACCTACACAAAGCTTTTACGCTGCTCACGTGTAGTAGGTATTAAGTTTTAACTGAAGCCAATTTTGATAAAATTATCGTTCCTTGCATCATCAGTGAAACTAATGCTGGAGAAAATAAGCAATTTCTTTTTTGTACGCATTAAAGGTTGTAGCGTGAAACACAGGATGAGTATTTTTATATCGCTTCCTCATTTTTCTTTTATTAATTTTTAAAGGTTGGTAAACATAACCAAACAGCTAAGTTTAATAGTTATGTTTATAATCTGTGCCACTGCTAGGCACGGGCCTATGTTCACTACGAGAAGGGTTAGACATGGACTATGTCTAACCCTTTTGACTCTTCTGACCACTTGCAGATTTTCTCACGATGCTTTCCTTCACTGTTTAGCAACAAATTAACTATCGATTTAAAGCATGAAAGCAGAATTAACGCCGTTGAGATGAGATCACTGCGCAGTATGTGTGGGTGAGACTGATTGATAGAATTCCGAATACAGTAATACGAGGGCAATGAGGCCTGAATAGAGATGTCATAAGGTTTTGGACACGTAGAGCGAATGAGTGAAGAAAGAATGACAAATCAGATATTTAAGGCAAATTTGTGTGGGCATTCAGTCCCGGCAGATCTTGTAGGAAATTCGTCGGCCAAATTGGGTATGTTTAGAAAACCGAAAAGCCTCAAAGCACTCGAAATCTGCCAGTATGAAAAAAGTGATGAATGTAGAGGAAGCGCGTGAGGTTTGTAAGGATTCATAGACCCAAGCACGAATAAATGCGGCTGTGGCGCGTCACCACAGACGATGGGCCATTTGCTTTCGTGCCCCGCAGGCCCGGGGTCGTGTACGCTCAACGACCTATATGAGTCAAGGCCAAATGCCATTCGAGTGGCCGAGTTTTGGGCCAAATCTATATAATGTGTTACCATCGACACGATAAGTAAGTAAGGATAGAAGCAAGTGAACTTCTATTGTCTCTACCTACCCTGACGGAAAAAAGCGTGAGTGTATGTATGTTACAATCCATCACTTCCAAAAGTATGGCAGTTTGTTGATATCTTATATATATATTTTTTTTCTTTATAGTCTTACGCCTGTATCCCCGAAGGTGTAGGCAGAGGTGTAATATTACACCCACATTTCGCCATGAATTTTTAGGTCCCACGTAATAGGGGGCGAGCCTATTGCCGTACCGGGCACATTACCAGACTCCGTGCTGCTACTGAGAATTTCCTAACGGGAAAACCCAATAACACTTTGCCCGACCCGGGATTTGAACCCGAGACCTCCCAATCCCACGCGCACATTTATGCCGCGAGACCAACGAGGCCGTTGTTGATATCTCTGCTAGGCTATTGCTTAATTCGAATTATACCAATAAATTATAGTCATGCATCAAATTCGTAATGATGAAATTGTCTGCACAGTGCGCTCTAATGCCATTAAGCAGATCTAGTTATCTGAGAATGCTTTGAGACGAATAACCCTTCAAATTAGTGATACATAACAACCGCCATATACCTATCTGGATTATAAAGCGGTAAATTAACATAGCAATTTAAATACGATGACGACCGGTTGGCGCAGCAGGAGCGACTGCTACGCTGAAGGTCGCGGGTACGATTCCCGCTCAAGTCAAACATTTGTGTGCATGAACATGGATGTTTGCCTTGGTCTGGGTGTTTCTATGTATAATATGTATGTATTTACAAAAAAAAGTACATATATATGTTCATCCATTATCTAGTACCCATAACACAAGCTCTGCTTAGCTTGGGACTAGATGGTGATGTCTGTATGTGGTAGAATAGAATAGAAATAAATGAAATATAACATACATACATACATAGACTCACGCCTGCTTCCCCGAAAGGGTAGGCAGAAGCATATTAAAAGCCCACTTTTCGCCAGTGTTTTGATCCCACGTAATAGGTGGCGAGCCTATTGCCGCTTATCGGGATATTTTGTTTGCCAGAGCCTCGTCCGTTTTTCGGCAGGTGCACCACTTGCAGGTGAGGTTGGCTTGGGACCCTAAGTTCTTGGTGGGAACCCTATGCACCTATGAAATATAATTATATGTGAAATCGCATCCACTGTCAATTTATTTGTAATTTTACTTTGAGACTTATTAACGATTTCTTAGAATCATTAAATGTTTAACTTTGCACTTTATGGAGGATGACGAAGCAAAAGCCACTTTATCAGCGAAGGGCCTGTCGGCTTGTTTCTGTAGAAATGTTATAAACTAAAACTCATCGTGACTTGCAGTTTACATGTCAGCCTCTCTAGGCTCGTTGGACGTCTCTACGTCCACTGCTGGACATTAGCCTTCTCCAAGGTTCTCCACACAGACCGATTTTGAGCCGCCCACATCCAACCGCTTCCCGCGATCTTAACTATATTGTCGCTCCACCTTGCGGGAGGCCTACCCCTGCTGCGTCGTCCAGTACGTGGTAGCCACTCCAGAACCCGCCTGCCCCAACGGCCATCGGTTCTTCGCGGTATGTGCCCTGCCCATTGCCACTTCAGCCTGGCTATTCGGAGAGCTATATCGGTGACATTGATTCTCCTGCGGATCTCTTCATTTCTGATTCGACCTCGCATTGAAACTCCGAGCATAGCTCTCTCCATCGCCCTCTGAGTGACTCAATTTACAAAACTGCAAGTTTATAAATTGCAAGTCATGGTGAGATGCAACTATATAAATGTAATGCACGCATTCTTGGTGTAGGGTTAATGCGCGCAAGTGATTCGGCAAAGAATATTGAATTTTCTGACTGCTCGTACAGCGTAGTGTATTAAGCGGTTATAGATTCGATCCCTATAAGAGCCAGCACTTCACAAGTTCTTACCGCCCGTCCTGCTTTTGAAGTGCATGAAGTGAACGGGTGTACCTTTTAAAGCAGAACCTTTTTTCGTCATAATATTATTTTGCATAACAACGCATAGCATAATCTTCATTTCGCAGAAAGTTGTTTGGCATACACTTATCATAAATTCGATACTCATAATTTTGTTAGTCCGAATCATCTTTAGGCATTTAAATTTCATGTCCATAATAATTGAAAAGCAGGCATGCAGCGTGCAGGAAGCATCGAGTTGGCACGGCTTCGGCGCTGCGAGGTTTGGGCGGCCCCACGCGAGCTTATCGTCGCAGATGGTTTCAACGCTCGTTGGCCTTCAAACCACCTGCTCCTCAGCTCGCGAGCCGCCCTACGCCTCCGTGACAAGCGATTTTAAATTACACTCTAGGCGCCGGGCAGACAAGACTACGTAAATTCGGTTTTCCGGCGAATCGTGTCTGTCAAAAGTTCTGCCATGTTAAAAGTATGCCGTTGCAAATTCGGACATGTAAACATTCTGCCAATCAATAGTTATGCTAAATATATTTTATGCCTTAAAATATTCGATTAAAGAAGATTATGCCAAGTGTGTTATGCCAAATAAAATTCGGAGTATCAAGATTCTGCCAAATAGAAGGAACCCAAAGAGAACAACTTCATTATTGCTCACATTGGTGTCCTTGTTATTAACAATAATTGATCTCAATCTAGTATTAAATAGTCATTATAACTGTCTTGAACAATTTAGAATCTTACAAAGTTGTCGTGCAATTACATTGTGGCCTGTGGGCAATAAAAACGTCTATTATACGTGTGTACTAATGAAAACATAACATTACAAATTATATCTCTTGCACCACGATACGTCGTCGCCAATAATGCGACTAAAACAAAAAACACAAAGAACAGTCGGAACAACAACTTATGGATTATGCCAGGCCCTGTAGACAAGTGCCATTCAATTAGCGATATCGCTAATCGCTAAATACAAAAATAAATGGAACTGACCTAGGCCATTGAGATAACAGAACTACTAGAGTGACAAACTCCTACAATTGACGTTCGAAACAGCGTGGCAACCAGCCGAGATAGACGACGTAGCTTTGAAACCATTATGCACCTTAGAAAAAACCTATATCGATCTCTTTCACTTATTCAAAAATGACGTTCCAAAACGTAAATTTGAATGAGACAACAACTGAATGTCAATCGTGAAATGCGGTGTTCTCCAGTTGTAAAAATGTTTTCCGCGAAAACATAACAGAAAAAAGAAGCACCCATACATACATTGTTAAATAAATGAACCCTAAAAATATAACACACCCTTTTTGAGCAGTCGTGTAAAAATTCGTACCGATTGTGTAGGAATTCAAATGATCAAAATAAATGTTCTAAAAAAAACATTTTAAGGCATTTTGTTGTTGATTGTATCTCGTCGATTTCTCTTTAAAAATAAAGGAATTACATATATAAGAAAAAAAACGAGAACAAAAAAATATTAAAATAACAATTTACTGCTTTGTATTATAGAGGAAAAAGTCCTAGTAGGAAACAAGAAATGAGTCCTATAATTCCGGTACCAAATGACAATGCTCATCAAGTTACGATACTCCCGTAAAAATGGGAAATTCAAAATTTCATTTATTGACAATATCGTGAAGTTCAAAATGTTGTGATAAACAATTATAGTCCATTCACAGTTATTTTACCTCTGACAGATGTCGGTGTTTATTTTCTTTATGTTGTAATTGTACTCTGTGATGACAGGAATGTAAAATAGGGTTACCCGTGCATAACATTTTACCCAATATTAGTGGAAATGCTTCAAAAATTCAAATGCTTCAAGCTCCTGGCCGCAAAGTGGTTTGATTACCGCAATATCACTGCGAGCTAAACGCAATTGAACTTATATGGAGTCTCATTAAAAGGCGAGTCACAAGCAAAAATTTAGGACAAGAGGCAACCAACATTGTGAATTTAGCTGAAGAAGCTTTTCAATCTATCACTGCAGAAGACTGACAAAAACAATGCAAACATGAGCGCCACATTGAAGACAAGCTTCGTGAAACAGATTGGTCTACGGATGCTGAAATGGACAGGCTCATAATAGAATTAAATTCTGAGTCTGATACAGAATCGGACAGCAGTTACGAATCATCATAACAATGGCAGTCCACATGGATCATTCTTATAGACTCACGCCTGTTTCCATGCAGGCGTAGGCAGAGGTGTAAAATTACACCCACATCATTCTTATTCAAAATAAATATGAAAATTAAATTTGCAGTTTTTGTATTTGATAATTAGTACCTCACGTTGGCGTAATTATGATGCGTTTACCTTTGTATATTAAATAGACAACATTTTTATTATAACTACTTACTTATCTTCATAGGAAATTAGTTATTTCGTAAGAAAATAAATGTACATGCATGTAGTCATGCCAATATCAAGAGGTTTTGTTACAAACATTACTTCCAAATATCTAATACGATCGCTTAGGCAATAAAAAATAAGTACATTTTGAGCAATAATGTATATTTAAAATGGGAGTATCATATACCAAATATAGCAACACAACGCCTAGGTTGGCCAATCTAACAGCTAGAGGTAAAATAACTGTGAACGGACTATAACATGAGCGTGAAATAAAATATCCTGCCTCTTTATCAATGTAATTTGCAATATTTCACTGCGTATCTACACTTTTTACGATCGTTGTCTTTTTGTGTCGACAAATTTGACAGTTGAGGACAATGAGACAGTATTAGGTCCACGGACCCATAACACATGGCAACAAATATATTATGCGCTCTTTGCTAATCTAGTTGTTATATAGATCAATGACCTAGGTTTTCGATATTGCAAGTGGTCTACTAAGAACGAATTCATTATGTTACTATGACAACCAAGCGTTAGCGAAAGTAGAAATGAGAAGCGAATACCATTTGTACCCTCAAGACTTGTCGCTGGCTAGTAACAAAACCCACGCAACGCGAAACTTGCAATACCAATAACACAATAGTTACCACTACGCCATAATAATATGCAATACTGTTTTAAAACAATTCGCAAGTTATTCGCCAACCCTAGCTTACCAAATAAGACAGCTCACTGTTATCTTTGCACCACACACCCGGTCACGAAAGCCAGCGAGCGGCGGTGCATCCAAATGTGCAAGTCATCGTTAGTGTGCATACTGCTCTTGGTATACTTTCCTTTATACTCCTGCATGGCCGCGCGGGTGAATGACCTTAAAGCCTTCCATGATATTGAGGCTTTTTTGCTGCGATGTGTTGATCTAGATGAATTTAATAAGTTACTCAATACTGCAGAACACTAATATTCTGTGTTTGATTCTACAGTAAGTACCTACTTCAGTCTTTGTTTTGGTTTGCTATCCAATGTTTATAGTGAATGTTTTTAGAATACCTACCTACTTATTTCTGATTTCTTTTAGAATACTTAATACTTATTTGTGAGATCCATGAAATGAAAACGCGTCACAAAAAAGAAACAAATAAGATGGTCGGTCGATCGGTTTTTTGTAAATAAGATCACTGACTGACATACAAGAGATAGAATCTTAGCATCACCAATAATCGCCAAAATGCTATCTAGCGACTCGAGCAGCGAATTTGGAAGTTGTCCGGGTAAGATACTTTTGACAGCTCAATATTATTACCTACCACTATAACCTCGAAGCAAAGTTGTATTGAAAGCTGTCACAAGTGTCGTACCCGGACAACTTCCAAATTCGCCGCTCGAGTCGCTAGATAGCATTTTGGTGGCGCGCGGATAATCTTTGCATCGCCAATACACCATGTATTTTTAGTCATGATATTGAAACTATCAATAAAATTTATTTTTCAAAATTTTTACTTAAAACAAAAATATTTTTCCGAATTGTCTTTTTGCCAAAATTAATTTTTCATACCATTGTTATGGTATGAAAAATCCGTGGCGGTCGATGTGTAAGGTCAATGCACATACATACATACATACATATCGTCACGCCTTTTATCCCCGAAGGGGTAGGCAGAGGTGTATTTCTACACCCACTTTTCGCCAGATATACTTTAGTCCCACGTAATATGGGGCGAGCTTATTGCTGTACCGGGCACATTTCCAGACTCCGTGCTGCTACTGAGAATTTCGTGACAGAAAAACCCAATAACACTGCCCGACCCAGGAATCGAACCCGGGACCTCCCGATCCCACGCGCACATTTATGCCGCGAGACCAACAAGGCAGTCGTATAGGGTTTGATGTCGAGTTTTCCGTCTCTACGCAAAGTTGGTATTTGCATCGTGTTATCCCTTAGTCGCCTCTTACGACACCCACGGGAAGATAGGGGGTGGTGACACTTGTATTCTATGCCGTCAACCACACGGCCAGCAATACAATCACCCACCACAGCCAGGTCAATGCACTTTATTTATAACCTTCGTTCATGACACGTTTTAGTCCTATGAAAGGCTGATTTTAAAGAAATTTTTAAAAGAAAAAATATTTTTTGTATATATTGTAAAATTAATATTAAACCTAGGTAATATCGTGGGCTGAGTACATACTTTTCGGGAACACACTGACATAAAATACACGGTGTATGTATCTATAAGGGCTAAACGCATATAGAAAACTTAGTTGCATTTCAGTTAAAGGTTTCGCCTTGTTCTGTGGTTTCGCCTGCATACCAAAAATAACTTCTTTGGCCTTAAATTACATTTATTTGTATATATGCGCATTTAGCTAAATAGTTTTACAACACACAATACACACGATGTACCCGACATACCATGCGGGTGGCAAATCCAGTTCTTTTATAATAATAACATTCTCCGACTGAACTTACGCCCATGATAACCAGTCCTAACAGAAAGCTATCATAAGATATAATTATTATAGTGCACTAGTATATACAGCAAACACGAACGAACTCTAATAATCCGCTTGATCAATAAATCCTACACGATCGCGTGGATTGGAGATTGTATTTACAACGGCTTACAGTGCTTGCTGGTATAGTGGTAAGCGTAGCCTAAGTGTCAGCGCACACCGAACTGCAAAATGCTCGCGCATGGTCGAGCAAACTTTTGATTGCTCGACCATGCAGGCGGCATACTCGCCCTTCCGTGAGCAAGCTCCGTTGAAAATACTCTGGGTTGCCAGGTGGGCGTGTATGACCAGTTTGATGCCAAAATCTGACGTTGGCAGACGTGTTCAAAATGGTTGATTGGGATTTAGTAATTATTGTCCTTTTGGCAGAGGAGGAGGAAGATGAAGAATATCAAAATAAAATAAGACGTCATAAAATGAGAAGAACAGTGTGAGTAGAAGAACGTGGCTGTAAAGATGGATCTTAGGCGAATAAAACATGTATAAAAGCTCTATGGCTATCTCACTCGAACATATGCAGTTCTGTTATTAGAGAAAATAGAGATGCATATACGATTTCTACTCTTTTTGAAATGCTCTCTTCATATATATTTGCTCCTTGATTTCGCAGGTTTCTTGTCATTTGTCAAAGTTGTCAATGACATGAAACTAAAATATATGGCCGAGTTCTATTTAGCGTCAAAATTTGTATAATCTATGTTCAAAATGTTGGTGTCTAGTTTTTTTTTATTGGCAGATTACGATGGTGGCAATAATCAATTGCACTGCGGCGCGCGGCGCCAGCGGCTGCTCGAGTACGCTCGCGCATATAGAACGCATACTCGAACATTTACTTGCATGCTCGAGCATCGAGTTTGGACGTGTATTCAGTTTTGAAATGTATGGAATTATCAGAAGATTAATTTTTCAACGATTTCACAAAATGCTCTGCTCTGCTCTGCTCTTGGTGTGCGCTGACGCTTATGGCGCTGATACACCTGAGCATTCACTTATAACAGAACAGCGAGCATTCGCCGTTTTTTTGTTGCATCGAAATGAACAATGAACAGTAGCCGAACATTGCTATGAACATTTTCACGATCTGTTTAGCGAACGATAGATGAGGAGGCTAACTAAATGAGCATATGTAGTATGAAGCCATGTATTCACTAGGGGACAAAGTCGCTCGACTTATCGCGAACAGTCGCAGGACATTTACGTGCGAGTGTCCCGCGACAATGTCGACCGACATTTCGCTCGTCCACATACCGCCATTGTGATCAAGATGTCGCCTAAGCGTTAACACAGTTTCGTTGGTAGTGTGGACCAACGAAGTGTGCTATAATCGCGGGTAGTCGCGGAACAAATAGCAACACACGTCCTCACAAGTCAAATGCCGTCGGAAACTGTCGAGGGACACGAAGTCGCGCAAGGTCGACGCTATCGGAACGTCGACAAGCGACTTGTTCCCCGACACGTGGATGTCGCCTGCGATGTCGGGCGATGTCCCCCGCGACGTCGCTCAACACGTAGAATTCGTGTCGGGCGACAAGGTCGCGGGACATATGTCCCCTAATGAATACGAGGCTTTATGCTTGAGTATTTTCCATCATCATCAGCGTTTAACAGTCCCCTGCTGGACTAGGACTGTCCTTTGAAAGGAAGAATTGGCCTACTACCTATACTTCGCTGGCCAAACGGGTTAGTATAGAGTTTGTATCAAGTTATCCTTCTCTTGCAGTGTTGTTCTCTGCATAATATGCTCCCTCTGTTGGCTCTTACGACACCCATGAGATGATAGGGGATGGTGACATTTCGTATTCTTAATCCGTCACCACACAGACCGAGTATTATTATGTACAGTAAATATATACAAGTGATATAGAAGGTGAAGCAGTTGCAGTACCTTACAAAATGAAAATTATGTGTAGGTATTAAGCAAAACCTGGTGATGAAAAAGAGTGACCGTGAGTTTTATTGCCCGTTCGTTCTCATGGTCCTATGCCCTTGCTTTGCGAACGTGGCAGTAAATGTAAATGTAGAGTCTTTAAGTAATTATTTTATAAATTCATTATTTTGACGTTCATAAGCGTCACATTGTGAGCCAAATGAATAAAGGATTTTGACTTTGACCTAATCAGCATAATGCTCGAAACTGTCCATTCGCTAGAATGCTCGCTAAACCACTCTCTTTTGTTTTCTGTTTTGTAACATTCGCAAGTGCTCATTACAGGTGAACGCTCAAGTGTGTCATCACCATTACATGTAGTCCGTGTAGTCGTGTAAACACGGACAGATTACGCGAACTCGTTTAAATAATACGTTTTATTCGCGCCTACCTTCTTGTTTGTCCAGCGCACACAAACGTGACAGTGGTGTATTCACATGTGTAACTTTTGTTTACTTTCCTCCTCTACAAAACACCTTTTTAACCTTCCACGAAAAATAAGTATTGTCTGTGGCTTCGAAGCTCTTAAACGAATGAAATGATAATGATAACTTTCTTTTTCTTGCGGGTGGCTCAAGATCGGTCTGTGTGAAGAACCTTGGGGGAGGCCTATGTCCAGCAGTAGACGTCTCTAAGCTGACATGATGATGATGAACTTTCTTGTTTAAAAGTTGGCGTAATCGAGATGGTACTAAGCCTCAATTTATGACAATCCATGTACAATCAGCCTATTGCAGTGCTCTGCTGGACATAGATGCCACATCGACCGGTTCTCTGTCTTCCGCACCCAGCCCCTCCCATCCACCTTTATCAAGTCGTCGAAACACCCAGTCACACTTTTCGTTTGCCCATACGTGGTCACCAAGACTCGTCTGCTCCATCGGTCGTCGGTCTTCCGGCAGATGTGCGCAGACCATAGCCACTTCAGCCTGCTTATTTGGGCTAAGTCCGTAAACCCAGTTCTCTTCCATCGATCAAGCTCCATGTAGGCTTACCTGAATTTCTGAATTTTATTATGACGCGTTTTAATTGTTTCAGATGGTAGAGCTATTTACAGATGCATGGATCCGTTTGACCAGGGTAGTACGTACTTCATAGTGTTTTAAATTTAAATACAAAAAGTAAAAATAGATACAGTGAACGGATAAAATAAAAACTTCGGTTCCAAGAATTTCGACGACATTCAGGAAGCCGTAGTTTAATATAATTACGAACATAACATGACTTCACGCCTTTTATTACCGAAGGGGTAGGCAGAGGTGTATTACACTCCCACACTTCGCGAATTATGTTTAGGTTCCAATGTAATAAGGGGCGAGCCTATTGCCATCTACCGGGCAAATTGTTAAGCGAGCGATAATTACCATTTTTAATACACACATAACTTCGAAAAGTCGTCGTGTGCCCGGAGTACCTGGGGATCGAACCTGAGACCATCGTCTCAGCAGTCCATTACGTAGGTACACCACGGGGCTATCGTCGCTCTACTTAATTAGATTTTGCAGAGATGTTTATAACGATGTCTCTACCTCTATAATTTAAAGACCTCTACCTAAACTATAACGTTATTTAATGATCACATTTAAGCTTCTGCTATTCAATTAATAAAGAACTAAAACCCTATTTTAAGTCTCAAAGGAATAAACTCATAACAAATTGAATGAAAATATTGTAAATTGTTAGTTTACTTAGACTTGTTCGCATAATCTAAAATTTTAAATCAACGAATAAAATATAAGCGTAACGAATTACTGACCTTTAGTCTGATAGCGTTGGCGGCGACAGGTGGTATAGTCGATATAAACTTGAGGCTAAATCAAAATTATAATAGGTCTTTACATAAGAAGTTTCATATGTTATTTATTTTTAATTTACCTAAAACAACAACCTTTCTCCCCGAGAAGAGGACAGAACTAATAACAAAACAAAGTATAGTTTTACCACCTGACTTTAGCAGCTCCATCGTAAGGGCTTTTCCATTTCTAGGCTGCCTCAGGGCCATCACGATTTCGTCTTAGCTGACATCTGGCAACTCTGGAAGAGTTGCCAGATGTCAGCTAAGACGAAATCGCGTCGAAAAAAGTGGCTCTTGGATCAAGCAACAAAACCCGATTTCAATTTAAAATAACTACAAATGAACGTAAGCTCGTATGTAGTTATGAATCTTACAAATAGTATAGACGCGAAAGTTTGTGAGATTATCCATTGTCACAAATTTTCACGTTAATTAAATAATGTTTGTTACTCCTTAACGCAAAAAAATACTGAACGCACTATGAATAAATTTTAAGAAAAGACAACTCCCGCACTAGGAATCGCGGGACTTTACGTGGGAAAGTTTTGCTACACTAAAAAAAAATTCTGTAAGTATTTTTATTAGATACATCTTGTGTCCGTATACGCAGCAGGACCCTGCGTTTAATTCGATTGAAAGTTAACTCTTTGCGTGCGTGGTATTTAGTACCTTTCGAATTGTATAAGTAAAAAAATAGTCGCTGAAAAAATATTTAAAAGTTTTAAAACAATTTTTCTGCTATAATACAAAATATTTCAATTACACGTAAGGTTATTTGAAAAGTACTATTAACATGCTAACAAGAAATATGACTGTCGGGGCCGAAAGCGTCAAAACGAAAAAGGGTCCTGCTCGCATGATAAAAGTTTTGCAGGCGCTTTCCTCATAAACTAATAATTATATTAAAATGAAACCAAGGTATTTTAAAGGTACTAATACATCGCTAAACGGTGACATATACTATTGGTCTGAAAATTTTCAAACAGCGGAGGGTCCTGCTGGGTAATAATTCAAGATTTCGCTGTAGCAATGAAGGTACTATTTTTTTACTTATACAACTCGAAAAGTACTAAATACCACGCACGTAAAAAGTTAACTTTCAATCGAATTAAACGTAGGGTCCTGCTGCGTATACGGACACAAAAGTGTTCCATAATAATTGTTTCCTAATTGTAAGTCTACCACCCGTAAATGCACTACAGTATGGAATGCTATAAACTGAATTGACCTGAATGTATTGCATGTACAAACAGTACAAAAGTATAAATAAATAACTAGTAATCAAGAATGAACCAATTTAGTTAATAGTTTATTTATGTTACCAATAGTCAGTGAACTGCCTAAAGTTAAACTAGACGCCAATGCCAGTAAAAGTACTCTCGGTAAGAAACTGGTATAATAAATAGTCGTGTAGAAAGTCAAACCAGACACTAGTTAGAATTCGACCAGTCGGTTAATATTTCAATATCTATAAGTCAAATATACATACCTAGATTTATTCATTTAGGTCGCAACACTTAAAAACATCAATGTACTTATACAAATACTTATTATATTAAGCAGAATATCTTACTTTAATTTCATCAATTTCAGTTTAATTTATCAATTATATCATGTGATTGTGGCTATTTTCATTCCGTTTACACAATCAGAACACTGACATCGTTTTTAATTAGTTTTTTTTTACGTATTTTACGTTAGGTATCTGGTTCATTCAGTTTCATTATAATTAAGATTTGACGATTCGTAAGAGGTTTGGTATAAAAATAGTAAGCTTACATTAAGTAGGTATTGTTTAAAATAAATAAACAAAACCCTTCAAGCACCTAGAATGATTAAATACCATTTTAATCATTATTGCCATGGTCTCCTACAATTGAACCACACAAAGTACATGTACACATATATCTTTGCATAAAAAATATCTCTAAATAGCTTATCTATCGCAGTGTTTATACCAGAGATACTAAATTGATAAGATAGTTCATTACCGAGAGCTAATCCTAAGATTGATTATTACTATAATTATGGTCTAAATAGGTTTACAGTTTAACACATGGCACTTCATAATAAAAATACATAATTTCAATGAATAAAAGCAGATAAAAACAAATACCGTCTCATATTTTATTAATTTATTGAATTTATTTGTATAATTTCCGAGAATGGATAAATAAACTATGAGAATGTTTTCGAAAAAAAAATCAGTGATGTAATTTGGAACTATTTTCAAATTGAATCAATTTAGTTGAATAGCTTATTTCAGATCCATTTAATTAGACAGATGTCTGCATTTATTACACATTTCATTTTAACTATTTTATCTGCTATTATCGTTATAAATAACAGGAAATTATCAACCAAAATAACACTACTTGAAAATATTGGATACACTGCCATCTAATAGTGCCAGACATAAGCAAAATGATGTCACTTTCTTTAACAAGTCAATTTAATCCTATGTAATATAAAACATTCTTCAATAACTACTTTTTAATAAAATACCTTGAGCTATATATTTAGACGTAGCATATATGACCCCTCAGGCCTCAGGAGGATGAGGTATGTTTAAAAAATAAAAGGAAATAGTTACTAAACGAAACTATCGTTTTATCGATATGATCTAGCTAGATACAGACCCGCTTGATATAATATAGAATATTTCTGTACCTACACACAAAAGTTCGCTTGTAGTAATAGTTATACAAAACTCATAGGTTATCTTTACAACATGTCATTCAAATGTGGTGCCTCTGAGACAAATGGAAGCTATTTGGTTTTGTTCTTCCAATAGAAATCAAAGTGACAAAATCATAAGTATGTCTATTGCAAGTAAAATGGTGGAAATTATCTGGGTACATGACAATTACTCACTACACAATTATAGAAAGTGCATTATTAATTGTAATTCTATACACAAATTTTTGTGCCATAAACAATTATTAACCAGTAAAAAATACGAGTAAGTATATTTCAAAGATATGTTGAAGATAAATATACAGTTTCGTATTCTTATCTCCAGGGCAACACATTCAAGGGCTTAACATTAAAATATTCTTATTTTTTTTTCTTTCGTTATGGTTTGGATCCGATTTAATAAAACTATATAGCATGAACTGATTAATTTGGTAATTGTGGGGAAAATTTAACAACAGCTTATGGAACAGAGCTAAGGCACATTCCTACACCGCAATATTGGTCTGTATGTAATGAATACACAGCCAACAAAATTAATTAAGAAATCTCTGAAATGTATTCTACCTACCATCATTTCATATTCGACTTGTAATGAAAAGATTCTTCAGAGCACTTAATTCTTGGAATTCAAATATGCAGGACGATTACGCTAATCAGTACTAACACTAGAAAGAGTTATCAACAAAGCACAACCCAGCCAATGCTCATACCGAGTCTCTGTCAATCACTACAAATGTTGCCTATTTAAATTCCAACAGATTAGAACAATATCGGCTACTTTAAATATCTATTATACATTTTCTGTAACTTTTTCGCTATTAACTACATAGTTTTATACTCAGATACATTTTTGATGAACATGTTAAAATAACCTGGTACAACAGTCATATTTTTCGACCATTCATGGCTATAATCTTGGTGGAAGTACATTACCAGCGTTTGCAGTTGGTTGTTGCTGTTGGCTTCAGCATACTGTTGCAGATCGTTAAGATATGTAGTCGGTACTCATCCACCGGCTTGCTCTCAGCAACGTTGCTACTGGATCGTAGGGCAATCGTTCTCCGTCGTCAGCTGAACGGTGCAGTGACGGGCTTAGGCAGAATCATGGCATCACGATGAGGAGACTCTGGAACTTGCAATTGGATGTATTAGTATTGTGGGCGCAAATTTATCACACTTCTGATGTCAGAATCAGGGAAGCTTCCTATAGTGTAGAGACAGTTTTGATAAATAAAAGAGACAACTATCAAATCATACTTTCATTTATTCAGTTTGGCACAAGGATATATCTTTAGATTACGTCGTGATTCTACATTTACATTTACAGCCCAGTTCGCAAAGCAAAGACATAGAACCAAGAGAAAGAACGGGCAATAAAACTCTTGATCATTCTTTTCAATAACTATGTATATATATATAACAATAATTAATAAACAGTGGTACAGCCAATTTATATCAAATATCAATGTTGTGGGTAGTTTTATATTACTAGAAAGGTCTGTCTTACAACAGAACATAATAAACATTATTTAGCATCAATACAATTTACTAAATGTTTACCACAGGTATATACCTAATGAATCTCATTGATACGACTTGATCCACAGTATATTATTCCATCCTATATTACAATCTATAATATCTCACAAACGATCAAACTACCCACAACAATATCAATAAGATAATGATTACACTATCTTACATTGTTTCCTAGATGATGAAACAAAAGAACAAGCAACACAGAATATTGGAACACAGTGGCAATTAAATAGTCAGAACCATATCGTACCTGAGCCGTCGTCGAAGGAGAATAGGACGAGCTAGCCGAGCCTGTCGACTTATATAGGTACACCTTATTTACACGTTTGACAGTTTAACTGTCAAACGTCATGTCAGTGTCATTTAGTTGCCACTATCCTCTTACATATTATGTATAAATACTTGGATATCAGTAATTTCAGCCCAAAGCCTAGATATTATTACATATCTCTCAAGCGCATCATCCGGCTACGAAAATTGTATCCCTTTGAGCTGATTTTTTTATTTTTGGGAATAAGAAGAAGTCACACTGTGCTAGGTCAGGGCTGTAAGGAGGGTGACCCAGGAGTTTGACCGGTGTGCTGTCTAGGAAGTCCCTCGTTTTGATTGCGGTGTGGGCGGGCGCATTATTGTGATGGAGCAGTAGCCCGCGGAGCCCTGAGCTTGGTCGCTTGTTGCTCACAACAGAGAAAACTTCTGCCAAGCATTTGGTAGTATACCATTCGGCGTTAATTCTTCTTTGGTTTCGTAAAGGAATTGACACCAAGTAGACAGTCAAATTGAAAAAGCTCGCGATCAAAATCTTCACCCCGCTTCTAGGTCGCTTTACTTTGATAGGCGTTGATTCGTTTTGAAACACCCAAACCGTCGACTGGCGCTTTGTTTCTGGATCGTATTGATAAATCCAGCTACGCTATACGTGCAGTACGAAACAAAACGTATTGTGTATAGTCCGTTCACAGTTATTTTACCTCTAGCTGTTAGATTGGCCAACCTGGGCATTGTGTTGCTATATTTTTTAGTATATAATACTCCCATTTTAAATATACAGTATTGCTAAAAATGTACCTATTTTTTATTGCCTACGCGATCGTATTAAATATTTGGAAGTAATGTTTGTAACAAAACCTTTTGATATCGGCATGGCTATACGCATGTACATTGTTTTCTTACGAAATACCTAATTTCCAATGAAGATAAATAGTTATAATAAATTTTTTGTCTATTTAATATACAAAGGTAAACGCATCATAATTACGTCAATGTGAGGTTTTAACTCAAACTCAAATATGTTTATTTCCATAAAAATGTTTAAATTTTTTGGACACTCATTTTAATTATCAAATACAAAAACTGCAAAAGTTTTCAAATTTATTTTGAATAAGAATGATCCATGCAGACTGCCAATAATGATGATTCGTAACTGCTGTCAGATTCTCGGACTGCCAATGATGATTTGTAACTGCTGTCAGATTCTGTATCAGACTCATAATTTAATTCTTCGATATATATTTCTTCGATATATTTCTTCGATAACATTACTTTCCGAAAGGCACGTACTCAATCTATGACAGAGACTACATGCGACGATAGTAGCTCCAACAGCTCCATACTAGATGGCACCACTAGTAGTCTCCCTAATATCTCAAATGATGAAAGCACTCAGATTCAAGACCTACAAAAACAAATGGAACAATTAAGGATGCAACTCATTTCGGCACACGAAGAAATTAACATTTTATCTATGGAAAACCAAGAATTAAGAGAAAATGTACAGTCACTAACATCTAAATATGATATACTAAAAAAGGCTACAAAAAACTTATCATTAGATATAACTGATAAAGGTTTAAAAATGTCTACACCTAAAAACATCAAGTCGAATATGAAAACACCAAAGGGCAACAAAACATACTTCTGCTCATCAATTAGTCCAGCTCAAACATCTACTCAGAAACAAGCCATCGACCGCTCAGCTGTTAAACAAAAATCAACGTTAGAAGAATGTATAGGTGATAATGTAGTACTCAAGCAAGATATGAAAACAGAGATTTCTAACAAGTACCTCAACTCAACAACAGATGGCACCACATCAAATTATGTTCCACATCAAAATAATAATTGTTGTTATCCTAAATTAAACAACCAAATATTACAAAATAAATTGTGCATACTTAGTGATAATAATACTAATAATATTCTTAGTCATGCTGAACGCTTCTTTCCCTACACAAAAATATGTCATTATTGTATGCCTAATGCGGGTATATTACAAATGATCGATATATTAGATAAAAAAGTAATGCACTTCACTAAACATGATTATTGTATTATATTTATGAGTGAAAGTGATTTCTTGGTGTCAAAAAATTATGAAATTCTAGTAAAACACATTAAAGGTAAGCTTGATGATATCACACACACTAATGTCATTCTGTGTTCACCCAATTTTAAGCTTGATTATGGCGCTAATTTATTTAATAATAGAATAGAAGCTTTCAACAGACTGTTATATTTAAGCAATAAGAAATACGAATACTCTTACTTATTTGACACTAATAAACATCTAAGCTATTCATATGACATGTTCTCACAATATACTGGCAAAATAAACAATATAGCCATGGCAAATATATTTCACTACTTACAAAAATACATAGCTTTTTTGAAAAGTTCTTTTGACCATACGATTCAAAATGAAAGCTCTAAAAAATGTAACAACATTAATACTGATAAGTGGAAATCTGGCACTATACCTTATTACTTTAAAAAGTTATCAAATAATGTGTCCGTTCAAACAAAAAATATAAGTGTATGTATTGATAGTTCTGTTAAAACACCTGTACAGTCTTGTAATGAGAATGTAGACTTTTTTCGTCAATGATAAATATTTTTATTTACTCCATCAGAACATTGCCGGACTTTTGAACAAAGTCGATATACTTTCTATTTATCTAGATGAGTTGTCAGAAAAAAACGAAACAGTTGATGTTTTATGTATCACTGAACATTTTATAATGTCAGGTCATGAAACGCATTTATATGTACCAAACTACACTTTAGCAGCGTACTTTAGTAGGAAAAATTGTAAAAGAGGTGGTTCTTGCATATTAGTACGAAATGGACACCACTGTAAACAGCTGCCTGATGCTTCAATGATCTCAATAGTTAATGATTTTGAATGTTGTGCAATTGAGCTAATTAAATACAAAATGATTATTATTTGTGTATATAGAGTACCAGGGGGAAATTTGAATATATTTTTTAGTAGATTAGAGCAATTATTAATTAAAATAAGTAAGATAAAATATGAACATATAATTTTAGCAGGCGACTTAAATATAGATGTATTAAAAAACAATAATAGTACTCTTGAACTAAAATGTCTATTGCAAGCCTTTAATTTAATACTATCCATAGAGCAGCCAACAAGATTAAAAAGCCAAACTTGTTTGGACAACATTGCTCATAATTTTCCAAGGGGACATTGTAAGTCAAATGTTATCGAACTTGCCCTGTCGGATCATACTGCACAGATAATTAAATGTCCTTTGCTTCAAAGAATTATGACTCCTCAATGGTTCTCCCTACAGAGAGATTATTCTAATGCAAACATAAAAAAATTTAGATGTTGCATCAGTAAATTAACCTTTTCTGAAGTTTAGAATGTGATAACCCAAACAAAGCATATAACTCCTTTTTTGAAACGTTTAAATTATTTTATGATTTATGTTTCCCTCTTAAAGTTGTCACTATTAAGGTGAATAAAAAGTGCAAATGGATTTCTCGAGGTATTAAATTATGTAGTATAAAAAAAAGAGAATTGTTATGGCAAGCTAGACTTAAACCTACAGTTAGTAATAAATTGAAGTACAATAGATACACAAAATTATTAAAAAAAATTATAAACCTAACTAAACGTTCTCAAAATATACACAGTATAAAAAATTCTGTCAATAAAAATAAAACTACATGGCAAATAATAAATTCTTCGAAAATAAATGTCCCCAGACAAACTATAAATAAAATTGTCATTAATAACAAAAGCCTTCACGATCCACAAGTCATAGCAAATAAATTCAATGAATACTTCATAAATAAAATCAAACCAATTCCCGAACGCGGAAAAATATTACCAGATATATAAATACGTCTTTAAATTCAATGTTTATGGTTGCAAGTACACGAAATGACATATTTAAAATTATTACAGATTTGAAAAATAAATGCAGTGTGGGCAATGACGAAATATCTACAAAAGTCATAAAATCTGTAGCAGATTTAATATGTGACCATCTGAGCTATATCTTAAATCTTTGTATTATTCATGGCATATTTCCTGAACGGCTTAAGACTTCTATTATTAAACCATTACATAAAAAAGACGACAAAGATCTTATGCAAAATTATAGACCAATCTCACTTCTTCCAATTTTCTCAAAAATATTTGAGAAGTATATTTATAATAAAATATGCACCTATCTCGAATCAAACAACATTTTATGTTCTGAACAAAAGGTTTTCGTAAGGAAAGAACTATTAATATGGCTATTTATGACTTTTTAAATATAGTAATGTCTAGTATTGATAATAGAATACCGATTTCTGCTGTGTATTGTGATATGTCACAAGCTTTTGATTATGTTGACCACAATATTCTAATAAATAAGCTTGATGCCTACGGAATAAGGGGTAATGTCCTTAATTTAATAAAATCCTATTTAAAAGACAGAAGACAGTTAGTCACAATAAAAAAACTCAACTTGAAAACTAAAAGAGAAGAAACATATATGTCTAGTCAGCGTGAAGTAGCATTCGGTGTTCCCCAAGGCAGTGTTTTAGGCCCGCTGTTGTTCATTGTGTATATAAATGACTTACCTAAAGCAGTGAAACATCCCGTAACATATACGCTGATGACAGTACGGTTACCATAGCTTGCAAGAAACCTGATCTCTATGAGTCGGACATTAATGAGGCACTTAGTTCGATTATATTGTGGCTAGAAAATAATAATTTAAAGATAAATTTAAACAAAACTCAAATAATGCATTTTAGTCAAAGACAGTCCCATGGTCACAATATGAAAATTAATTACCAAAGTGAATATATATGTTCTGTAAATAACGCAAAATTTCTTGGCTTGACAATTGACAGCCAGTTAAATTGGAAAGACCATATAGAGGTTATTTGTAAAAGAATAAGTAGCTCGTCCTATGCCTTACAAAAACTATCACGGGTAGTAAATATAGATGCGCTTATAACTGCCTATCATGGTATTGTTGCATCCGTTCTTAGATACGGCATTATGTTGTGGGGCAACTCTACCCACAAAGAAATAGCGTTTAAATTCCAAAAAAGATGCATTAGAGCTATGTTTGGCCTACAAGTAATGGACAGCTGCAAACCGTATTTTATTGAATATAAAATTTAGACACTTCCATCTTTATTTATATTTGAGGTAGCGTTATTTGTGAAAAAAAAACCCACAATTATTTAATACCTTGTCAGATGTCGTCATACGTAGTAGACGTAAAAACAACATATGTATACGTAAGGTTAACACGGCGCTCATGTGGAAAAGTGTGTTTTGTTTAGCGCCCAAAATCTTCAATAAACTACCGGATACAATAAAAACATTAAACATCAGTCTTTTTAGAAAAAAATTACGAATATTATTGACTGAGAAGTGCTATTATTCCATTACAGACTTCCTCAACGACAGTATTTAAACAGTAAAGTTGTATTGATTTGCTATTATGTGTTAGATTTAAGGTTTGTTATTATAGATATTTTTATGTTATTTGTTTTCTCCTTGCATTTAATTATTTTTAATTTTTTTGTTAATTACTTTTAAATATTTGTACGCCAACATTGGCAGGACACAGAACTGCACTGCTGTTATTTCGTAACATCTTACCATAAACCTGTGTTTAACAAATAAATATAATTTGAATTTGAATTTGAATTAATTCTGTTATGAACCTGTCCATTTCATCATCCATCATTCTGTTTTACGAAGCTTGTCTTCAATGTGGCGCACATGTTTGCATTGTTTTTGCTAGTCTTCTGCAGTGATAGATTGAAAAGGTTCTTCAGCTAAATTCACAATGTTGTTTGCCTCTTGTCCTACATTTAAAAAAAACCTTTACCAACTCGTCTGGCCAGCGTGATTTAGTAGGCCAATACCTCTTTTTTTGGAGAGGCCTAGCAGTGAAGCAGAGGCTGTTATGATAACATGTTATGATGACTGATTCAAATTAGAATCATACAAGGATGCTTACAATAATTAGCAATAACGATGAAATAATGCATATACAACACAATAGTAGTTTCCCACATATAAGCAGTGTCCCAAAAATACAAGCAGTTTAACGTGACTTGTTGCCAGCAAATCAAAGCAAGTGGTTACAATTGGACATTCTAGTTTCTACTAAAATTGGGTAAAATGTTATGCACAGGTAACCCTATTTTACATACTTGTCTTCACAGAGTACCATTCCAACCAGAGAGATTCCAACATAAAGAAAACAAACACTGACATTTGTCAGAGGTAAAATAACCTGTGAACCTGTGAACGGACTGTAGGCACAGAGTACCTTTGTTTAAAAGAGGATAGAGACGTCACTCAAGCTATTAGCGCTACCTGGCGGTCGTTTCTAGCATTTTTTAACTATAGTACTTTATTAGATATTATTAGATAAATTTATTTTATTATGGTTCAATAATATATACATCCCTAAGTGAAAACCATGGTTTTCGCTTATGGATGTACATGCTACTGAACCATTTAATTTTCACCAGGTGTGTAACTGCGTACTGTACAATTATATAAAATAAAACATTGATTTAATAGCACCCTTTATTTTTCAAACGTTTTTTACAATATTAATAACATTTTTGTTGTATCTGAGATTTTTGATCATATTCAATTCTGGACTCAGTCAAAACTCTATTGATGACTTTACACCAAGTAAAAATAAATAAGTTGGTGCATATTTCATCAAAATTTTTGAGATTTTTGATTCAAGATCCGTGAGTTCCTAATGCAGTCCTTCCGCGTGACTCCACTCATCCAGCGCAGCATATTCATCTCATTGACACGCAGGCTGTGCGATACAATCGCTGGCAGCTATAGTTTGGCTAAAAACCTGTGTTTCACATTTTATTCACATGATATATTACTTTTGGCACTAAGCAAAGTCCTTGATATGCAGGAGTTTCACTTTACAGAAGCATAATATGTTTCCTTTTGCTAAATTTTCTTGCCCATCATTAATTACTTTAAAAATTATTTTTATTATTTTCTCAAATTGATCAAATATGTTGTCATTCAAGCCGGGTTTAATGGAGGCTGTTCGAATCATTCGGCTAAGTGTTATTAGTGATGGTAATACAAAAACCTTTCTGAGCCATCAATACGCTCTTGGACCCTATTTCTAATAGGTCACCACTTTCTCGCCTTTTTTAAACCGTCTGCCCATTTTTCATTTGCCAATCTTCCTGTAGCATAGTGAAAATCATTGCAGGGGCTGTATACATTCAGTGTCTTTAAAAGAAATGGGTTTTCTCATAGCTTTAATCATCATCATCATCCTCCTAGTTTTCAACCAGGGGTTCGCTTACTTCTCTAACCGAATTTGGCTGAATATGAGTTTTGCCACAGAGCGACTGCGTCTGACTTCCGCAACCCAAAGGGATAGCACTATTCCATGGTTTAGACTAGTGTCAGTTTATTTTGAAAGTACTGATGCCTTAAAATGACTGCCCACTCCTTTAAGGAAACTTTACATACCAAACGATATCCATAAGATCAGTAGATGACTTATAAAAGTAGCTTTTGTTACTTACAAATTTTATTACAGTTTCAAACACAACATTTTCTTGTGGACATTGCTGTGAATGTGGCTGAATTCCAGTGGACTGCAAAATTTCTCGAGTAAGATACCTAGGCGAAGATTGCGGGAATCAGAGTCTAATATGTTGCCACAGTACAGTACTCGCCAATCTTTATGGCCGCTCTGAATGTAGCCATCGGCACAAACTTGCGCATGGTACAGTCGGGTGGACATTTCATAACCAAGAAAAAATATTTGTATTTATTGAAAATTAAAATCTTCAGTTACGTTGTTAGATTAGCTATATTATATTGTTTAATTACATATTCAATCAAATTCGATTAATATAAATTCAGTTCGGTGAAGGGACTTCTAAATAAAAAAACGCATTGGTTACGACAAAACTTTTTTTTTAAATCTCTATTTGTAATGGAGTTACACCTTCCATAAAACATCTTCCATACTCGTAGAAGGTACCTCTTCTGTAAAACTTACTTCGTCACTTTCTTCACTTCGGCATCTCCATCCTCTTCCTCCGATTCATTTTCGCTCACGTGTATGATACATTGATCGGTGAAGTCATCTATCACAACATCGCTCTTTTTATATTCCACCTCAATGCGTCTAACTTTGTCACATAAAGCAATCCATTAAAGTTCACCCATTGCCTCGACCTTCGCCTCCACAAGTTTCATGACATTATTAATATTGCCGGTAACATTTTTCTTAGCTACGTAGACTTTTATTGCTGCCCAAGCCATTTCTATTGGGTTTAGATCGGGATGGTAAGGTGGAAGGCGCAACAAACACACCTGTAGTTGCTGCAGTCCGCTTTTGGACTGACTTCAAGTTATACTGAAGGCCTTCCTCAGCATCCTTCTTTATAAACGTTAATACGTCAAACACCATTTTCTGTGTTTGGCGACGTAAAACATTAAAACGACCGCGAGGCAGGTTCAAAGAAAATGGTAACTATATATCAGTACAAATAACAACAAGAAACAATAACCATAGCTACGAGAAACAACAAAGTAGTAACACTATGAAACTATTCTGAACGCGACGATACAGTCAGAGCTCAGCGTATATGTGATTCAAGTACGAACGTAGCACTCACACTAACGCGCGGGAGGCGACAGGACGCTAGCGGGTGGAAGACAGCGCGCGCGGGCGTGCCCTGACTCCACGCCCCGCGTACGTCCCGCTGATACCTGATTTTGTATTCTGCGCAGCGTAATGCGGCTAGGTTCGGAGCGGCCATAAAGTTTGGCGAGTACTGTAGTTGATGAAAAAAGGATCGTCAGAATCACAAGCTGGGTCGTCGTAAAAAATGCACAAGAAATACCAAAAATATTCATTCATCATCATCATCATCATCAGCCTTTAACAGTCCACTGCTGGACTAGGCCTCTCCTTTGAAAGGAGGAATTGGCCTACTATACCACGCTGGCCAAACGGGTTGGTATAGGGTTTGTATCAAGTTTTCCTTCTCTTACAGTGCTGTTCTCTGCATAATATGCTCCCTCTGTCGGCTCTTACGACACCCATGGGATGATATGGGGTGGTGACATTCCGTATTCTTAATCCGTCACCACACTCTCTTCAATTTCTCATACTGAAAAGATACCTGTCCCCAGCAGTGGGACAGTTTATATACAGAGCTGATGATGATGATGCCTACTGCATAGTATCCTTACTATGGGCTGTGAATACTCAAACATAACTGTTCTTCCAGCACCGGTTTGTCACCTCCATTATCCTTACCGTTCGAAGGCTCGGTGGCGTAGCGGGAGTGAAAACGACTGCAAGATACTGGAGGTCGCGGGTTCGATACCCGCTCAAGTCAAATATTTGTCTCACGCACACATGGATGTTTGTTACCCTGGATGTTTCTAAGTATAAAGGCCTGTTCAGACCTAAGCGGTATTCGCTACTGTCTGCGGCAGAGAAAACCCAGTGGGTATGCGGTAATAATACTGTTCAAACCTAAGCGGTATTCGCTATCCTTGTGGGTAGAATAACGCGCGGTAGTCGAGTTTCGCTCAGAGAGGTAAGAACTAGCCGCGGTATTTGATACCAAATACCTGAGCGAAACCCGCGCGGTATGTACCTCTACCCACAGCGGCAGCGAATATCGCTCAGGTCGCTCTAGCCGCGGTACTTGATACTAAATACCTGAGCGAAACCCGCGCGGTATGTACCTCTACCCACAGCGGCAGCGAATATCGCTCAGGTCGCTCCAGCCGCGGTACTTGATACTAAATACCTGAGCGAAACCCGCGCGGTATGTACCTCTACCCACAGCGGCAGCGAATATCGCTCAGGTCGCTCTAGCCGCGGTACTTGATACTAAATACCTGAGCGAAACCCGCGCGGTATGTACCTCTACCCACAGCGGCAGCGAATATCGCTCAGGTCGCTCTAGCCGCGGTACTTGATACTAAATACCTGAGCGAAACCCGCGCGGTATGTACCTCTACCCACTGCGGCAGCGAATATCGCTCAGGTCGCTCTAGCCGCGGTACTTGATACTAAATACCTGAGCGAAACCCGCGCGGTATGTACCTCTACCCACAGTGGCAGCGAATATCGCTCAGGTCGCTCTAGCCGCGGTACTTGATACTAAATACCTGAGCGAAACCCGCGCGGTATGTACCTCTACCCACAGCGGCAGCGAATATCGCTCAGGTCGCTCTAGCCGCGGTACTTGATACTAAATACCTGAGCGAAACCCGCGCGGTATGTACCTCTACCCACTGCGGCAGCGAATATCGCTCAGGTCGCTCTAGCCGCGGTACTTGATACTAAATACCTGAGCGAAACCCGCGCGGTATGTACCTCTACCCACAGCGGCAGCGAATATCGCTCAGGTCGCTCTAGCCGCGGTACTTGATACTAAATACCTGAGCGAAACCCGCGCGGCATGTACCTCTACCCACAGCGGCAGCGAATATTGCTCAGGTTTGAATAGGCCTTAAATTGTATACATTTACAACAAAAGGTATATGTATGTTTATCCATTACCCGTGATAAAATAATTTCCTCCTGACCGATTTCAGCCACGGCGGCTTGTCTATATATGAGACTTGCCAACTGCGCGGGACATTTTATAGTGCACAAGTGTGTGCGCCATCACAAGTGCACTCTCTATTCCCTCACTCTCATAGTCCGATGGGATGCACCCTGCGACACGACCGGAGAGAGATTGGGCGCAGGACCAACGGCTTAACGTGCTTTTCGAGGCACGGGGGTGTGACACCGCCAACTCCCTGACTCCGAACTTCTATTGGATAATGCCTAATAGAAAAACCAAATATCACTTTTTGTTCAACCCGGGATTCGAACCCGAGACCTCATGATCCGCAATCACTTACACTACCACCACAGAGGCAGTCAAAAGCAATTACCCGTAGGCATCCATCCAGTAACCATAGTGCAAGCTCTACTTAGATTGGGACTACATGGTGTTGTCGGATGTGTATGTCGTAGATTTAGTTAGAACCCACGCCCAATACTATTAGTTGTCACATTAGCCGCCTAACATTTGATACGACGTACACCTACCGTTATTATACGATTGTAAAACAGTAAATAAAATTAAACAATATTTTGTTACTAATGTACTTTTTATTATATTATCGTTATCGTTACAAAAGTGCAAATAAAAACTGAACAAAACTAAAAATGCAATTGCATTGATGAAGATTATCAACATAAAAAATATTTTTCTAGGTCACAAAATATACACAGGCATACAATGAATGTCTAATTAGCCACAATCCAACTAAATATCTAATATGCAAAATTTTATTACACATTCAGGTTGCTTAGGCAATCCTTAAACCATCTATACTAATATAATAAAGCGAAAGAGTTTGTTTGTTTGATTTTTTTGTTTGTTTGTTTGTTTGAACGCGCTAATCTCAGAAATTGCCGGTCGGATCTGAAAAATTATTTTTGTATACGATAGCCCAGTTATTCCGGAAGGCTATAGGCTATATAAAGTAACGCTTCGACCCTTTGGGGCCGGGCAAAAGGCTAAAAAGGCTAAAAAATAATGTCGGCTAATCTCAGGTACTAGCAGTCGGATTTTAAAGCCTATGATAGCCCAATTATTCCGAAAGGCTATAGGCTATATAAAATTACGCCACAACTTTTAAAGGCCAGACAAAAATAATAAAATGGTCAAACGAGAAGGGGGAGGGTTAGGTCAAAGGCAAAAAAAGGCTAAATGAATAGGATACAATCTATAATGGGTATCGTTTTCGAGATTTTCGGGACGCTGATTAATAATTTATGAAATTTATTTAGTGATCCAAGATGGCGGACAGGAAATCAAAGATGGCGGATGAGAAAATTTAAATATCAATATGGGTATCGCCTTCGATATTTTAAGAGGTGGGGAATCGCAATACAACATCTATTTCGTGATCAAAGATGGCGGATGGGAAATCAAAGATGGCGGACGGGATTTTTTTAAAAGTTGATATGGGTATCGTCTCCGATATTTTAAGGAATGGGGAATTCAAAAACACCATCTATTTCGTGATCCAAGATGGTGGATGGGAAATTAAAAAAAAAACAATACTGGTATCGTCTCCGATATTTAAGGGGATGGGGAATCCAAATACAACATTTATTTCGTGATTCAAGATGGGTGATGGGAAATCAAAGATGGCGGATGGAAAAAAATAAAAAATCAATATGGATATCGTCTCTGATGATTTAAGGGATGGTGAATCCAAATACAACATCTATTTCGTGATCAAAGATGGTGGATAGGAAATCAAAGATGGCGGATGGGATTTTTTTTAAAGTCGATATGGGTATCGTCTCCGATATTTTAAGGAATGGGAAATTCAATATTATATAAATCTATCTTTGTTTGTACATCATTTATAGACTCTGAAATGATAAGAGATTAAGCGCTAAGTCAATGGTAACTTTGGAAAAGGGGCATGGAAAAAAGGGAATTAAATAAAAACTCTTAAAAAGGCGATACGGAGTTCGCTGGGTCAGCTAGTAACTTAATAATCTGCTAAAGTCTCTCCATCTCTGGATAAGCATTATCTGACAGATAGGTACATTTAAATACATAAACATGAATCTGCAAGATGTTATCTGGTAATGAATTTAACAGGACATTAACATAGGTACAACGGATAAACTAAGGGTCAGTTTAAAACCGCTTACATTTTGTTTGGTTTCACCGTTGTTCAGTAATATCCGGTTGTTTAATCATATTTTCTAACATTCTGAAAATATGCAACGATAAATATCCAATAATCAGAAACCTTTCTCTTTATATCTAAGGATAAACATATCAACCGTACTTAGTATTTGTGGCAATAAGCAGTAGGTACCCTTTTATTCCTAAAAAGCACGAGAATTCTTCCTTGTACTTTTATACACACAATACATATCAATCTACGCGAGGTCAAGTTACAAAATTGTATTCCCAATTAACATCAATCACACCCTTACTAAATAAGCGTTTACAAAACATAAAAGTAAGAATAACTTAATTTTTTTTATATTAACTTTTCTTAATATTACTTCTTAGTGTAAATTACCACAATAGTGTTCAATAGCTATTAAACATCACCAAGCAGTTAATACTATAATTATGTCTGTATTATGACTAAAATACTTTTATATCTAATCTAATCTATATATATAAAATTCTCGTGTCATGGTGTTAGTTAAAATACTCCTCCGAAACGGCTGGACCGATTTGTATGAAATTTTGTATATATATTTGGTAGAACTGTTAATCGGTCGTAATCTATTTTTCAAACCCTCAAGTCATAAGGTTGGCCAACCCAAAAATATATTTTTTTAGTTTTTAGGCATTATTTTTTATTTTTTATTATGTGGCTTCAAAAATACGAGGGTCAAACTGAAAGTTCTTAGAACTGGCCACTTATAAACAATATAATAAAAAAAATATTCTAAAATTTTAAAATAGAACTCTTTGCCAATATTACTGAGTATATATTTCATTCATTTGTCATTTGTTTTACGATTTGGCGGCAAATTGAAAATTGTCTGTGTCACGTCAACATGAATTTAACACGAGAAAATTTTCGTGCAATGATTTTTTATGACTTTCGATGTCATTTAAGTCAACAAGAAAGTTATGATAGACTACGATTGGCCTTTCACGATGAAGCTCCATCTCGTGCGACTGTTTACAACTGGTTTAATGAGTTTAAACGTGGTCGCACTAATCTCACTGATGATGTACGTGAGGGACGGCCTTCTACGGCGACGACTGAAAATAACATCTGTGTTGTGCGGCGTATGATAGAGACTGACAAAAGAGTGACCTATCAGCAGATTCGGACAAGCTTAGGCATCGGTATGAGTCAAGTGCACAAAATCCTCCACGAACATTTAGCGGTCAGGAAGCTTTGCGCCCGGTGGATACCTCATAATTTGACTAAGGCTCAGAAACTCCATCGTGTGGATTGGTGCCGTAAAATGATTGAAAGATTTAACGGAGGTGACTCAAATGCTGTGTTCGACATACTAACAGGTGACGAAAGCTGGATTTACTGTTATGATCCTGAAACCAAAAGACAATCTGCTCAGTGGGTGTTTCCTTTCGAGGAGTTGCCAACTAAAGTGAAGAGAGATCGAAGTGCGGGAAAAAAATGGTGGCCTCGTTCTTTGGAAGGATAGGTCATTTCGCAACAATTGTGTTAGAGGATCAAAAAACAGTTTCTGCAGAATGGTACACTACCAATTGTTTGCCACTTGTCTTGGAAAAAGTTCGAGAGAAACGACCTCGCAGTAGGATCCTCCTTCACCACGACAACGCCTCGTCGCACACCGCCAAGCGAACGATCGACTATTTGGCGACATCAAACGTTGAATTACTGGGTCACCCGCCGTATAGCCCCGACCTCGCGCCTTGTGATTTTTATTTATTTCCAAAAATTAAAGAAAAACTTAAAGGAAAGCGGTTTATGAATGCTGAAGAAGCGGTGGCAGCGTATCGCGATGCCATTGAAGAGACCCCTAAGGACGAGTGGGCAAAGTGCTTTTCCCAGTGGTTCCATCGCATGCAGCGGTGTATTGACGTCAATGGACAATATTTTGAAAAGATATAATAAAACTAATAACTGGCTAATGTAATCAGTTTTTGATTTTCTAAGAACTTTCAGTTTGACCCTCGTACAAGGAACTATTAATTTTCAGCCTTTTAGCATCAACCCCTATTTTTTAATAGCCATATGAGTAATTTATTCATAGCACTAGATCAATTCTGTTGTCCACGCAACGCGCATACCGGAGTCAAAAAAATCGTTTCTCAGTGTTAGTTATAATACTCCTCCGGAACAGCTGGACTGATTTATATGAAATTTTAAACAATATATTCTTTAGGTCTCAGAATCAGCCGCAATTTAGTTTTTAAACCCCTAATTAATAAGGACGGCCAAACCCAAATATATATTTTTTAAGTTATACTTCTTTAGGCGCGTTATGGACAAATGATGACATTTTACGATGCCTGCGCATGTGTGACACACAATTCTCACGGGAGAAGTTTTTAGTTTCTATATTCACAAGGTGGCGGATGGGACATTTTAATAAAATTAATATGGGTATCATTTTCGGGGTTTTCGTGCATTCTGATCACGAAAATGACATCTATTTAGGAATGCAAGATGGCGGACGGGAAATCTACACTAATATTATAAAGACGAAAAATTTGTATTTTTGTTTTGTAATGGATAAACTCAAAAACTACTAGACCGATTTTAAAAATTCTTTCACCATTAGAAAGCTACATTAGTAACATAGGCTGTATTTTATTTTAGAAAAAATAGGGGTACGTAAGGGGGTAAATTTGTGTTTTTCGGGTACGCGAAGTAGTTCCCTCAGGACGTGGGTGAAACCGCGGGAAACGGCTAGTTTTTAATAAACTTAATATGGGTATCATTTTAGGGTTTTCGTGGATTCTGGTCACGAAAATAACATCTATTTGGGAATCCAACATGGCGGACGGGACATTTTTAATAAAATTAATATGGGTATAATTTTCGGGGATGCATTCTGATAATGAAAATGTCATTTATTTGGGGATCCAAGATGGCGGACGGGACATTTTTTGTAATATTGATACCTATCTCTGACATCATAATATAATTGGTCCAATTATCATTCGGCATCGTTTTACTGTGTCAACTTTTTTAAATTTATACTTCTTCAGGCGCGTTATGAAAAAAATATGAGAGTGAAATTTTACGATGCGCGTGTGTGACACAAAATTCTCACGGGAGAAGTTTTTGGTTTCTACATTCACAACACGTGTTTTAGTTTCGTACAAGTGCGAATTATAAATGTGCCGATAAATTATATGCAGTAGTGATTTAAACTGAATATTTTAATTAATATTATTTATTTTACGAATAGCGTACATATTAGTGAAAAGTTGTGCTTATATACTTTTTCAAGTGCTCCAATATAATTGAGGTTATCTACCTTTATGGATTATTTATTGATATAAATTAAAATAATGTTATTTAAATTAATTAATACTAAGTATTATTAAATTATTAATGTTAAATATTTATTACTGGTTATTTACTATCTAAGTACAAAATAAAGAAATAAATTTAATAATAAAATGTGATAAAAATTAAAAACCAACATCAAATTATAATATTAATTTTTAATATTTATTGTTTATTATGAAATTGTATAAATAATAAATATTTATATATTTTTTTATAAAAATGAAAAGTGAATAGTTTTAATGATGCCAAAGAAGTATAACTTCTCACGCGCGTACATAAGTACACGCATTTTAATTTATTTATTTTTTCGACATTCTATTTATTTTTCTTTCTTTATGATCTGGCATTGAAAATACAAACAACTCTTAATTTTCACCCTTTTCACACCAATCCCTATTAAAAATAGGGATTGGTGTGAAAAGGTGGCATTATTAATACAATCAACCGTAAATTATCTCACTTTTAACACTAACCCCCATTTTTAATAGCCGTATTAGTATTTGAATCATATCGCTAGATCAGTTGTCCACGACAGGTGCAAACTGGATTTAAAAAAATCGTTTCACAGTGTTAGTCACAATACTCCTTTGAAACGGCTGGACCGATTTGCATGAAATTTTATATGTATATTCTTTAAGTCTGAGTATTGATCGTAATCTATTTTTCAAACCCCTAAGTCATAAGGGTGGTCCAACCTAAATATATACTTACTTTTTTATTTTTTTGGTCAATTTCTTAAGCCCTAATGGATGGATGGATGGAAAAAAACGGAATGAAAAAAAAAGACCTTACGTAGGCGATACGGAGTTCGCCGGGTCAGCTAGTATTAATACATAAATCTGAAGAGTTTGTTTGTTTGGTTGGTTGAACGCGCTAATCTCAGGAACTACTGGTCCGATTTGAAAAATTCTTTCAGCGTTAGATAGTTCATTTATCGAGGAAGGCTATAGGCTATATAACATCGCGCTTTAAGCCACGGGAGCGGAGCAGTAACCTTAAATAACGCTGGTGTAACCGCGGGCTCATCTAGTAATATATAAAAGTATTATATAATAATATATTATATAAAAGTTAGCAGCTTATGTATATTATATAAAAGTATTTTAGTCTCTCGACTAAATAAAACTCGAGAAAACTAAACATCTAACCTAATAAATCGTCACATTATGTATACTTCATATATCGAACGTGCCATCAAGTTTACCACTGGTAGCCGAAATTCATTTGACCGCTTAACCCAAGACCGAAAAACGGCTCCTTCACTTAGCTTATTAAACTAATTGGGCATTTTTTTATACCAACTCACGCCCTAGGAATCCAGATTGCGGACTTTACAGACATACAACCAACAGACACAATGAAGACCCAGACTCGAAACAACAATTTATGGATCACACAAAATGTTGCTCCGTGTGAGGATCGAACCCACAACACTTGCGCAGTGTCAAGAGGCAAGGCAGCCCCTTAAACCACTACGCTAACCGTGCAGTCAAAATATTCACTCGAACAAACTCTTTTGGTTAATTGCTTAGTCGATCAAGTAGAGAAGGACCAACAGCTTCTTCCATCGAATGAATGTAGACCTCCCGTGGCACACTGCATGTTATCATCATAGATTCCTTATCGTGGTATAAACTTGACGTAGATGGGTTCCTTGGGTCGCAGCACGAGGTCCGCCATGAGGCCCGGCCTGAAGCCCTTGACCTTGGGCACCAGCTTGAAGTGCCGGATCACCTCGGAGAACGTGAACTTCATCTCCTGCATGGCGAAGCGTTGGCCTGAGGAAAATAATCGTATGTAAAACGACTGCCTCCGTGGTCCAGTGGATAGCGAATGCGACTGCTGATCGGAAGTCTCGACTTCAATTGCCGGGTCTGGCAAAAGTTTCACTGGGTTTTTCCGAATTCTCAGTAGCAGCACGGAGTCTCGTAATGTGCCCTGTAACTGCAATAGGCTCGCCTTCTATTACGTGGGACCTAAAAATTCATGGCGAAATGTGGGTGTCATATTACATCTCTGCCTACACCGTCAGGGATACAAGCGTAAGTCTATAAAAAAATGTTAAATCATTATAATATTTAGCTCAGATCGCAATTAGATATTTTTGCTACGACAAGATTATGCTGATTGCAATAAAGCTTACTTTATCATTGTCTTCAATTGTAAATGAATAAATTTTTTGTTCCAATCATAAATTATATAAGTAAATTATTTAATGTATATTACTACTATAACTGCTGACTAAATTGACTAGATTTGTGTAAATGCAACAAGAAAATTCAGAAAGTTTAATTAATAACACGTTGTTACACACATACATGGACGATAAGAAGCTAATAAAGGAGCAGACGTCGCATTAACTGAAATATTGGAAGCTGGCAGTGTACACATTATAATATTACCAGTCGACGCAAGCGGCTTCGCACGCACATATTTTCGATTTTCCCGTTTTGCCCGATCCCGTGGGAATTTCGGGAAATTCCTTGTAAGTGCACCTCTACTAGTGTTGCCCAAATTCAGTCTTGGTCTTGCAGTCTTGGTCTTGTTCTTGCGTTTTTGCAAGACCAAGACCAAGAACAAGACCGCGTATTTTTAGCAAGACCAAGACCAAGACTGATCGTGCAAGACTTGAGCAAGAACAAGACTAAGCCTGCAAGACTCTTGCGTCTTGCAGCTAGGACTTAGCGCTATTTCACGGAGTAGTTAGGTGTAACAGTTCGGTGTATAGGTACGCTTAGGAATTCTATGAGACGCAATCAAAGAATATGAAAAACTGGACCTATGCGCATTACGACTAATAGGTACCATAAACATACCTACATAGCGAATAAAAAAATATCCATTAAAATCAAACTGAGTGCATGCATAGTTATGTTTTAACCATCGGCACTTTGATAATGCGGCATCAAAGGTTTTGTACTTACTTCTCAAAGAAATTTGCCGCTTTTCGGAAGTACATGGTTATGATACACGCGCCGGCGGCTTCTTTTGAAATCATATACAACAATCGTTGCCGCCGCGCCGAAATCACAACATTTGACACTATTTGATTGCCGCCACAGGGCGTAGGTAGACTCATGCAAAATAATTTCGAATTTTAAGAGTACCTACAGGTGTTCCAAAGAATAAATAAGTTTCAGAGTGCTTAGAATGAAAATGAATACATTATACTGATCACGCAAGCAGTATTATGATTAGGATAAAATGGTAAGGATAGGTAGTAGATGTCATAATAATTTATTCTAGTAAGTATACAGGGTGTCCGAGTTAGGCCCAACAATATTTAAAGGTGTTTATCTATATCAAGTTTGGAATCGTATGCGTAAATGTTAATAATGAAAGCGAAACTTTTTTTTCCATACAAAACTAAAAAAAATATTTTTTTGTGTTTTTTTCGACAACCCTAACAACTCTATAGTCGTGGTTGTGGCACGCACACACGTATACTATCACCCGTCATCCCCGCTCCTCCACGCCACCCGCGCCACGTTCAGCGCACGTGCACCTACTTAAAAAAAACTTTCTGTAAGTTATGCAATTAATCGCATGATGTAATAACTTGCATAGGTACACATTTTAACTAATTTAATTATTATCATCATCCTAACCTTATCTATGGTCTAATTAGTATCAAACTAAACCTAACTGGATAACCTACCTGCCTATGATTAGGTACAATTATTGATGAATAGGAAAATAAATTGCGATTATTTTAAATCGAAATGTAACAGGTGCCTAGATAGAACCTGAAACATTACAAGTAATTCGCTTATCTTAATTCTAATCTAAAAATTTAATTATCTGAATTAAAATACAATACTAAATTTATTTACCTATCATATCACCAAATAATGTCAAGGTGCATTGCTTACCTTAGGGTACCTAAACCGAGGGAGTGAGAGTGATTAAAAATACCATTACTAATTAATTAATCAATGCTTGTTTATTGTTACATACACTTTGGTTTATTATTCACATTTATTCGTAACAAAATTACGATTAACATTTTACTTTCAATGTACTTTACGTACAACGGACGGGTCGTTAGTTTACCTACTTTTCTTTACTCACGACGCATTAAAGAAAAGGTTCGAAGTGCTGGCCTCCCTTCTCAAGTTATTGTAATTAATTTGTTTTTTTTTACATGTTTTAGCAAATGTAAGCTTATAAATCATAAATGTTTATTAAGAAACAGTTACTTCCATGGAAAACGACATATAGGTCAGTTGATTTTTCGAATTTCTTATCAAATCTTCAGTTATTTATTAATCTGCTTGATCTTTACTATGGCTGTGTTAATTCAAGCTCACAATGTTCCAATTCTAATACGTTTTTCTAAGATTTAAAAACTTTAATAAATAGTAATAGACTGATAGGTAATTGCAAGACTTGCAAGACTCTTGCTGCAAGACCAAGACCAAGACCAAGACTGGGAGCGCAATACCAAGACCAAGACCAAGACCAGGTGTATTGGCGCAAGACCAAGACCAAGACTGGCTAAGTCTCGTCTTGTTCTTGCATTTGGGCAACACTAACCTCTACGGTCCCCAAGGAATATACATGCCAAATTTCAGCTTCCTGCGCCCAATAGTTTCCGCTGTAGCGTGTCTGTCAGTCAGTAAGTAACGCAAGGATTTTATATATTAAGATAATGTAGCCTAATAAGGTCAAGCCTTTATCCATAAATAGACCAAAACAAACTGATCAATAGAATAATAAATGGTTACGTTAAAACAATTAAGCAGTAAACATGAGTCACCCTGACATACTTCGGCATAGAGATGATACATAGTTAGAGCAGGCGAGTAATACAAAATGTTACATTGATGAAAGAGAAAGGACGTAACATTTGTTATATTATGTGTCTCTCTTTAAAGAATAGCGCGAATCTTTTAAGGCTTTTTCAGTAGCTTGTGGAATTCACAATAGGGATGTTTCCTGCAAGTGAAATAAATTATACAAGTTTTATTATCTAGTAAAACATGTCAAAATAATAGTAGTTTAATTCATCAATTAATGTTAAAACTTTATTTAACATTTTTTATCGTCAATTTACTGATAATAAGTATTCTACTTGACAGCAAAACACTATGACGTCACTACGTCATATTTCATACAAAAGCTTTAGCAAAGGTCGTTTTTGACATTTCACTAAAAGTGCTTGATTTGACTAGTTGGAAACAACCCTATTGACTAATTCATTCTGCTTTATTATTTTATGTGGCGCTGATAGCATAACTTGGATTGCCGTTCGTAGTAGTTTGGCAAATTTCGTACGGCATTTACATCAAAGTTAAGATC
Source organism: Euclidia mi (assembly GCA_944739405.2). Taxonomy (NCBI): domain Eukaryota; kingdom Metazoa; phylum Arthropoda; class Insecta; order Lepidoptera; family Erebidae; genus Euclidia; species Euclidia mi. The sequence continues at coordinate 127,944,637 of OX123181.2, forward strand.
TACCGTATTTCAGAACGCTCGTAAAACTGTCGGTCCTTGTTCTTGTCTGAGGACAACAATCTTTAGGCCAAGTCCTTTGGGCGGTTTGAAAACGCCGACATCAGAGTTGTCCACACACTCACACGAAAAAGAAACAAAGATGCGTCTTTAAAGTGAGAAACGAGTAGAACATTTAATTTCTTCCTCTATCTATTGCTGCGAGGACTTTGGGCTTGGCCATACTTAACAGCTTCTCGCAGTCCACTGATGAACTAAAGCCTTTTTTAATGTGTTTCACAGTGGCTTTGTGAGTCAAAAGAAGGCTATGGCCTACTATTCCACACTGGATAGACGGGTTGGTACACGGCACAGATAATATAATACTATAGTAGGTACACGGTTTGATATCGAGTTTTGCGTCTCTTCGTGAAGATACTGTTTGCTGTCTGCAAAGATATTTGCTTTATGCTTTATGTACCTATTTTCCTTAGTCACATTATGCGACACCCTGGGTTGTAAATGGGGTAGTGACACTTTTTATTCTTAATCCAACACCACACGGACACGACTGCCTGTCCTACTCTACGTATTATAGTTAGCTATATACCCGGCACATCTGTCCGTCGGTATGTCGCCTGTTTATAACTGTGATAATGGCAACCCAAGGTCATTAATTCGACCGTAATGGACAACTCTACGGCGACGTCAACACTTAATTGATGTTGTAATAATCACTAGTGCTTGACGTCATTCATTATAAACATAGTTCATTATTTTGGTTGGATGACGGCATTATTAAAAGCATAATATGGTGACATGTACTATCTCGACCTTAATTCAGATCTTCTCTATAAGCTCGATCGCCTTCTCAATAATTGCATTAGATTCATTTTTAATCTCCGCAAATTTGATCATATTTCTGAGTACCGAGTAAAGTTACGATGGTTACCCATTCGTCAACGGCGTAACTTGCGTACTTTGTGTACTCTTCATTCTTTACGGCACTCTCCCGTGCGCCCGTCTATTTAAGTTCCCATTTAAAATCTCTCTGTAACACTCATGAGCAAAATCTAAGTTCCTCTAATAATCTTCTGCTTCTTTGTCCTTCTCACAGTTCTAGTCTAGTACATTCATCTTTTAATATACAATCTATCCTTCTCTGGAATGCTCTCCCTCTTGAGATCAGGATGTCCACTAACCATTTTACGTTTAAAACCAGAGTTCGACAGAATTATTTACATGTAGTTACTGAATCGATATAGGTATCGTATTTATCGTTTATTCATTTTATATACTTATGTATGTATGTATTTATTGGAATTATAATATATATATTTATGTGGTTTACACTAAATATATATTTATGTATTTATAATGATTATAATTATATTTATGTAGTTTATAATCAATATAATTATATTTATCAATATATACATTCGGCTCGCGGTTGTTACACTGTGTGGACGTGTGTCGCTCGATTGCCAACTTTATTTGCTACTTTTTTTCTGATTGGTTGTTTAGGAAATTTTTGATTCCTTGTCACTCATACCAGTGTTTAATCCGTGGTCGACACCCACTGGGCGGTCTTAGAGCGGGATACAAGTAATTTTGTCAATAACCACGATAATAAAGTTCGAAAAGTTGCTGCGATTGGCTGGATTCGAACCGTCGACACCGGAACTGAGGAGAGGTGGACAGCGCGCCTCGCCACTGCGCCACGGAAGCGAGTGCCAGCGGCCGCTAAAAAGTTGATCGCTACGTGCGCCTGACGTCATCGCTACGTTGCGCGACTGCCGGCGCCTACAAGCAACCACTGGCTACTACTACGTTTGTGTTTGTGATTATAGAAGTTACGTCGAACTGCAAATCGAATTTGTTTTATCATCTAAGCTTCGGTGTATATTACATATAAATAATAATTAATGCAATGGCTGGCGTACAGCACTCACCACCTAAGAAGACAACTAGAACACCGACAAAAAATCAACCGCTTACCCAGTCTGAACCTGACATCAACACAGCAATGAAAATGAGTGAGTTTGTGAACACAAACAGATCCAAGCGTCCGCGTCAAGACAACTCGCCAAAGGAAGCACTAAGTTCACATGATCTGCAAAGCACACTTACACAGTGGAAGCAGGAACAAGAAATTCTTATCTCTAAGCTGTCTTCGGATTTAGGGGAAATAAAAAAGCTTAATATCCAGATCCAAGCGTCAAATTCAGAAATAAGAAAGTCGAATGAGGATATTGTTAGATCGATGAGTTTTATAAATACTCAGTTTGAAGATTTGAAAAAAGAAGTGGCGGAACTGAGAAGGGAGCGGCAAGAACAAAAGCAGTACATTGAAAAATTAGAAAAAAAAATTCAAGACTTACAACAAAAATCAAGGTCGTCAGGAATTGAGATTCGTAATATCCCTCCGCTCACTAACGAATCCTCGGCGGTTCTTGCCAAGACAATATGTAATATCGGCGAAGCCATAGGACAGCGTATCTCCGAAGCTGAATTACGGGATGTCTACCGATTACCAGGGAAGTGGCCCGTTGGCTCATCATCACCTCGTCCGATTATTGCAGAATTCTCCACCGTCCATATGAAACAATCTATTATATCTGCGGTCCGATCTTACAACAAAGGCAAGAGCAAAGACAATAAAATCAATACTTCGCTTGCTGGAATCCCTGGATCAAGCCAACCACTGTACATCACGGAACAACTGCCATCTAATGTAAAAAAGCTGTTTCATCAGGCCCGTGAATTTGCAAAAAATAATGAATATCGGTTCTGTTGGATATCTAATGGTAACATTTTCCTACGGAAGGCAGAGGGAGACAAACAACTAGTGATAAAATCTGAAAACTGTCTACTTGATGCCAAAAATGTCAGTAAGTGACTAGTTATAAGTTTAAATCATCATTGTTTTTGCCATTCTTCATTGTATTATTATTCCTACATAGTTCATTATATACTCAAGTACACACCTTCAAAACAAAACAGACTATACATAATAAAATTTACAAGCTCTATGACATATAATACCTCATACACATACTTACACACACATCAACTATACATAAACCGTCGTATAAATGTTAGTAAAAAGAGATACAAGAGTTTCGATTTTAATTGGAAAGAAATACGTCATTCTTTCGCGCTACTTATCGTTATATGTCACGTATCTAATGGCTATAATTAATAACATAAATAAGGAACTTGACTCGCTAACAATTGGCAACGCCTTGATGTGTAGTCCGGAAGAATGCTCAAAGTCCTTAAATATCCACGATACTGGCTTAAAAATTTTACACTTAAACATACGGAGCATAAATAAAAATTTTGATGCGTTACAGGTGCTTCTATGTTCAACAAAATTAGAATTTGATCTTGTCATACTTACTGAATGCTGGCTTAGTAAAGTTTTTAGCCCTCCGATATTGCAAGGTTTTAAATTCTTCTGTACTAATGTAAACAGCAATCAAAACGATGGTATCGTCATATACACGAGATTAGGCCTTCAAGTGTCTGTATCTGAGCCCAACTTTAAATGTGGAAACTGTCTTACTTGTCGGGTAGAGGATACAAATGTTGCCATTATAGCAATATATCGATCTCCTTCATATAATACCAGGGAGAGTTTCGACCATTTCTTGGATTGTTTAAACAACATGTACACCGAACTCTCCGGCTGTCGAAATCTAGTCTTAATCGGCGACATAAACATAGATATAAAACAGGATGCTAGAACCGATCGCAGTGTTGATTACTTAACTCTGAACCTATCCCACGGACTATTACCAACTCATTTATGCCCCACAAGACTAGACAACTGCCTTGACCATATATTTATCAAAACTAAAACACCTCCAATTACACTTGTACTGGACTCACACATTACAGACCACAAACCGCTTCTGTTAGTTTTGAACAACACCATCGCCTCTCATAAAATACGACACATAACAAACCGTGTGAATTATGAGGCTATAAAAATGGAATTAGACAGGACAGACTTCTCTATCGTATATAGCATCTACGATCCCAATGAGCAGATGGATACTTTTATAAATATTATAACCACCGCTATAAAAAAACATACCACACAAAGCACGACTTCGAGGAACCGTAGAATAATGAAGCCTTGGATTACCCCTGGGCTTTTAAAGTGCATTAAAAATCGGGACAGACTACACATACGTTCGAGAAAAGCACCTGACAATCTTATCCTTCAAATTACGTATAAACGGTATCGTAATTTCTGCAACTGCCTGCTTCGAAAACTTAAAATTGCGTACGAGAGTAATGAGCTTGAGAAAGCAAAGAATAACCCAAAGGCACTTTGGAGAACTATAAAGAGCATTACCAATACTCAAAAAACTAAATCCAGTCCCATAGAGTTATTGAAAACTCACGAGAGCCCTAAATCCTCCATAAATGCACAATGCACTTATTTCAGCAATGTAGGTAAAAATTTGGCATCTAATATATTATCGCTAGTGAATACTACCTCTACCACATCTCAGTCTACACTAAACCCTAGTACTAGCCATTTCTCTCTCTGCAATTCAATTGCGCTGCTGAAGGTAGACGAAATTGCCGTGGAGTCCCAAATCCTCCAGCTACGCAATGACTGTGCAATTGGCTGGGATGGAATATCGCCCATCTTACTCAAACAATGCCGCGATAGTTTGATATCTCCGCTAACGCACATCATAAATAATTGTTTGAGTAAAGGTGTATTTCCGGATGCTCTCAAAAGAGCAATCATCCACCCCATTTATAAGGGAGGGGACAGGAACTGTGTCAACAATTATAGACCTATCTCGGTTTTAACAGCTCTATCGAAGATACTAGAGAGGATCCTTAGCAACTATCTGAAAATATTTTTGGATAAACATTGCATTATATCTAATAATCAATACGGTTTTCGCACAGGGATATCGGCCGAAGATGCAGTACTAAATTTAACACAGTTAGTTGCTGGGAATCTGGATAGTAAAACCAAATGCCTTGGCATTTTTTTGGACCTCTCTAAGGCATTTGACACAGTTTCTGTTCCCAAACTCATCACTAAATTGGAGCGCGTCGGCGTGAGAGGCATCGCTCTCCAAATTTTTAAGAGCTACCTCCTAAACCGCACCCAATGCGTTAAAATTGATGAGTATGTTAGCGATGAGGAAACTATCTCTTTTGGAGTCCCTCAGGGGAGTATATTGGGCCCAATTTTGTTTTCAATATATGTGAACGATCTCTGCAATATGACTCTCCCTAATGCCAAAATCTTCGCTTATGCTGATGATACAGCAATTGTGGTTAGCGGACAATCGTGGGACAGTATTAAAGTCAACGCAGAACTAGCATTAATCAAAACAACACAGTGGCTTAACTCCAACCTACTAACCTTAAACGTGGAGAAGACGTGTTATATTCCTTTTGCAATTCGCAAAAACACCTTACCACACCATCTCTTCTCAATAATAGCTCACACTTGCTCACAATTGTCTGCGCCATGCAATTGTCCTAAACTAACAAAAACCGAGGTTGTTAAATATTTGGGTGTGCACATCGATGCTGGTTTAAGATGGGATAAGCAACTTAACGCCCTTTCAAACAGAACTATGCGGCTGATCCATATCTTTAAATCTTTAAGAAATACTGCCAACCCAGACATCCTGAAAATGGTCTTTTATGCTCTATGCCAATCAGTCATCGGCTATTGCATCCCCGTATGGGGAGGTGCCACAAAAACTAATTTCTTAGGAGTGGAGCGGGCACAGAGAGCTATATTGAAGGTCATGATGCGTAAACCCTTTCGTTACCCTACTTCACTACTATATTCGGATTGCAAAGTCTTAAGTGTACGTCAGCTATATGTCCTCCAATGTATCCTGAAAAAACATAGTAGCGTAGTCCCCGAAAAACCACATAAGCGAATTAATTTTCCACCGAGCATACGACATAAAACCACCTTCGCAAAACATCAGTATTATGTACTAAGTGCATATATATACAAAAAGGTGCACATGGAACTGAACATAATGGGCTTAAATAAAAATAAATTAAAAAGTAAAGTCAGAGAATGGCTTCTCCAACAAGATTATTTGGGAACGGAATCTCTTTTAACATACATCGCTTAACACAAATGTTAACTCATTCATTCAACTCTATACACACACACAACACACACACACACACACACGCACACACACGCACGCACGCACCACACACACACACACACACACACACACACACACACACACACACACACACACACACACACACACACGCACACACACGCACGCACCACACACACACACACACACACACACACACACACACACACACATTAAAGTATGCATGTAGTTTAAGTTATATATTATAATAAATTAGATAGGAACTTACTGTATTTTAAGTGAAATAATTAACATTAGACACAGTTCATAAATTGTATTAATCTTTCTTGCGTAACAAATATTAGCCGAACACTGTCTCTTATAATACAGGTCTTATCCTAGTTTAAGAGACAGGGTCTCAAAAAATTGTATACAGATTTCTACAATAATGGGTCTAAAAAGTTTTATGTTAATCTTTTATAGTAATTCGTACCTAACTTAATGTAACTCTTTTAGCCTTTACCTATAACCATGTATCTGTACTTTTGGAATCAATAAAGAATTATTATTATTATTATTATTATTATTATATGTAAGTATGTATATTGGGTATATATATTATATACCTAGACTCACACCTGTTTCCCGGAGAACAGGTGTGAGTCTAGGTATGCAGATGACCGGGTGGGCAGAGACTACGGAACGCCATTGGCAACGATCCTGACATAACTCTCTTGCTTAATTCACTCCCATCAAGTTTCTCATGCATGCTCTTTTGTTAAGGGTACTTCTGACCTGTCTTTTTTTCAGGATGTCTCCAATCTGGTCAGAGAACGTCCGCCTAGGTCTTCCCCTTTGTCCTGTTCCATTCACACTTGCCTTATATATCTTCTTTGTCAGTTTATCGTCATCCACCTTCTCCACGTGCCCAAACCATCTTAACATGCCTTTCTCAATGCTTGTCACTACATCTTCTTTTATTTATTTATTTTAAAACTTCATATACACAATGCGTATATAAGGTAGACTTAATGCTTTAGGCATTTTCCGCAGTCTACCTTAGGGTAGTGCAGAGATTAAAGGTAGGTGTATTTTACAATTAAATTGAGACTGATGTAGTTTTACTTAAATATAATACAAAACACATAAATATATACTATACACAAATATATACTATACATAAATAAACACTATACATCAATAAATATTATGCATACATATTTTATAATAATACAAAACAAATACCTTGATATGAAGGAATGCTATGCTACTTCTGCTAACTTTTCCAATAGCAGTGCTTTAACTTTTGATTTAAAGCCATACCTGGTAATGGACGTCCTGACTTCGAGAGGGAGGCCATTCCAGAAAAGTATAGCTTGTATAGAAAAAGAAGAGTGAGTGAAATTGGTAGTATGAGGAGGACAAAGAAGGAGAAGATTATCAAATGAACGAAGGTTTCGGTCGTGAGTTGAACAAAGATACTGAAAATGCTCACTTAAGTACGGGTATTAGGGGACATAAGGATAGAATAGAGGGTTATGAGGGCACGCAAACTGCGTCTTTGACGAATTGGAAGCCACTTCAACTGAGAACGAAAAGTAGACACATGGTCATACTTGTGAAGATTGAAAACGAATCGAATGCAGTTATTGAGAAGACGGTCAAGTTTGTTAAGAAGATCTGCATTCAGGTCATAGTAACATACATTACCATAGTCGACCAAGGGAAAAATTAAAGCTTGCACAAGCAATGTCTTAGTCGTGGACGGCAGAAAGTTCCTCAACCAATAGAGAGTGCGTAGGGTACTGGTAATTTTTTGGCTCACTTGCGTCACTTGAGATTGCCAATTAAGAGTGCTATCCATATATAATCCTAAGTTCTTGACAACTGGATACATTTCAATAGTAGTGTTATTATAACTAAGTTTCGGGAGAGATGTAATGTCAAGTTTTCTGATAGACCATTGACTACCTAATATAATTGCTTGACACTTGCTTGGGTTAAATTCAAATTCAAATCATTTATTCACTGTAAATAGGGTTACATAAGATGTTTGCATTCAAATAATAATATAATATTAAGAACAAGCCCATTTAGCCATAGATCATAGCATGCAAATATATATTTTTTATTCTAGTTATACTGTGTCATATTAATAAATGAAATACGTTTAAGCAACAGGTATAAATTATAATTTTGCGCGTATACCAGTACTATTTCCAATCCAGAAACTCTTTAAGTGTATAAAACATTTGTTGTCGTAGCCAATTTCTCAAATACCTTGTGAATTTTGATAAATGTTGTTCTTTTATGTGCATTGGAATTTTGTTATATATTGTTAAACACATAGCATAACAATTATTTTTAAAGCGTGAACTTTTTGGTATCATTTTAAGAACTAATATGTCTGAGTTTTGGAGAAAATCGGTGGGTCACCACCGATTTTCTCAGGAACGTCTGTCTGTGATCTTATAAGGGTTCCTTTTTTACTTTACGGTACGGAACCCTACAAATAATTTAAAATTAAAAGTGTTTTATTTTAATAAAGCATTTTGTAAACACGTATTTTGTATTTAGTATTTTAAATATAAAATGAAAAACTATTTTGTATTTTGTATTTGAAATAGCAAAATACAAAAAGTATTTGCATTTTGCATTTAAATTCATTTTATAACCTATTTTGCACATCTCTGTCTGCAAGTCATCGGCGTAAAGATGATAAGCGCATTGAAGATTAGGTGTTAAATTAATAAACATAGAAAATAAAAGAGGAGAAAGAATACCGCCTTGAGGAACGCCAGAGCTATTGTCACACCACTCGAATGATGAATCATCTAGGCGGACCAACTGCTGACGACCTCGAAGATAACTTGAGAACCAATCCAGAGCATCGGATGAGATCTTGAGATGGGAAAGAAGGGATAAAAGGACATCGTGACTGACGGTATTAAAGGCATTAGAGAAATCGATCAAAGCCAACACCGTGACTTTGGTGTTCTCCATACCCTCCCTAATATCGCCAGTCACTTTGAGGAGGGCGGTGGTAGTACTGTGACCAGGACGGAAGCCAGACTGGAAAGGACTTAACAGGTGATTTAGGGAAACGAATCGGGACAGTTGTTTTTGGACACAGGACTCGAGGACTTTGGATAGAAAAAGCAAAATAGAGATGGGATGAAAATTATTAGGAAGAGAAGCATTTTGGATTTTTGGCAAAGGAATAACGTAGGCCTTGCGCCAAAGAGACGGGAAGGTGCCAGAATCGAGGGAAAAGTTGATGATGTGGGAGATAGCAAGGAGGAGATGGTCCAGGATGGTGGTAATCATGCGACGGCTGATGTTGTCGCATCCTACGGCTTTGGACTTGATGGAGAGGATAATCTTTTTAATCTCATCCGGTGCTACTGGAGAAAAGTGGAAGGATTAAATATCGGGGCAAGGTAAAGCAGTCTTTTACCCCACAACATTCTCTTATCACACAATTTTCTACTCTGTCGGTCAAAGATACACCACACATACTTCTCAGTGCTCTCATTTCTACGGCATTTTTTCTACTTTCAAATCTCTTTCAAACCTTTGAGGCTGCAGATGAATGAAATGGATTGAGAGCTAAGGGTAATCTTAGTGTACAACAACAAAAAAAAACAAATAATAATTAAAAAAAATTGGATACCAATATATATATATATGTCGGAGAAGGATTACTTTCATCGGCATTGCCATTATTGCTTGCAGACTTAGTGGGCGTCATTGGGGTAAAATGCGGGCAACAAAACACAATCAGCTAAGCTTGACAATATTTTAATTAGTATTGAACAATATTTATAAGTTTACACTGTTGCTTAATACAAATAATATTATCAGACAAGACCGAGCAGCGGGTTCAGGGCAACTATCTTAATTTACTTTCTCTGTACTCAATAATCCAACTCTATCTGCCCATTGCTCTCAAAAGACAACGCACAGAACACCATATACCAATGTCACCATTAGCTGTCAGTTCTCCTTTTAAATTAGATGGCACCTCGACCCCACTCGAGACACGCGTCCTGCTCTGATTGGTAATTATCTGAACTAGTACATTCACAACTTTTTAAATTACTAAGATAAATAAGGTTAAAACCTTAGCTTAAAAGCTATATATATATAGCTATAGCTATATATATATATATATATATATATATATATATATATATATATATATATATATATATATATATATATATATTCATATATAAATATAAGTAAATAAATAAACTACATACAATAATATATATATGTAATATATATATACTAAACAAATATATACTTATATATATTATTCATAAAATACGTGCCTCCTAACATTCTATATATCATTCAAAATCTCTTCGGACATACCCAACTTTCACTACCGTACATAAGAGTAGGCACTAATACCCCTCTATGCACGGCCAAACGTGCCTTTTTGGACACGTTTTGGCTATTCATAAACGCCTTCAGAGCTCCATTCACTCTATTACCTGCATTAACTCTTCTTTCAATATCTTCTTCATTCTTACCATCTCTTGTAAACAACGTACCTAAGTATACAAACTCATTCTCTTGCTCCACTCGTTGTCCATCGATCAAAACATTACAAGCCGTAACGCATTCCTCCTTTTGAAAAACCATAATTTTCATTTTACTTACATTCACTTTCATTCCTTTCCTCTTTAACGCACTATGCATGATTGTTATCATCTCCTGCAATTCCTCCGCTGAAGACGCAAGTATTACCTGATCATCAGCATAAGGGAGGCATTTGACTAGTAACCTATTCATCCTTAATCCACAGTCACTATGTTTTAGATCTTGCAAACAACTGTCCATGAAGAGGTTAAACAGCCACGGCGTCGCTACACATCCCTGTCTAACACCTGTCTCGATGGTAAACCAGTCAGTGTATGCCCCGTTTATCCTCACACAAGCTCTAGAATCCTCATAAAGGGATTTCAGAGCTCGAATGAGGCTGATGTCCACCCCATTCATTGACAGCACCGACCACATTTCATTCCCCTCCACTTTATCGTAAGCCTTTTCCAAATCCACTAAAGCGCAATAGACCTTTTGACTTTGGACTTTTGGGCGGAAGCCCGTGCAGTTCAATTCGTTTCCATTTCCACTGAACTGCACTGACTTCTACTCCCTGCACCTAAGTCCGGTGCAGGGAGTGGCGAATGGTCTCAGGGGTAGCGCAGGTCGTGTAGATCCCTAAGGCAAGGCTGGTGGACTATCCTTCTCGAGGTTGCCGCCCGTTCTTGGTCCAGTTCCTTCAGAAATGGATGCAACCAAAACCTCCAGCCGAAACACAAATAACAGGCACTTTACACACGCATACACACACACGTACACACATGCGCGCACACACACACATTCACTTACACATCTCTTCACCACGCCCCCTCGTGGCCGGGTGGGCTTGGGCCCGTAGTAAACAGTCACGGGTAAGAGAAGTTGACCACCTGCGCTAGGACCTGCGCAGTCGAGCACCGTACGCGGGGATGACGGAGTCCTGGGGGGTTGAGCCGAGCGGCGCTGGCGGTAATGTGACCGTGAGGCAACACACCCTGGACGGCAACCAGCCGCTGCACCACCGAGCAACACAGCAGGTAAAACTGCCGGAAACAAGGACAGAGGTGAGGCCAAACGTGCTCTCAACGAGACCAGTTCGCCTCGGGGAGACCACAAGAAGCCCCGCCTCGAATCCTCCAGGACGACAGTAGGTAAGTCCTACGCACAGGCCTCCAAGGCGTCCCTGGGTGTTGCAGTAACATGCAAACGCACAGGGAACTTGCCGAAGGAGTTGGTGGACCAGGTACTCCGGGAGCTCCAGAGGAAAATCCTGAGTGACGCTTGGTCGACCAAAACCCCCAAACGCCCCACTCCAGCGTTCACCGGGAAACCTGTGCATGCGGACGGGATCCTCAAACTTTGGTGCGCCGACGAGGCAACGCGCACCTGGCTGACGGAGGCAGTCTCTCTCCTGGTCCCACCACCGGGCTTCGAACTGGAGGTCAGGGGCCAGGAAGAGACCCCGAAGAGAGTGCGGTGCGGCATTGTCGTGGCCGACGAACAGGGGGTCTGGGACGACGTGCGTGACGTGGGTCGCGCTCTGGAGTTCCAGAACCCCTGGTTGGAGGTTGACAAATGGTCGATGCTGCACTCCGAAAGGCAGTCAGGTGGGTGGTTCCTGGTGGTGGGCGTCCCAGAGGAACAGGTCCCGATCCTGTTGAAGAACGAGCGCCGCCTCGCGTTGGGGGTGGGTGCCGTCTACGTCAGGTTCCGGGACCCCTCAGGTAAGTTTGTCGACCATCCTCCGGGATGCGACGACAACTCCATACGAGTCAAGCAGGACTCTAACACCAAGCCAGGGTGCGACGCAGAATCCGGCCCGTCAGAGCCGGCCGCGTCTGGCTCGGGGGCTGGCCCATCAGCCGAGGGTAACTCGGAAGATGAGTGCCTGCTCCTGAGTCCGGTGCGGCGGGACGACGGGGTGGAGGCTGGCGACATCCTGGCCGGCCTGACGCAGCTGACGTTTGGGGAGAAGGGGACATCATCCAAAGATGAACCCTCCGCCTAGTAACGTCAACTGCCTTCAAACCAACCTCCACCACAGCCAAACAGCTACTGCGCAACTGCGCAAATGGATGGAGGTCCAACATTCAGCCATCGTACTCATCCAGGAACCTTGGATAAGGGGTGGCCTCATTAGAGGCCTCTCCAGCCTGGGAGGTAAGATTTATTCTTCAACTGACCACACACATCCAAGAACCTGTATACTAACTACTAAAAACATCAGAGCCCAAGTTCTAACGGAGTTCTGTTCCAGAGACATCACAGCGATACAAATTGAAATAACACAGCAGCCTAGGAGTATAGCGGTTGTTTTCGCATCGGTCTACATGCCCGAGGCCGAAGACCCGCCTCCGTTCGACCTCACGCGTCTGGTTAACCAGTGCGAGAGAACCAATACGGAGGTCGTAATAGGAACGGACTCCAATGCCCACCACCAAATGTGGGGCATGAACTGCAATAACAACAGAGGTAAATCACTGGTTGAATACCTATTCACCACCAATCTTACCCTATTAAACACAGGTACGGAGCCCACCTTCGTCACAAGACGTAGTCAGACAATTATCGACTTAACTCTCGCAACAGAAGGAGCGGCTGAACGCATCAAGGGATGGCACGTCTCGAAAGAGGCATCGTGCTCAGACCACAGATGGATCAGCTTCTCCATGGAAGTCGTTATACAACCCACACAGCCGCGTAGGAAACCACACAACACTGACAAAGTAAAGTATGTCCACTTACTTACAGAGAAACTTACCCTGACTGCTACGCCGACAGTACTGGGTAACAATGAACAGATCGACGAGCAGGTATGTACACTGACGCAGTCGATGTTAGACAGCTACCACGCAGCCTGCCCTGAAACCACTATACCATCAACCCCAGGCAAACAACCCTGGTGGGGCGCTGAGCTTGAACGCAAGCGCAAGAAGGTAAGAAGGGCTTTAAACAGGGCAATGAACACAAGCGCAGACGAAGATTGGGACGCTTATAAAGCGGCCAAATCAAGCTACAAGAAGTGCCTCAGATTCAGACGTACCATGGGATGGAGGAAATTCTGTGGGAGCATTGAATCTTGCCAACAAGCAAACCGGGTAAGGAAATTACTGGCTCAGCAACCAACGGTTGCACCAGGTACTCTCCGTAAACCGGATAACACATACACCACATCGGAGGAGGAGACAAGACGCTTCCTACTCGAAACACACTTCCCAGGCTGCGTCCTCACCCCGGTAATAACGTGGCACGATACACAAACAGTGGCGACCGAACATGAGTGGAGACATGCAAATACCGTGGTCACTGAGGAAAAACTCCGATGGGCCATCGACAGCTTCCATCCCTTCAAAGCAGCCGGACTGGACGGCATCTTCCCAGGGTTATTACAATGGGGGGGTGGCTAGCCTGGCCCTCAGATATGTACCGAAGAGATGGAGGGAAGTCAAACTAATTTTCATACCAAAACCAGGCAAAACAGACTGTACCAATGCAAAGTCCTTCAGACCAATAAGCCTGACCTCCTTCATGCTTAAAGCCTTGGAAAGGCTCTGCGAGAGGGAACTAAGAAGTGGGGCACTTAAACACTTACCCCTTCATGCCAATCAACATGCATACAGCTCAGGGAAATCGACGGAATCGGCCTTACATCAGGTCGTGAACCAGATAGAAGCTGCTATACAACAAAAATGCATCTGTCTGGGCACCTTCATTGACATAGAAGGAGCCTTCGACAAGACAAACTTTTCCAGCATAAGCAACGCCCTAGCCAGGCATGGTGTGGATCAGATGCTCATACAGTGGATCCAAAACATGCTCAGCAAAAGGGTAGTGCGCCTGCACGGCGACACTCAGACAGCCTTGATAACTAAAGGGTGCCCGCAGGGAGGTGTACTTTCCCCGCTATTGTGGAACTTAGTCATCAATGAACTCATAGACAAACTCAACGCGAGAGACTTCTACACAATAGGTTATGCAGATGATCTAACCATACTCACCTCAGGTAAGGTAACCAGTACAGTGTACGACCTAACCCAACAAGCCCTACGCATAGTAGAGTGGTGGTGTAATGAGTACGAATTATCTGTAAACCCGACCAAGACCGAACTAGTTATGTTCACACACAAACGCGCGCTGGGCACTTACCGACTGCCCAGGTTATTTAATACAGAGCTTAAGCTGTCTACCGAGGTCAATTACCTAGGTGTCACTCTCTACAGCAAATTGACATGGAACAGCCACATGGAAAATAAGCTCAACAAAGCCAGCATTGTCTTCTGGCAGTGTAAGAAGATGATAGGCAAACGCTGGGGCATATCCCCCAAAATTGTCTTATGGCTTTATAAGACAATAATACGTCCGATGATAAGCTACGGCGCAGTAGTGTGGTGGCCTCGGACCAACCTAACAACGGCCGCCAACAAGCTTCAAAAGCTTCAAAGACTTGCATGCCTAGCGGCAACGGCCTGCATGAAAACTACACCTACAGCGGCACTCGAAGTGTTGCTGGACCTGCCTCCATTGCACCTGTTTATACAACAGGAAGCAACGATGACGGCGGTCCGGCTAAGAGCTCTGAAGCTCTGGAAAGACACCAACACACCGCACACTAGCAATTTAAATACACTCTTTAAAGAAGTTCCTCTCACACAAGCCATTGGCGACCAAATACCGAAACAATTTGTGTTCGACAAGAAGTACAAAATCCAACTGTACGAGGATCTACACGAAGGAGCGGTTAATCACAACGAGCTCACGATCTTCACAGATGGGTCTAAGACGGATACAGGTACGGGTTCAGGAGTATTCTCCGAGGACCTAAACATCAACATCGCAGCACCACTGGGAGCCTACAACACGGTCTACCAGGCCGAATGTTTTGGCATAATCCTAGCTGCCACAGCAATCATGGCACGTGAGGTAAGGGAACGATCCATTAGGATCCTCTCAGATAGTAAGGCGGTCCTCTCAGCCCTCAAAAGCCATACTATCACCTCGGCACTCACGCTTGAATGCCACCAGAAACTAACAGAGGTAGGTAAACAAAACAAATTAACACTGCAATGGATCAAGGGCCACAGTGGCTCAAGAGGGAATGACGCAGCCGACGTACTTGCCAGAAGAGGGGCCACTTTAGAGGTGGTGGGACCCGAGCCCATCATTCCCCTCCCTTCTGGTTTTTATCGCAACCTGGTAAGAAATAGGACCAGGACCCAACACAACCAGTCCTGGATTGGTATTGAAACATGTAGGCAGGCCAAGGAGGCTCTTCCCGCAGTAGACGGTAAGATAGCCAAACAAATCCTCCGGCTGTCCAAACAACAACTGCGGACAGTCACGGCCGCCTACACAGGACACGGATTCTTTAATAAACACCTATTTACTATAGGTATCACCGACAGCCCGCTGTGCAGGGCCTGTATGGCAGCAGACGAGACGGCAGCCCACCTGCTCCTCGACTGCCCTGAGGTCGCACAGTACAGGCAGCAGTACCTGACGAGATACAGCACCCTGAGGGAGGCAGTGGGCCACATCAAGAGTCTGCTGGCCTTCCTCGAAGAGCTGGGGTGGCTCGAATGAAGACACCATTCCCACCCGCACGCAAAGTACGCGCCAAGACGTGGAATTGCGGAAACAGCCCGTGCAATCAAGTATCAAGTATCAAGTAAGACCTTTTGACCGTTGGCCAAAAACAGCCAGAAAAGACTTGATTCGTACATGCCATACCCTTTCGGAATCTCGCTTGTACATCCCATATTTTCTTGTCGGTTACTTCCATAACTCTTTCAATCAGTACCTTTGCATACAATTTGCCAACAATGCTGAGAAGGCTAATGCCTCTATAGTTTTTGCAGTCTTGTTGCGAGCCTTTTCCTTTATAAAGAGGCACAACTACAGCTGTGACCCAGTTTTTAGGTACTCGGCATACATATAATATTGTATTTTATATTAATGAGTAGGTTTCTGTACTTTTTCTTTCATCTTCATTTAAGAACTGCACCTATTACATGTTTCTTTGCATCACCCAAAGGTTGACTGGTAGCTACGAGCACTTACTGGTAGATAATGCCTACGGCATTAAGTCTGCCTTTGTACTATTTTTGTGCATAAAGTCATAAAATAAAAATAAATAAAATTTACGTGCCCTTGGTAGCGCTCAGATGTAAATGCCACACGGTCATCAATCCAAGTGGCAACCTGTGCAAGCGTTGCTTAACTTTGCCGATCTCTTACGAATGGCAAGCCAAGTCTCGCTTGATACCTTTGATTTACGGTCTTGTTTTCAAATATTATAAAGAAAACAGGCCTTCTTTTAAAATAATACAAAATACAATCGATATATGTGTAATAAATGTGCCTCTCTAGGATTTCAAAATAACTTCGCTTTTCCGGTGTGTTCAGTTAGTTACTTAATGCCAAGACATCAAAAACTTAATAAAATTTTGTCCATTTATCTTTCTGTTTGTTCGGGTTTTATAAATAGCTAGTAAGAAATAAATAAATACTAAGATCCCTTACCGATACAGTTCCTAGGTCCCGCGCTGAACGGCACGTAGGCATAGGGGTGCTTCATCTCCGCCGCACCTGCAAGGAACCGTTCTGGCTTGAAAGCCTCCGCATCCGGGAACAAGTCCTCGCGGTGGTGCAGCTCGTATATGTGCACGTCTACTGTTGTGCCTTTCTTCACTAGCAAGTCACCTGCAACAAGCAAAAGTGTTATTTTTGTCGTTCCTTTTCATGTGTGGCCAGTGTCGGAGTTTTAAGACCGCCCAAGACCTCCAATATGACCTTACCATCCTTGGCCTGAAACGAGAACAGGGACCGACAGCTGCACGTTTCCTCCAAAGCAAGGTAGTGCTCAGATGTAAATGCCACATGTTGACACCTGCACAAACATTGCTTAACTTTGCTGATCCATGATCAAAAGCAAGCCAAGTCTCATTCTGAGCGCAATTTTTGTATGAAATCACTTTCCGAATTTGGGTTCCCAAGGCTCCAAGACCAAAATCTTGGATCGCAACCAGGACATGCAAAGATAATGATTATTATTCTTAAAGTTACGTTAAACACGTTTAATCCGAATATAAGCGGTTGCTGCGCAGTAGAATAGAATCTTAATACCAGGCAAAACAAAACAATCAGCTGCACCAAACTAATATGAGCTTCCTCGTGTCATTTCATCAGCATAATATTGCAGTCCACAGCTGGACTCGCATCAACCGTCCTCTAGAGTACGCCATAATAATAGGTATGATTTAATAACAATTCAATATTGTGAGCAGCGATAGCCTAGTGGAGAGACCGACAGACTGCTACGCAGAGGGTCCGGCTTCGAATCCACGGCGCGCACCGATGACTTTTCGGAGTTATGTGCGTATTAAATTGTTAATTATCGCTTGCTAATCGGTGAAGGAAAACATCGTGAGGAAACCTGCATATCTGAGAGTTCTCCATAATGATCTCGAAAGACATGTGAAGTTTGCCAACCCGCACTTGGCCAGCGTGGTGGACTATGGCCTTACCCTTCTCATAGTGGGAAGAGGCCCGTGCCCAGCAGTGGGATAGTATAAAGGGCTGATGATGATTGATTAACTATCATATTTTTTTCTATTACTATTATGTCTGCTACAAACGTGACGATTAGGCTGTACAGTTAATTAATCAAACTGCAATGATAAATCTGCACGTGTGTATGAGAAAATTAGAAAAACTGTAGGTACAGTTTTCTCATAATATCTCACAATTGGTATTACAAGATAATCTGTAAAGTTGATAAATTATTACCACTTCTTTTTTTACTGTTGGTTATTTATCAAACTTTTCTCTTATTCATCGTTAGGCCATTTATAATTTATAATCAAGCAATACGCGGTCCCAGTTTTTGCAACCAGCAACTGCCTGCCAGCCTCCACAACCGATAGGGATAATGATATTCAAAACTCCCTTATTAAGGAAGTTGGCTGCGAAATTGCGAATGGCCTTAAATACAGATTACGGAAACCATAGAACGATAAAAGTAAATCAAATCCAGATTATAGCGATCATTTCCAGCCAAAGTTTAATTTGGTTTGGTAATATGTAAGCGTCAGAGTTTTTTGATAAATATAAGCAGATGTTATCTAAGGAAAGTTTTATTTATTTTTTAACTGAAATAGAATCGTGATACTTTGACTTTTTTGACTGTATAGGTATACATCATCATCATCATCAGCCTTTAACAGTCCACTGCTTGACTAGGCCTCTCCTTTGAAAGCAGGAATTGGCCTACTATACCACGCTGGCCAAACGGGTTGGTATAGGGTTTGTATCAAGTTTTCCTTCTCTTACAGTGCTGTTCTCTGCATAATATACTCCCTCTGTCGGCTCTTACGACACCCATGGGATGATATGGGGTGGTGACATTCCGTATTTTAAATCCGTCACCACACGGAGTACTGAATATACATTTTTTATTAAAAGTTATTAAAACGATTTAGCTGAAGTTATTCATTCTTATTCGAAGATAATTCAAGGGTGTGCTGTGTAATATTGTCTACCTATTTCATTTAATGTATCGACATCCCACGGTTGCCTATAGTTAAACCTATATAGTATATACCTATAGTATCAGACGGCATCATTATTTCTAGCTGCTATTTACACTAGCTGACTCCTAAGTAAGCACGTTTTACAATTGCCATATCACTTAATACAAGGGAATAGAGTTCAAAATGATTTAGTATGTTGCTCACGGCTGATGTCAGTTACTACGTCGTCATTGCCCTGAGGATCGCGTGTCGATTGAAGTTTAGATTAGACATATTATCATCATATATTGGACTTAGTGCCTTGGTAGCGCGCACTGTCATTTTCTAAATATCTAGTACTCTTATGCTACTGCTACACCTGCGTTGGCATTAACGTTAATGGCAATGGCCAATTACAGTGATAATTATTTCTACATTTTATGGAGCGTAGGGTTCAAATAAGTTCTAAGAGTTATACTTATGCTCCTGCTACACCTGCGTCTTAACGCGTCAATTAGCGCGTTAATTTAGGCGCTACGTAGATGTGGCCAACGTTTTAACGCGTTAAAAGACTAATTTTCAATGCGAATTTTTAACGCGTTAATTAACGCGTTATTGGCCATTGCCATTAACGTTAACGCTAATGCAGGTGTAGCAGTAGCATTAGTGAGAGAGAGACTATAGCTTAGTATAAACACCAGTAAACTGCCATATTGAGGATATCGATTTCAAAGGGCACCACTTTCTTTGAATCCTGCGTGTCATGAAGATTTTTGATAGTCTTGATGGAGAATCAGTACTCGCCGAAGCCAGTGAGGACCTTTTTGTTATGGAGGTCAGACGACAGTCGCTCCGTGGAAAAGCTAATGTTGTATCAAATTTGATTAATTTGGTTCGCGGAACCCGGGCTCCAACGCGACAAGTCTTGGATCCAACCGGGATAACGCTACGACGATGATGCTGAATAAATAACGATGTTTGTGAGATTCTCGGTTTTTTATATCTCTGTAACTATTAATTTACACTAGATGCTTATGACAATAGGCTCCTCCCCTACTGAAACATACTGGCAAAGTTTGGGTGTGCAATACACCTCTGCCTACCCTTTCGGGGATCAAGGCGTGCAGTTATGTTATGATGATATATTAGATGCTCACCCATCTTGAAGTCCTCAACGACCTCCCGTCCGATGAAGGGCACGCTGGGGTACAGGCGCAGGATCTCCTTGATCACAGCCTCCAGGTACTTCATCGCCGCCAGGTCCGACATCGTGATGGACCGAAGATACAGGTCTACACAGAGATATAAGTTACCTTTAAACAACATTACATAGCTTTTAGACTTTTACTTTTAGACTAAGGACAATGTGTCACTGTTTAATATCCCTAGTATAGTATTATATTATCTGTGTCCCTAGTAAAGAAATAAATAGCTTAAAAGGCTTCCTGGTCAGCATAATGTTTATTTTTCCTAGGTCTAGATTTATTCAATTACTTTTCATTAATTACCAAGTCCGAAGTAATTTTCGGACCACATTTTACAACCAGATTTGGATAGCTATGAGAAGGAAATGGAACAAATACATGGTCCTCCTTTGAATCTCCAAATTTCTACTTAAAGAAAACTATGAAATATAGTGTGTTCCATTACCTGAACATCGTCATGGTTCGCCAGCAACATTAGACCGAACGTGATAGCGAGAGCTGTTGTGTCATGACCCTGAAACAACGATACACTTAGTTACTTTCTACATGGTTTTGGCAAAAACATCCTGTTAATATTATATTGTTACATAAGTTGAATAAATCATACAAAATAAATTAGCGGGTCTTAATCGCGTGCTCCCATGGTCGCGGGCGACACTCTCGGTGCAAGACGAGCGAAACGTCGGCAACATATAGGTATTTATACCTTAAATAAGTTATTTGTTCCCGATTAAGTCACGCTAATTTATTTTGTATGATGTATATATACACCACGTGAATGTTTAAAATCGATTAAGTTGAATAAAATTTGTCTTTATGAAAAAAAAAGATTCAACTCTCAAACTAAGTAAAATCTATACAAGACAATTAAAAAACGTGACAACTAAGAACTCAGGCTGAAAATAATAATTCATGAATCACATATGGTGTTTTCCCGTTTATTTTATATAATTATACGGGAAAACACCACAAACATTATTTTTATATAATTTATATCTTATCAAATAACTAGTAAAACGCATATATATCATTATTACGAACAGTACTAAAGACCGATAGCTCATCCATAGCCAGCAAGCAAAAACAAATAACTTTACATATAGGTATGTATCAATAATTCAATAAATACGAACAATTAAACTACCAGGGAGCGCTATGTAGTTCATCCACAGAATCCAAGCAAAATTTCCATTCATGTTGTACCAGTAATTCAATTTGTCCCGCATAAAACGGTCGAGCGACATCTGCGCGCGTGCAGCGAATTCTACGAATCGTTCGTGAACACAAGAGAGTAAACACGACACGTGTCGCTTTGATTGTACCCTTCAAAGGTGTCTAGCCTTTTAGTGACGGGTTTCTTGGAGTGTGAAGTGTTAACACCTGAACTGTATGTTGGCAATTGAGTGAAACGATACAATTAAGTGTAGGTTCAATAGCTATGTCAACTGTGCTGTGCTGTACTACTGCCGTTGTGTCAACTCCAATCATTTTTGGTATTACTGGTAAAATATTTTTAATTTTTTACTAGATTATGAGTCGTTCCCGCAGTGTCTCAAGACGAAAGTCTTTGACCAGTGTTTGTTGCCAGTGATGATCTACGGCGCTGAGACGTGGTCGCTAACTATGGCCCTCATCCAAAAACTCAGGGTCACTCAGAGGGCGATGGTGAAAGCTATGCTCGGAGTTTCCCCGCGAGATCGAATCAGAAATGAGGAGCTCCGCAGGAAAACCAAAGTCACCGACATAGCTCTCCGAATAGCCAGGCTGACGTGGCAATGGGCAGGGCACATAGCGCGAAGAACCGATGGCCGTTGGGGCAGGCGGGTTCTGGAGTGGCGACCACGTACCGGACGACGCAGCACGAGTAGGCCTCCCGCAAGAAGGACCGACGATCTGGTTAAGATCGCGGGAAGCGGTTGGATACGGGCGGCTTAAAATCGGTCTGTGTGGAGAACCTTAGGGGAGGCCTACGTCCAGCAGTCGACATCTCTAGGCTGACATGATGACTAGATTATGTGCATTATCTTTTAGCGATATGATTGCTATTTAGTAAGCGAGGCTAGGCTTAAACTTTTAATATTGTTGTTGCAAACGCTTTTTCAGCATAGCTGGCAAAACATTACCACTAAAGTACGCTACAATATATTACGGCTCTGTCAATTATGCTTCTCTCTTTTCTCGTACTACGTTACTAACATAGATTGATACGTCTGAATTATTTCCGAAGTAAATCATAATTATTATTGCTTTTGAAGTACTAGGAGCAACGAAAGAGACGTAACAAGAGCTACTCACCTCAAACATAAACGTATTGACTTCATCCCTGATGCCTTCAATGTCAATCTCTCCCTTCGCTTCAGCCTCCAGCAACAGATCAAGCATGGCCAATCTCTTCTTAGTGCCAAGATCCGCATCAGCCGACGATAGTTCTTCAACCTTATGTTCAGCTCTATAAGCCTTTCTTTCCACAATCACTTTGTCAGCGAACGAGCGAGCAATATCTCGAAGCTTCTGGAACTCTTTTCCTTCAGAAGTTCTTGCGAAAATGAAATCGTTCCACACCCAAAACTTCTGGAGGCGACTCAGGAGGAGGAGGCCGAGGTTCAAGATTGATTTCTTGTACTCCATTGTGGTGGATGACAGGTCCTTGTCTAGTTTGGTGCCCATTGCGGTTTCTGTTGAAGATTATAAAAAATCGTTACTGAATTGAATACTAGAACATGATCGATGAGCAAAAGCGTCCTGAGGCTCAAGCACGAAATATTTGCGAATTTGATAAGTAAACGTATCGAGTCCTCGATAACAGAATTATAGCAGCCAGCACCAACCAATTTTGACATCTATCGTTTACTCCATAGACTAATGGTTTACTCGATGACTTTACATTAGTATCGTAACCAGAGAGGTTCTTCAGGTTATATTTCTTTGATCGTAACGGTATCGTACATAGGGATGTGGCCATGTGAGCTAAATGACCGTCTTATTGAATGAATGGTACGTTCCAAACTAGGTGAAATAGTTAATATTAATAAAATTTATATTGTAAAAACTCTTTTGTGGAAAAAATAAAAAATATTTTATGGTATCCGAATGTCCTTTCTTGTCATCGTCAGATGACGGACTTGTGTCAATAAATAAAAATCTAGTAAATCAAAATACGAGTAATTAAATCATTGGTACATTGTTATATAAAGAATTAGGTAAATACTATTATGGAAGGTGTTCGTGATACATTATTTTATTTTGGTTAAACTGCGTGAATACTACAATATAAAGTGTTCAACGAGAAAATTATAATAATATAAGTTTACAAGTTTCATTGTTGTTGGAACACCTTAAATGTATGATGTCTAAAGAAGATTTCGGTTATTTGTATAGCTAAGAAGCACGAAGTTTTATACAGAAGCTAATAAAGTGGACCAGTGTTATGTACCTGACATTCAAAGCCTATTTTTATAAGAATATTTAGTTGAAAATAAAATAATGGTTATTGTTGTATTGGTGTTTTTCATTTATTACTTCAGCTTAATAAGATTAAGGCCTACCTCACATTGGGCGTCAGCGTTACTCGAGCGTACACCCAGCGTGCGCTCGGCGTTCACTCTGTAGTACAAAGTGAACCGCGCCGGACTCACGCCGAACGGACGCCGAGCGTACGCTCGAGGAACGCTCATAACCAATATGTGAGGGAGGCCTAATAGACAGCTATCTTATCACATGTCTTCTGACTAAAGCGTTCGTTTTTTTAGGGTTCCGTACCTAAAAGGTAAAAAATGGAACCCTATTACTAAGCCTCCGCTGTCTGTCTGTCTGTCTGTCTGTCCGTCTGTCCGTCTGTCCGTCTGTCTGTCACCAGGCTGTATCTCATAAACCGTGATAGCTAGAAAGCTGAAATTTTCACAAATTATGTATTTTGGTTGCCGCTATAACAACAAATACTAAAAATAAAAATAAAATAAACTATTAAGGGGGGGCCATACAAAAAACGTGTTATTTTTCGTATATTTTGCTCAAAATTACTAACTGTAACAGGTAGACGCTTTAAATTTTCACAGAATATGTAGTTTTATATTATCTTTCAAAATAATAATTAAATTAAAAAAAAGTAAATAATAAAGGGGGGCTCCCATACAACAAACGTAATTTTGAAGCAATTCGTTACTCAATCTTAATAAACAGGTAGAAACTTCAAAAGTATTTAAGTATACATACAACGAACGTGATTTCCTTTTATAGATGATGGTACGGAACCCTTCGTGCGCGAGTCCGACTCGCACTTGCTCAATTTTATTGATATTCAGTCATATCCGAGAGGGCTAGGTAAGACGCTGATATAAGACTCACGAATTATTTACGGCAGATACTAGTCCGTCACCAAAATTTTATTATTATACTCGCTGTGCCCGCATATTATTTCTTCAAAATAAGAGAGTTTTAAAACAACCTTACAAACATAATTTTACCACCTTGAAGATACAATATGAAAATTCTTCCTAAGTGTTATAAAATAAATCCGCGGTCCAAATTGTATGTTTCTATCTTCAGCGTTTGATTATAATTATGTTAGTCAGGATAAGTTTTTTTTATACTTGTAGAGTAGAGCACCTACTTAATTGTAGAGTAGAATACGCAGGAGTGTTAAAAGAGTCTCTAAATAACATCCTATGTTCATATTAGAAAATTGATATGATGTCGATGTCGATTGGTACTTTGTTTTTCGTATATAGATAATTTTCACACATATTTTTACATGCTCGCAACCAAAATATGGGGTTATTTACTACATATTTAAAGTGGCGAAATTTGCGTGTTTGCTTCTTTATTGTGTCAATAATCATGTCCTACATTCAAAAGGAACACATAAAATATGAATCTACATAAATATTCATCATAAAGAGGCCCAAAACGTATAAATACGATACATATATATGTTTCGAATCTTTTCTCACCAACAAATTCTAGGTGAAAATTGTTTCGACAAAATGACATTAGATTTACATTAGTTTTACTTTGCTTATGTAAAACAGGAGTTCGTGCTGCCGTTTTTTGCTTATTTGTTAGAAAACTCGATACATTTACATGACATTTACCGCAGGATTGTCGTCGAAAGTAGTTTGTGCTGCCAATATTAGTTGCATCTTACGCACGATAGGGGCGCTGATTGCCATACAAATTTTGACATTTACGATACGAATACTTTCTCGATAGTTTTTCGTGCTAGGGCCTCTGATGAAAGGATTTTAAAATTGCCACATTAACCCAAAAACTCAAAGTGGAATAGATATTGCTGGATTTTAAATGATAATCGATTAACAAAAGTCAACTAATGATCGAATTTTAGAATTGCTTTATTCTCCCACTGCAGGCAGAGGTGTAATATTACAGCGACATTTCAACTTAAGAATTTTAGGTCCCACGCAATGGGTATTAAACCTCTGCCCACCTCTTAGGGGATACAGGCGTAATGTATGGATGTTTGTTAGTTTTTTACGCAAATACTACTAAACAAACTATAATAAAGCTTTGTATTCATAAAGCTCATATATCAGAAAAGTTCATGAGCTGCCTTTTGCTCCGATGATCAACCGCCACACAGGTGAAGCCAGGAGAAAATACTAGTTGTCTACATTTAGAGTTTACTCGGATGAATAAACATTCGATTCCGTGTTGAGAGCGATATCAGTTTGTTTGTCAAGTCAAAGATAAGCTCAACCGTCGCGGCTTAGTGGAGCAGAGCAACTCTTATACAGGTTGTAAAAAGACGCTTAACAAAAACTGAAATCCCATATTGCACCTATCACTACGAATTTTTTTACTTCGGCACCATACCTGCCAAATTATTGGTTCAGGAAATATTGAGGCTCTAAGTTAGTATGGAATTTTTGTAATTACCCCTCCAATATGTTCTTTAGATGCCCTATAACCCCATAGATAAGTAGGTATTTCGAACATTGCACGCGCGCGCTTTTAATTGCGGTTTAAAATAAAGAAAACTTAAAAAAAAAGACTTTACGCAGGTATTATTTTTGGTTAGTATGACTTGGCATGATGTCCACAACGAGTAGACTTCGGCTTGGTGATGGGTCTTGTGACACCCTGTATTTCCTGTATAACAAAGAGCATTCGTATGAGTATAAAGCTGACTTCTCACGATGCGTGGTTCTACAGACTTAACTGCATCATTCCATCATAGTTCTGAACATTTGTGCGGATTGCCCGCATTATTAGATACTTAATGTAAGTGGATGCTCCTGTTTCACCATGTCTATTTTCAGGAGGCTAATTAAATGAACATCAAAATTTTACTAGATTATGCTTGAGTATTAAGTAGAGTAAATATATACAAATGACATAGAAGGTGTAACAGTTGCAGCACCTTACAAAATTGAAGTTTTTATCTACCTATTATGCAAAACCTGGTGATGAAAAAGAGCGACCGTGAGTTTTATTGCCCGTTCTTTCTCATGGTTCTACTCCCTTGCTTTGCGAACGTGGCTGTAAATGTGAAGGTAGAAACTTTAAGTAAATATTTTTTAATTTGACGTTTATAAGTGTCACTTTGTGATTTATATTTTGACTTTGCCGCCTCAAGATCTCCATCATGAGCTATCGATTCTAACCGTGGAACAAGGACAGGGACTGACTGTTGTACGTGTCCTCCGATCACGGTAGCGCTCCGATGCAAATGCCACACGCGGTCACCCATCCGAATTCTGACTTGTGCAAGTGTTCCTTGACTTTGCCGACCTTTTAAGATCGGCAAACCAAGTTACGCAATAATAATAATAATATTCTACCACATTCACACAACACCATCTAGGCCCAAACTAAGCAGAGTAATATATATATACTTATATATACTTTTTTTTGTAAATACATACATATTAATTATACATAGAAACACCCAGACCAAGACAAACATCCATGTTCACGCACACAAATGTTTGACTTGAGCGGGAATCGAACCCGTGACCTTCGCCGTGGCAGTCGCTTACACTACCGCTGCGCCAGCCGGTCGTCGAATAAATGCTATACACGCACCGTGGGCAGCCAGCTCAATTCATCTATGCGTGGAGTTAGTAAACAACACATGTGATATTGTATTGTTATTAATAAAGGATCAAGTATTTCTTAGGATCTTGTTTCAGTCTGAAGGCCGTCCCTTGTCAGTGTTAGTTTTCATACAAAGTTTAGCTACGATCTCTCTCGAGTTATTGAACTACATACTTGCCGACCATGTGGCGCCGGGAACTTTATTTATTTACTTCTTTCTCTGTTGTTCTTTTGTTCTTTACCAAATAATATATTGTTATTTGTGCCCATATATTTTCCCTACTGACTGAAAGAACGTATATCAAAAACGCTGTCACAAGACGCTGCTGTTTGGCATGTATGTTCCTTGGGGACCGTAGGGGTGCAATAAGACATACATACATAGTCTCACGTCTATATCCCCGAAGAGGCATGCAGAGGTTTATTGCTACACCCACGTTTCGCCAGATTTGTTTTGGTCCCACGTAACAGGGGGCGAGCCTATTGCCGTACCGGGCACATTACCAGACTCCGTGCTGCTACTGAGAATTTCTTAACGGAAAAACCCAATACCACTTTGCCCGACCCGGGGATCGAACCCGAGACCTCCCAATCCCTCGCGCACATTTATGCCGCGAGACTGACGAGGTAGTGAAATATAAATACACGAATGTCATTTAAGATTAAAAGATCAAACAGTGTAGACACGAGGGTCGTATTTATCCTGTTAGCGGTGGAGCTGCGTACTATCAAATAATTGATCTGTCACTTTATATCATGGAGCTATAAAGCAAGGGTAGAGTAGGCAGATTAGTTAGTAGCAGGATTAGTAGTTATTAAAATCTATACATATTATAAAATGAAGTTCCCTATTATTATGTGTGATCCCTGTATGACGGTATGTTCGCGATAAACACAAAAACTACCGAACGGATTTTTGATCGGTTTGTACCAATATATAGTGTGATTCCAGAGGAAGGTTTAGGAGTATAATTCACGTGAACGGAGCCGCGAACTAAGCCTAGTGGCTTATACAGATCAGCTGAACGACGATGAACAAAAAGTAGTGATTATGACGAAGTGTAATTAATTGTAATGTTACTTCATAAATCTGAAAGTGACTCTACCTGTTTGTGATACGATGATTAGAAAAGGGACCGGAAGAATACTGTATAGGTATTTTTTTTGTTTTTGTTCATTACGGTTGAAACTCTCCTTATGAGCCATCTCAACTCGACGCCAACCCGGCCAGAGTGTGATCGACCGAGCTTGGGACTGGCGGAGGAGGTGTGTGGAGGCTCTCCCCAGGCGTTCGGAGCATACCCACTAAAACCACCGCGCTGTCCCTACGGGTCCCGTGTAATGACGGGGTCGCGCGATTTGCGGATAGCATACTTTTCCGTGACCCTGCCCAGGATTGGGCCGCCATTGGTGTTGGCGGGCCCCGTCTCGTTATGACTTGGGAGATGGCGAGGACACTACGCCGCCTCCTTACCTTTTGGCGGACGGGAAGCAGCTCCAGCGCTCGCCGCTGAAGGTACTAAAACAGCCGCAGAGGATAGGGAGGAGGGCAACCTGACAACACCGTATCTCCTGTTCCTCTGCGGCCCCACCGCAACGCAACAAATGGTGCGCCCCCATTTGGTCGCGCGGCAACGCAACATTGACACGCCTCTCCTCCCGCGGCCGCGCCCGACTGCGAGGGACAAACAGAACTGTCCCCCGCACCCGCACCTTTGGACGCATCCTAGGCAGGCCTCACCCAAGCCCATGTGGAGCGTCCACTCCCGGGATCCCGCTTAGCTTCACCGTGGGTGTCCAAGCCACGGTTATTGAGCCCCTCCCACCACGACAAGGTGGAGATCCCACGAGGGGGAAGAATACATATTTTATCCGTTACAACTAAGATATAAAATTGATGAATTATTTAAAATAAATGGATTTTTTAACTATATTTTAATTGACATTCACACATTCTATTTTGTTCAAAACCCACCGTTACACTGTTGATAGCTAGCTTTGGATACTGATCGACACTGACAAAATCTCAAACATTTGATACCTGTCGAAAACAAAAGGATAAGTACCTGTAGTAGAAGCACCAAACAAATTAAAAATATTCATGTGGCTTTACTATTTACATATTTAAAGTAATTAGTTGTAGTGTATTAATAAAGAAACAACTAATAAAAATAAAGTTATCTCTAAGTAGTCTAAAATCAGCTAACAAAATATGGATTTATCAGTCATATTTAAACGTTAGTTTATCATATAAGTATACATCCTTGACTTGGCTTGACCTATGACATAAATCTAACGAAGCTCCAACATGTTTGATTAAAAGGAAAGCTCTCAATCCAAAGCGGATTAAATTGTCGCTAACAGCTTTTAGACAGGCCTTATATAACCAACATTTCCGACTCGGGAAATATTAAAAATAAACAACGTCTTCTATAAAGCGATTAGTTGAGAAATCAGTTGCGTGTTTTTTTTATTACGAACTTCTGTGTTAAAGTATTTATGTAAGGGACTAGAGGACGCCAGCTAGAACATACATACCAAATTTCAGCTTCCTGCGCCCAATAGTTTCGGCTGTAGCGTGTCTGTCAGTCAGTAAGTAATGCAAGGATTTTATATATTAAGATTTCAATCGTGTGATTATTATAAACTATGTGAAATGTGCTACGTATATGGTCGCAGATTCGAATCCACAGCACGTAAATACCAGTGACGTTTCGAAAATGAGTGCGTATTAAATTGTTAATTGTCGCTTGCCTAACGGTCAAGGAAAATATCATGAGGAAGTCTGAGAGTTCTACATAATGTTTGAAAGAATTATTGGTGAGTACGTTAAGTTACGTCGGTCCCTGATGTCATGAACATCTTTTAGGGAGTTAGTACCTCAGAATAAACTGACACTAGTTTAACATACATACATACATACTCGTTGGTCTTGCGGCATAGATGTGCGCGTGGGATTGGGAGGTCTCTGGTTCGATTCCCGGGTCGGGCAAAGTGTTATTGGGTTTTTCCGTTAGGAAATTCTCAGTAGGAGCACGGCGTATGGTAATGTGCCCGGTACGGCAATAGGCTCGCCCCCTATTACGTGGGACCTACAAATTCATGGCGAAATGTGGGTGTATTATTACACCTCTGCCTACCCCTTCGGGGATACAGGCGTAAATCTATAAATAAATAAATAAAACATACATAGAAGCCTGTTTCCCGGAGCGTAGGCAAAGACTACGGAACACCATTTATAACGATCCTGACATATCTCATTTGCTTCCTTACACTAGATTAAACCATGGAATATCGCTATCTTTTTGGGTTGCGAAGTTCAGTCAGTCAGTCAAATCCGGTTAGACTAGTAAACGGATCCCGGGTTTTAACTGACTGTGCTTTCCGTACACGTATGCTTCATAATTCTGCATACGACCATCAACACAAACAATAAAAATTGTCTGATTGTCAACAATTACGTTGTTCCGACGCCAGACATTGATGATGATTACAATAACCTTGTACGTCGAATTATGTGCAGTAAACAAAACAACTCTTTATATAGCTACAATAATCACTGAGTGCAGATTGATATCTCTGCGGTAAAAAAACGCTATAAAAACCGTAGTTGCTCATCGGTTTTTTGTTTTTTTTCCAGAGTTTGTTGCGTTTCCGCGGTTTAATTTCACGGTCTTATATACTGAATGTGTCCATATTGTGGACACATTCAGTATATACGACCCACATTAGATACAAAAAAAAATAGTTTTAAAACTAAAACCCGACTTCGTCAAAATGGGGTCTTAAAAGAACGAAACAAGAAAATAGCTCATTCAGATACAAATCCAGAAAAGTATAAGTACAGAAATGCTCAAGCTAGAGCCGTGGTCGCACCTATTGTATACCTATTTTGGGGTGCCAG
Organism: Euclidia mi; assembly: GCA_944739405.2. Lineage (NCBI taxonomy): Eukaryota > Metazoa > Arthropoda > Insecta > Lepidoptera > Erebidae > Euclidia > Euclidia mi. The sequence goes on from OX123181.2 coordinate 127,975,991, forward strand.
GAACACTCAACTGCATTAAACAAACATGGCAGGTAACTACATGTACACTAGTATAAATAAAATAGGTGCGACCACGGCTCTAGCTTGAGCATTTCTGTACTTATACTTTTCTGGATTTGTATCTGAATGAGCTATTTTCTTGTTTCGTTCTTTTAAGGCCCATTTTGATGAAGTCGGGTTTTAGTTTTAAAACTATTTTTTTATTTTATCCTTTTCCGTATCCCAATGGGGCATGTAAACAAACTCACCGTGCTATTATACAAGGTTATATAGCGGGTCTTACTCGCGATAACTAATGTATTTAAGGCATAAATACCTAGGTTTTTGCAAACGTTTCGGCTGACTTGCTTCAGCCGTGGTCGCGGCGGGATTGGTGAGCTCAGCGCCGTCCTTGTGTTGTGTGGGTTTTGTCACCTACCCTTACTTAATTTTTATTTTTGTTTTTAACCGCACCGTCGGTACCTCGACAAACTACACTAATGACGTCTACACACTGTTGAGCTGTATCATTGCGGCGGTGTTTACACTTATTGATGCCTGGATTCCAAGTTGTTGATAATCTAAATCCGTTTTCCCGGTTGAAATTCTTGTGTTTTTTTATTTCAATCGCTTCACGCACGATTCTGGAGTAATAGTGATGTTCAGTGGACAAGACCTGTGGTTGATGTAGTTCAATCCAGTGGTTTGGTCCAGACTCCAATAAATGTTCAGCTGTAGCGGACTTATTTACTTGTCGATTTTTCACAGCTGCGATATGTTCCTTGACCCTTTCCGCAATTGTTCGCTTGGTCTGTCCGATATAGGAACTACCACAACTGCAATCGACCTTGTAGACGCCAGGTGTCTGAAAAGGAATGACATTCTTTGGACTGCGCAGATTGTGTGCTAGCTTGGAAAGCGGACTATATACAGTCTAAATGGAGTATTTCTTGAGTACTGTTCCAACTTTGTCCGTTACTCCTTTTAGGTAGGGCATGTAAGCCGGCATCCTGCTCACCTCAGGTTTACGGTCCCTCCTCTTCAGACGGTGTACCTCATTCTTGTATCTGTTACGTCCAAGTACCTCCTGAACATGTGAGAGCTCACTGCTTAAGTGTTCAGGGTCACAGAGGTCATACACCCTATTCACTAGGGACGTCACAACGGATGCCAAGTGTCGCGGGTGATGATGCAAAAACGCGTTGAGATACCTGTCAGTGTGGGTCGGTTTTCTGTATACAGTGTGTCCCAGGGTACCATTGTCTTTAATTGTCACTTTTACGTCAAGAAAGGACAACGATCCATCCACCTCGATTTCAAATGTAAATCTGATGTTCGGATGTATGGAGTTTAATCTGTGTGCGAATTGTTATACGTCTTGCTTATTGCCCTTCATTATACAGAATACATCATCGACGTACCTTTTCCATAGCTTCACATTAGATGCCTGCATGTCTATGGATTCTTCGAAGTACTCCATCCAGATATTGGCCATTACCGGCGTTACTGGGCTACTCACGGCCACCTCGTCATCTGGAGATAATGTAGTCCACTGTATAAGAAGTAGTTTCCTTCTAAGCAATTCTTTAGCAAAACAGTGTATGCTTTAGATAACCGTTTTCCTCTAACTTCCTGTCAACGACCTCAAGGCAATCTTGAACTGGAGCATTGGTAAATAGTGACTCCACATCAAAACTCACCATCACCTCATCTGGTTCCCTTGTCACGCTCTTGATGATGTCAATAAAGTGGCGAGAGTCCTTAACGAAAGATGCCGCCTTACCTACTAACGGTTGCAGTACCTTACTTATGTGTTTGGTGAATTTATTTGGCTCACTATTGGTCGCAGAGGTACATGCATCTTATGAACTTTGGGTAAACCGTATATTTTGGGTGGTTGCACTATTTGAGGTTTGTATCACCGTGCAATATTTACATTGTCATATTTTTAAGAAGAAAGGCAGCGATAGCCGAGTGGATATACCAACAGACTGCCATGCAGAGGGTATCAGGTTCGAATCCACGGCGCGCACCAATGACTTTTCGGAGTTATGTGCGTATTGAATTGTTAATTATCGCTTGTCCCGTGCCTCGGAGAGCACGTTAAGCCGTCGGTCCCGGTTGTCATGAAGATCTTTGACAGTCGTTATAGGGCGTCAGTACCTTCTAAATAAACTGACACTAGTCTAAACCATGGAATATCGCTATCCCTTCGGGTTGCGGAGGTCAGACAGGCAGTCGCTCTGTGGAAAAGCTAATATTCAGCCAAATCCGGTTAGACTAGTAAGCGGACCCCAGATTGAAACTGGGATAACGCTAAGAGAAAGAAGATTTTTAAGAAGAAAGAAAGAAAAATAGGTAACACAAAGGGTCTGAACCGCGTGAATTGTAAGTACAACCGCGTTTTTTAAGTTATATTTTGACTGAACCGGTATAATATACATATGTACATATTTGTAATGTGCTCACCAATACTTTTCTTTTGATACCAAACACGTAATCATTATGGCAGTTTAATTTTTTTTGAGGTTGGAATCTGAGCTATTGATTCCGTAGTAGAAAATTTTGATAAAATCTATATAGCCTATGTCACCTGGGCCATTATTACCAATCTATTGACACCCTATTTATTAAAATTGGTTCAGTAATTTAGGCGCTACGGTGGAACATACAAACATAAATACATAGACTGCCAAAAACATAACCCTTCCTTTTGGCATCGCCGTAGTCGGGTAAAAATGGAACCGTGATTACACTAGAAAAGTCTTTTGATGAAAAGAGAGAAATTCCTTTTAATAATGTTTTGTCGATGGCGCATGGGCCATGATAGTGTATTACAAAGACTTTATAGCATTTACAAAATGAAGTTCCTCGCGTACTTTGTGCATTGCACATATGTATGTACCAACGACAGCATTTGGTTGCTGAAAATCTGAGTAAAAGCCTCCATACATCACTGATGACAGTGATGTATGGAGGCTTTTACTCAGATTTTGATGACATATGATAATAATAATATAATAATATTCTACCACATTCACACAACACCATCTAGTCCCAAACTAAGCAGAGCTTGTACTATGGGTACTAGACAATGGACACAAATACATATATACATTTTTTTTGTAAATACATACATATTATACATAGAAACACCCAGACCAAGACAAACCATCCAAATCCATGTTCATGCACATAAATGTTTGACTTGAGCGGGAATCGAACCCGCGACCTTCGACGTAGCAGTCGCTTACACTCCCGCTACGCCAACCGGCCGTCGAATGATGTCATTGGAGTCCCACTAATAATGTAAGTGTTAGCCCCACTAAACGCGAATGTTTGTACGGCTCCATGTTGTACAAGTAGCTGGATGTTTGATAATCTTTCCTGCTAATATTAGTAAATGGATTAGGAAGGAACTTTTCAGTAATAAAGCTTTTCATCTAAAGAGAACATTAACTACTTTTTGTCCCGATAACTGACAACCGCGCGTTCGGTGCCATGGGCAAAAAAATGTCTATAAAATTAGACTTTAATCGTTGAACGTCCGCTTATTATCATAATCATGAAGATATATTATTTAAAAAAACAGTAGACATCGCGCAAGAAAAACCTAAGACGCACATGACCACCTGCTGCAATAGGCCAACGATACAAGAAAAGTAATAAGCAGCCGTCAGGTGCTCGAAACTGTAAACGGCGGATTGAAAACCAATTCCAATTCTCTCCCAATAGTCTCTTTGCAGGTGATTCTTTCACAAAGCTTACTAAACTATTGATAGACGACAACATCTCTTCTTAATGCACTCAGTCAGCAATCGGGAATAGTGCAACATTTTATTCAATAGATACATAATTAATTTGCAGGATAACAGCTTATCAAATTAGATTTTGTCTTTTGCATGTCTACGGACAGCTACAGATATGACATTTGCGTGTTAAATAAATATCGGTATTGCATCGGCACGTTCATCATCATCATCAGCCCTCAACAGTTCACTGCTGGACTAGGCCTCTCCTTTGAAAGGAGAAATTGGCCTACTATACCACGCTGGCCAAACGGGTTGGTAAAGGGTTTGTATCAAGTTTTCCTTCTCTTACAGTGCTGTTCCCTGCATAGGTAATATTCTCCCTCCGTCGGCTCTTACGACACCCATGGGATGATATGTGGTGGTGACAATCCGTATTCTTAATCCGCCACCACACGGACCATCGGCACGTTGCCTGTTACATATTTTTTATAGAGGACGCCAGCAGCTACGCCTGCATTTTTTTTAATTTACCCGTTTTGGCCGAACCCGGGGAATTTCGGGAAATCCCTTCTTAGTGCACCCCTACAGTCCCCAAGGAACATACATGCCAAATTTCAGCTTCCTGCGCCGAATAGTTTCGGCTGTAGCGTGTCTGTCAGTCAGTCAGTAACGCAAGGATTTTATATATTAAGATTTTAAAGTATTTACCTTGGAAAATCAAAATAAACTAATTTGAGAATTCGGCACAATGAAAATACAATCTGACATTTCATATCTCTCCAGTGTTCGCTCTGATACGATATGATTTATTATAGAACCGCTCGATTAACGGCCAAAACTAAAACAAAAGCCGTAGTCTGTCCTTTGTCTAGTTATTGTGGACAAAAAGTCTGATAAAACTCAACTTTGAAAATGACGTTCAAATACAACAATTGTTTCAAAATAAAAGGAGTGCTTATAATATAATATTATTTTATATGAGTGTGTGTGCTTCCAGCAGTAATTTCTGCCACGTATGTAGTCTTTTGCGGCACGGCTCCTGTGGAGCCTGGTGCAACCCTGCGCGCTGCCGCGCCGAACACACCCGTGTACATCTCTCGCCTGCATTACACCACTAAGGCTGAGGACATCGCGGAGTACGTGCGCCAAAAGTCGAACTACATGCCGAGAGTACAGCTGCTGGAGTCGCGACGCAACGTCAACTTCAAGGCGTTTGTGGTGCGGATCCCGACGTGCTTTCTGCCTGTTGTTATGAAGGAGGACTTTTGGCCGAAAGGTGTGGTGTTCCGTCGCTTCCGCGGACACTCGTCCGCGGAAGCGACGGAACACCACACCTTGATAATGTTGTGCGTTCTGGTGGCACTTGCCACCAGAACGCACAACATTATCGTGGCCGTAGATAAGTGAAGCAATTTTAACATAGTATATAAGTATATTTCTATTATTTACTAACAAAAATTGTATATTGTATGTATGTTAGTATGTAAGGTATGTATCTAAACAAAAAATATGTATGTCATTGCCATTGTCTGGTACCCATAGCACAAGCTCTGCTTAGTTTGGGACTAGATGGTGATGCATCTAATATATGTATTGTGTATTTACTTATTTAAATAAATTGATTTGATTGATTGATTTGATTGCCCAGGGCTTGCGCGTGTGTCGCCAGCTCTTCAAACGAAAGAGCACCATTATAAGGAGTGCCCTTCTGTCTGGCATAGTAAACCAGTTGTAAGCGCCCGTATTGCCGTTTAACATTACATCAATTGTTTGGATACGATCCCCACCCGAAACAACACTTTATGTGATGCTCAACTTGTTGTTCAGAGTTTTGAATGATATTTATGTCGCTTGATTTAATCTTTGTACAGTATCTCGCAATAAGGGACTTACTTTTAAAAAGTTCTAATGCGGGCGATAGGTATCTTTATTATTGTAATTTTAGGCAGTGACTTATCTATATTATATGTATATTCGTTTATGATACAACATTGTCTTGTAAGTACGTCGGAGAATTAATGAAATTAACAACTTAATAACAACGTTAATCAATATCGTTTGCCGTTGTTCATAATATAATTACGTAACGTTTGTAACGAAGCAATAAGGGTCAATAAGAGCTTTACAATCAGATCTAAAATATCTTTTCCATATTGCTTTATTTAGAACCTTTGTTTTGTTAGGTATATTTTAATCTCAATAGAAAACGTAGGTACGACATGATACGCAATATGTTGTTTACAATATAGTAGGTATATCGTATTACAAAATTAAAAATAGATCTGTATTGAGTAAAGTTGGGTACAAAGATTGTGTGTATGTTTAAAAACAACTTTGTCTCATATCTGTTTGTGATGAAAATAGGTCTGTAAACTGAAACGTGGTTGAAAGATAAAATCCAGATGTATACCGTATATAAGTTAATAAGACACGTTTATTAAAATTGAATGAAAAGACCAGTGGTTAATTCAGTCAACCGTTCAGTATATGTATCGTTTCTTCGGGCAGCTGTCGAATGACAAGAGTTCTCTCGGTCAGCAGATAATCGACGATTAGGAAAATTCATAGCCACAGGCTAGTTTTTACCGCAACGCGCGACGGCTGACTACTACACGGTTCGAACCATCGAGACTGCAAGTACAAACATATTAATCAAGTATCCGTACCGCAGATGGTAAACAGCGTATAATCACTGATGACCGGCATGAGGTCAACATCCGCTCCATTCTTGTCTCTGAGCAGCTGCACCAGGTCGCGGCTCTTCTCCTCGATCACGCCCGCGAAACTCTTCAGGATGTTGAAGTGGAACGTCGGAGTCAGGATTTTGCGGCGCTTGTGCCAGTGACTACCTACGCAAGGGAATATAAAGGTTAAAATTAAATCAATGCTATTATTTTGCTTATTTTATTTACACTATGTATGCATATCACGTCCGTGTGGTGACGGATTAAGAATACGGAATGTCACCACCCCATATCATCCCATGGATGTCGTAAGAGCCGACAAAGGGAGCATATTATGCAGAGAACAGCACTGTAAGAGAAGGAAAACTCGATACAAACCCTATACCAACCCGTCTGGCCAGCGTGGTATAGTAGGCCAATTCCTCCTTTCAAAGGAGAGGCCTAGTCCAGCAGTGGACTGTTAAAGGATGATGATGATGCATCATCAGCTCTGTATATAAACTGTTCTACCGCCGGGCTCGGGCCGCTTCTCACTATAAGAAAGGGCCCAATCAAACCGTTTCCCAATATTCCAACAAGTTTTTTAGCTACACATGTGCCTACAGCACCTACAACGAATTTTAAAAGAGGGATGCTCAGTTTAATAAAAAGCTAACAAGAATTTGGTTTGTAAACATACTAATGTTTGCATAGGTAACTATAAAGTTATAAACAACTGCAATGGGTTGTAGAATGTGAAATTCACACAGTTGTTTGCAAAAAAGCGATTAAAACTTCTAACAGACTAGACGGAAATAAAACAAAAATATAAGGTTTATTCTCACTGCCGTTTTTATTAAAAGCAATCACGAAACTCGCCTCAGGACAAGCGTTTGCCGTATTCAATATGATGCTTCCTTTACCAGTTTTGTTGGAACCCCAAAAACAAATATAATTGCATACCAGTTTATCCTAAACAAAATTCTCTTTTCATTTTTTGGATAGGTACGGTAAAAATTCTATTAGCCCTTCTTTGCTAAAATAATTGTTAAAAATATTGTTATACTTTCCCAATTTGTACAAATATTGATTTTTCGTCTTCGTTATCGTTATAATGCTATCCCGGCAACTAATTATATATTCTGTGATCCCAGTAGCGGCTTTAGAGGGGGGGGGGGGCGAACCAGGGCGGTCGCCCGGGGCGCCAGGATCCAGGGGCGCCGCAGGCGCCCGGGACTAGTCAAGCGCGGGGTTAAAGAGAAACACTAAATGTGTCCGTTTATAAGATTTTTAAAGATGTTTGTATCAAGATATATATCCGATATATATACACCTCGATACGACGATATACTTATATCAAATGATTTTGGGATATATTGCAATACAAAAATGGTTTTAAAAGAATATTATTTTTGCGTTTGTTACTGTATTTCTACTTCCCAAATGTAAATGGCGTGGGAGTAGAATTAAAACATACTCCCTAATGGTAAGTTCTGATCTTAAAATGGCAACACTACTGCCGGTATTAATGGCGTCAGTCCGTCAGTGGTGTCAGAAAAAATCTTTGCGAAAAAGTAGGTAAATTTTTGTGTTTATTGATTATTTTATTATTTATATAATAGTATTCATAAATAATACAATGAAATAATAATATGACTTTCATACAAAATTGATATAAGTATATCAAACTTGATATATATCCGATATATATCGTAAATATCCGATATTTAGATGTTTATAATAAATATCGGATATTTTCGAACCCTGGTTTGTAGTAAAATGCTATGAAATAGTAGATACTATGACTCGCGAAACGCGCGCAACTATAGTAAGGTAAAGTGAGTGAAAGAATCGCAATGGGCACTAGGTTGATCTTCCGAAATAAAATATTTTAGTAAAGAATCTCCCTGACAAACAGGTATATTTTTAAATAAATCTAAAGTTATAGACGTTTTAGCAGATAAAATGTTTTGACTGCATATGCTATACTATTGATCGGCAAGGCTTAGAATAACAACACCATATTCCCTTCCGAAAGGCGACTAACGGATTAACAGCGGCAAAGGTGCAGCAGCGTCTTTTTGTCCCTCAGGTAAAGATCTCACTGGTTGCCAACCTGCATATCCAACGTGGTGATTACCTATGGGCAAAACCAACCACGAAAAGTAGCCAAAAAGAACGGTAGGTACCGAGTCCATAGAAATATTATGCCAGCTCACGGCAGCGGCCTTGGTCATGGTAGTGTAAGGGATGCTAAGAATCTGCGGGCTATGGATACCTGCCAACATCGATTGAACCTAGCTACAGACAAGGAACTCAGTTGACGGCAGGAAAAGAGTGGAAAGTCACGATAACCCTTGGATCGGGCGGGCTGCCTATTTTACTTCAGGCATGTAAGCTAACGACCCTAGGCACAGACAGTTGTTTTATTGACGAGGTAACCACGTCACAACTTACTATGGTGACGTCAAAAAACAACTGTCTGTGACAACGGGACTGAAATCTGCAACATCTGGACCCAGGTAGCGTACATTGCACATAATTAGGGTTATCGCGTGGAGAATCATGTTGGGAACCGCATAAAGCGAATCATTATGGGAACACAAGAAAACACAGGAGGCAAATGCTAAACAAGTTCAAGTAGGAGATGATCTGCATGAAGATGAACTTGGACGATGGGTGTACATCTGAAAGCGCCCCGACACGAAACAAATAAGGAGATTTATGCACAAACGTAACACCCTTGACTAACACTAGATGAGCCCGCGGTTACACCCGCGTTATTTAGGGCTACGTATGAGTAGCGCTGATGTTATATAGCCGTAGGTATAACATGATGATATAGGTACACAAAAGTAATTATTTCAATCACACCATTGCAGTTATTCCTGAGATAAGCGCGTTCAACCATGTGACGGATAGATACCTAGGGGCCAATCCTGCTATTTTTATATGACATTGATATTATATTTTGAATGGATTTAAAAGCGGTACCTATTCTTATAACCTTATGTCATTATCGTATAATTTAAAAGAAACAGTTCGAACGAAACGATCTCGTTACAATTTCATTCAAATATCATATAATTTAGAAGAATACGCTTTTTGTGACGTAAGTATGATACTGACATGATATCGCGACTATATTATTTATTTAGCGGAATTGGGCCCCTGGATGAGAACTTAAGCGCATAGTCGGTACTGGAACATCAACTAGGAATACAGCATATGAGGAAAAGATGACTTGTTGCGAAATCTAAACTTTCAAATGATCTTCTGGAACCAATGCGACAGGAAACACCAGAGGCAGCCTTATTAAACCCTTATTCACCGTGTAGAGATCTGGAGCTCAGTGAAACTGAGAGAGAGAACTCATAGGATGCGATTGTGCAAAATCCGCTGCCAAAAGTCTTCGCGAAAGTACTGGGAAAGACTCATCTGACAAAAATGACTACCTCGAGTAGGGATACCATAGATGCTTGCTGTTTAATACTTCTGCGAATATCTGTATGCTGCGCATGCACCAACGCCTCCACCAATAGCCACCCGGAGCCCTACTTACTACCAATTTAAAGAAGATTTCCCAGACGTAGCTGTCGAGGAAATCAGTGCGCCTCTCAGTTAGCTTAGTAAAGGCTCCCGGGGAAGACGGTGTAGCCGCCTGGCTTTTGTGGACTACGAGAAGCCTTTGATTCCATCGAAACTTTACTTTTATATAGCCTCACGCCTGTATACTGGAGGGGTTAGGCAGAGGTGTAGTATTGAACCCCCATTTCGCCAGGTTATGTATTTTAGGTCCCACGTAAGAAGGGGCGAGCCTATTGCCGTTATGCTGGATCATGAAGCGTTTCACAGAATACATCTACCTTCTAATTTTCAAATGTTGAATAAAGTGGCTGAGACATATGGACGGAGAGACAGACATGGTGGATTCATAAGGGTTACGTTTTTTGCCATTTTGGCCACGGAACCCCAAATAGGGGGGCGCCAAATGAATGGCTCGCCCGGGGCGCCTGGATGGCTAAGGCCGGCCCTGTGTGATCCCGGCTGTATCCAAGATTGTTGTTTTGCAGCCCGGGTTAGGAACGTTTTCTTAAAATTAGCTTTTCTGCAATTACCTATTAGTCTGATTGCCGCAACACAAAAAGACAGCGTATTATATCTAAGGCTCAGTCCAAGAGCCTTATTTTATTTATTTAGGGATAATTAACAGCTACAATATACATAATAAATAAAATAAATTCAGTTTAGTATAATGTTACAATAGTGCAGCCCATTGCATTTTCCACAAATTGACAAAAATATATTACAAAAGGAGCCACTAGAAAGCATCACAAATATAGAATTTATTATTGTATACAATGTATTTTAGATATAAGAAATAGGTAATTCTGCTTATCGCTAATAAATAAATGACACACATAATAATATAATATATAACATCACGCTATGAGCAACGGGAGCGGAGCAGTAGCCTTAAATAACGCGGGTGTAACCACGGGCATCATTTAGTATACTAATCTATACTAATATAATAAAGCGGAAGAGTTTGTTTGTTTGTTTGGTTAAACGCGCTAATCTCAGGAACTAATAGAGCGATTTAAAAAATTCTTTCAGTGTTAGATCACATGAGTAAATGTTAGATAGCCCATTTATCGAGGAAGGTTATAGGTTATATAACATCACGCTATGAGCAACAGGAGCGGAGCAGTAGCCTTAAATAACGCGGGTTTAAACGCGGGATTCCTCTAGTCAATCATAAATCTGGTTTATTATCTTACTTACGTGAATGTTTGTTAGTCTTTGTAAAAAAAACTACTGATTGGATTTTAATCAAAACTTTGCACTGACGACGTATCATATACATACATTATTAAACGTTTAATTGTTTATTATGACGGCTTTCAGAAAAAAATATATTAATTATGCATTGTTTTTGTCAATTACCTAGACATAATTTATTGCTTACTAGATTGTGTGTAGGTACCTTACTTGAAAATATTTCTTGAAAAATATTTATGTAATAGCAAATTATTTCCATTATGTGCCATTATGCTTTAAAACTCGCCATGCAAAAAAATGTAGTTAAATTCGATAAATATGCAACATAAAATTGTTTAAAGAATTAAATGTTTCTGATCTCAGCTTGGATATTTAAAAAGCGATTACTAAGCTAGGAAATATATAATTTGACTTTTTGTGAGTCCTGAATCGTCGTTATTAACATGCCAAGTTATTTATAATGTTATATTGTTTACATTAGAAGTACAGAACACACACAGGAAGTGTGTCGATGCTTCGTCTTTATGCAACCGATCGCGTGGGCGCACTGACGGCTCCCCTTAATTGCATCTTGATGGAAATTTCCATCATACTTTTCACAGGTTAAAAAAACACACAAATCAGGGGGCGGTGTTGATACTTTTTCGTCTGACAATTACTAGAAATATTGATGGTTGAAACGGAACATACCTACGTATGCCTACGTATAACAAAAACAAACGTCAATGTCAAAATACAATCACAATTTAGTTCTACCTAGTGACTTTCAATTTGACTTTTCGTGTGTGCGTGTGCCACAGCGCAGCGTAAAAAAACCGTAGATGAGTTATGCGAACTTCAAAAGTGGCACATTAAAAACAGGCTAAATGTATCATTTGGTTTTAGTCGCGTACGCACTGCGGTCGGAAGCGCTCGCTCTTTTACTCGCGTGTGTGTACGTTACATTTGAAAATGCCGTCGTGTGTAATGAGATTTTGCACAAACTATAATAGGAAAATGACTAAAAGTTATGGAATCACTTTTCATTCATGAGTATTGCAATATTACAACGTTTAATTTACAATTTATAATAAATTCAGTATCACAAATAATAGCGTGAATAAAAACAATTGGCATTTAGCAAGTGTAAAAGAGAAGCAGTATTGTGCGTGTTCAAAGACTAAAAAACAAAGTATCCAGATGGGACATTCGTAATAATAAAATACTGATGTGTGTTTTTGTCAAGTAATAAAAGTGATTTGAGGCTGAATCAACACAATATATTATAATTATAGAAAAACAAAAATACTTTAATTTTTATTCATTAAAAATATCATAGTTCATGGGACTTTCAGACGTTCAAAATCTTAAAAAGTACTGCAAGCTCGCCTAAAGTTTTGTTTTTCATTAATATTTTTATGTACAAGACATTTTTGCACAGAACTTACGAAATGTACAAAGGCGGTTTTAATACACAAGGCATTCACCCGGGTATTCAATTTGATATGTCATTGAAAGGTAGAGCTTAGCGAAGCTCTTATTTAAACTACACTCAAACAAAGTCAACTCGCCTAGGTTGCTACCGAAGGGTTCAAAGATTCAAATATTGTGCAGTAGGTAATGAGGGACTGGTTCAACTCACAGCGAATTTAATCTGTAGATAATTTGGAGGAGTTGGAACACAGAACATTTTAGTCCATGTTCTATGAGTTAGAAAATCATCACTCTTTATTATAGAGGAAAACATTACAAAATATATGATATCCCAGTAAACGCAACAGCCCCGTTAGCACCGTTAGCCTTGAAGGAAGACCAACAGACAGCTACGAGGGTCTCAGGTTCAAATCACAAGTATGTATTAGGTTAAATTGTTCATAATGGCTGGCTAGATTGTGAGGGAACCTGCATCTCTGAGAGTTCTCCGTAATGTTCTCGAAAGACATGTCAAGTCTGCCAATGTGGTGGACGCACTTCACCAACGTGGTGGACTATGGCCTTACCATTCTCATAGAGGAATTCTCATAGGAAGAAGAAGCCCGTGCCTAATAGAATAGTTTATATACATGGCTACTATATTTATATAACAACTTACTAAATAAATACGTTTGTCAACACAAAGCACTTAACTACAAGCATATTAATCCCAAAATAATACGTAGCCTTAGTAATTAAGGCTACAATCTGTCTGGGTCATGACGGCTTAAATAAATGACGTACCTAAATGGTTTTAGTTATAACTAGAGTACATAATATGTGGGTGTTGTTTAATTAAAGCGGTCGGCACCTCAGAATCACGTACAAATGTGCTGTAGACACACAACGTAATAAACTAAGACATAAAAACTAATTAGCTCTACACTTACTGTTCCAACTAAAAGCACTTTTATAATATTAATAGCTGACCCGGCGAACTCGTATCGCCATTTCAAGGTGCTTCTCTTTTTCCTTTTTTCCGAAACTATTTCAGACAATTCTGAAAGACATCAGTGCTCAATAGGCTCAATCTCTTAATATTGTAGAGTCCATAAAGGACAAAAATCATTTTTTTTTTATATTTAGTGCGGTGACAATATTTCTTTCGTTATAAATTATTATTTTTAGGGGCGAAATACGTTAGTTATAAGTACTAATTTATTCTAAGTATGTGGTATATGAATAAAGTGACACTGGTAGACACCTGGCGAAGATAACTGATCTAGTGATATAATTAAATTAATATGGCTATTAAAATATAGAGATTGGTGATGGAAGGGTGAAAGTTAAGGGTTGTATGCATTTTAAAGGTAGTTGTCTCGACCCCGCGACCACGACCATAAATTAAACAAAATAACAGCTTTGAACTCTAATTAAACATAAAAGTCAAATAATAACGCAAATGTATGGAACAGCAATTTTTGTTCGCGATTTAGGCAACGACCTGGAACGAAAGTTGTTGTAAGCTGGTCTCTCTACGGAACGGACGCTTAGCGCTCCTGTACTCAATACGGTGCGTGAACAGTGTCGTACAAATTGAACTGCCGCTGGTTTCAGAGCAGAGGGACCGGCAAAACAGCCGGGTCGTATCAGTGAAAATGGACTGTAAAAAGTTTGAACTATAATAAAAATAAATGAGTATGATCCTCACCTGTGCTGAGTAGCAGTCCATTACCGAGCCAGTCGCTCAGGAAGCTGTACGGCATGCTCTTCGTTATGTTCTTCGTGTGGGACAGCATCACCTGAACAACAAAACAACATATTACTTGAAGAAAAATCATGCCTAACGGATTTTTTAGCCTATAAATAGCGTATAAAAAGTACCTATATAACTTTTCTCACAATATCTCTTACCACGTAAGCACCTCATATGGTCACAGGAAAATATATCAAACTATAAAGTAGACAATAATAATTACCTACTATGTTTCGTTTTCTGCAAAATTTCGGCGACGAAAACAATGAAATGCCTATTTTTAGGTAAGCTGGTGCCTAGAATACTTACTAGAAGAGACAATAAAATTTATAAAATACAAACGTATATAAAAAGAAAAACAGTTTTATACCTCTAAGGTGTGGGTCTGTGTAATGATGACACAAAATAATATAAAATACAAAATAATACAACACAATTTCATACACGATTTAGACGTCTTATAGTAGAGGAGACGTGGAACATCGACCTTCACCGATCTGATAACCAGATGAGACGTATTTTTTATGTAATATAATTTATAAACAAGTATGCCTATAATAACTTGCCTATCAAAAAGTGCTCATAGCTATTTTAAAATTTAAGTTAATTGTAATCAACCGCAAATATAACTTTGTCATTTATACAAACACTATGGAAAACAAAGTTATATTTGGTGATGAAAAAGCGATCGTGATATTTGGTTAAGTGAAGATAAAGGGTATGTTATGTGGAAACCTGAACTACGGGACCCTTACGGGACTCGCACTTAATCTAATTGTTTGATCTTTATTGCTATATTGCTTCCGTGTTCGTTTATTAATTACTAGCATCAGCCTTAACACTTAACATACCCTTTATCTTCACCTATCCAAATATCACTATCACTTTTTCATTTACCAAAAATAACTTTGTTTTCCATACTGTTTGTATAAACGACAAAGTAATATTTGCGGTTGATTACAATTAACTTAAATTTTAAAATAGCTATGAGTACTTTATGATAGGCAAGTTATTATAGGCATACTTGTTTATAAATTATATTACATAAAAAATACGTCTCATCTGGTTATCAGATCGGTGAAGGTCGATGTTCCACGTCTCCTCTACTATTAGCTGTCGTTTTTTATAAATGGATATCTATTATGAATGGGTATTTCCATATGTCCTTTATGTTATTCTTCGCAATTAAATCACCAAAGCTTAGATAGCTCCAATAGATTTTGATGTAATTTGTTTTACACTTCGAAAACTCAGAAAGGTTATCCACGTGGCAAAGCGTCGAGCTAGTGAAGCATAAACAAATTAATGTACAGAATTTAGGCAAACAGCGACGCGAACTGTTCGTAATTATTACAAAGCATTGCGAAGCAGGCACTCGTGTAACTATTCCTTTGAAAATCAGACGTCGACGCGAATTACATTATCACGCGCGAGTTAAAGTGAGGAATATTATATAATGAACAAGCTACGAATAGTGTACACACATAACGACGACCCGGTGGCGTAGCGGGAATGTAATCGACTGCCACGCCGAAGGTCGCGGGTTCGATTCACGCTCAAGTCAAACATTTGTGTGCGTGAACATGGATGTTTGTCTTGGTCTGGGCGTTTCTATGTGTAATTTGTATTTATAAAAAAAGTATATGTGTATGTTTATCCATTATCTGCTTAATTTGGGCCTAGATGATGTTGTGTGAATGTGGTAGAATATTATAAATAAAATATAAATTATAATAAATGACGTGGTTTCTGCTAAGAAGAACTAACAGGGAACTCTTTAATTTTAATCTCTTCATCGTTTACAAAAATAAGTAAATATAACAGAAAAATATTTTAATAATACATGTACATTTGTATACATAAGCAAACTTAGCACAACACTGTGTTTTCTACCATCAGACCTTTAAGATATGCAGATGTTGATTGAAAATCAAATCAACAAGAATCCATTATAAATAAATCAGTTTTAAAATGATTTATGTACGTTACATCATAATAATTTGTTGTCTAATTAAAAACTATTAAGGTGAAGGTCAAGTCGAAACCGGTATTATTTTTGTGTAAACCAACTTTACTGGTTTCAACTTAATTGAACTGGTTTGATTTGTGAAAAAAAAATTTAATAAAAAAAATTATGTTCTCACGTCTTTTATACCCGAAGGGGTAGACAGAGGTGTAATATTACACCCCCATTTCGCCATGAATTTTTGGTCCCACGTAAAAGGGGGCGAGTCTATTGCCGTTACCGGGCACATCACCAAACTCAGTGCTGCTACTGAGAATTCGGAAATCCCCAGTAACACTTTTGCACGACCCGGGAATCGAACCCGAGACCTCCGATCAGCAGTCGCATACGCTATCCACTGGACCACGGAGGCAGTCATTGATTTGTGAGCTTCACACAATAACAACACAATATAACCGTATCTAAGAAACTGCGAAGATCAAGAGCTGAAAGCTTCAAACAGAATGAAGTACTTAATACCGCAAACATTGTAGCCAAAGTTATTATTACATGTGCCATAAAGAACTTCTTACTTAATGTTTGGAAAGTTTAACAATGTCTTTTTTGCTTAATGACAGCGCTGAAATATCAAATCTATTACAATACGGACCGACTGTTTCTATATTTCTCTGGAGAATTGATATTGTAATAATTTTGTATATTGTAGGTACCTATAAAGTCAATGTTACGACTAAAACTTGGACAATATTGTATGTATTAAACTACCAGGTAACCATAACTGTTCTCATTTGAAATGTACAATCAAACAAGGAGGCAGTGGACCAGTTTGAAAAAATATCCCTTGGCTCGCTCATAGAGTCGAGGCACACTAGAAACTGGTTTTGTATACGAGTGTCAATGTGCGTGTAAAGTAGCACTGGAAGCGACGATGTTTTGCTGAGCGATTCTCGCCCTTATGGTGGTCTAGCGGGAAGTTGCTCGACTGCACTTATTCTGTAAGTTTATGTATTTTTCTTTAATAATCATCACCTTCATCAGCCTGTATCAGTCCACTCCTGAACGTAGGCCTCTCCTATGGCATGCCACTAAGCTCGGTCTTTAGCTTTCCTCCTCCAGACCCTGTTCGCTGCCCTAAGATTTTTTTTTCCATTTATTATTATGTAAATATCTTAAGATTAGTACAAAGTAAAAAAAAAAATCTAATACATTTTCTCTACGTTATAAATTGCAATATACCTACATATTTTCTCTTCGCCTCTCTCAGAAATACTTATTGAAATGTAATGGCTATGTGTGACATTTGTTTTAGAAGATTGAATAAATAAATAAGGTATACAATAAGGTTATAATATCAAAGGAAATTCTAGAGCTCACTGCCCCCATAATGGTATCCCCTTAGGCATTTAACAACAGGGGAAATCTTCGTTGAAAAGGCCTAACAAATATTGAATGTTGAATATTAAAATTCTGGTTGAACAAAACTAATATAAAAACACAAAATTCTCATCCCTTTTTAGGGTTACGTAGGCGTAGCTAAAAGGAACCCTTATAATATATGTAGTTTACGTCTGTCTGTAATTTTGTTCGACAAGTCGTCCGTCACAGTTTAATTAGGAGGCTTTAGTTACAAGAGAGCTAGCATTTAGCATTTGCCCCGAAGAATGGGTTGGTTATGAAGTAAGAGAAATCTTTTAGGACTTGCACCCGTACAGGTAAATTTACATACATACATACATAGACTCACACCTGTTTCCCGAAGGGGTAGGCAGAGGCATATTAAACGCCCACTTTTCGCCAGTGTTTTGATCCCACGTAATAGGTGGCGAGTCTATTGCCGCTTATCGGGATATTTTGTTTGCCAGAGCCTCGTCCGTTGATCGGTAGGTGCACCACTTGCAGGTGAGGTTGGATTGGGACCCTAAGTTCTTGGTGGGAACCCTATGCACCCTTGGTGGGAACCCTATACAGGTAAATTTTTTGAGACAAAATCTAGCTGAACTTCAAACCATATTTAGTCCACGTCTTATTGCTGAAATACTTTATCTATTCAGGGTTCAATTTACTATTAAGCCTTAATCATCAATTCAAAACTACACCGTTATACAAGTGGATCTATTCGAATTAGTGTAATTTCAATCGTGAGATATATATTATTATACATACCTAAATTTACAGAATCATTTGTTTCATCTGACGAATCATCGCTAGAAGAAGCATACAATTTCGACAGTGGGTTCTTTAGATCGCACCCACACTGATGAAGGGTTTAATGGAAACATTTTTTCGTAGGAAGTCTCGTCTGAAAACAGAGTAATAAGTGAATGATGCAGTCTACGAGTGTGCGAACACACGGATGAGACTTTGACTTTGACTTACACGTGCCACCTATGAAAGGTTTGCCCTACGACAAAGTTGGCAACTTTATATTGAACTTTTAAAATGCACAGTTATTTTACCCTAAAGGTCAACGCTCATTAGAGCCACCCGGCACCCACTCCGCACCGCCTCGCCTCGTGCGGTTAGTATTCTTTATATGGATTTGTATGGGTAGGCGCTCACTACATCAACTCCGTAGCGTCACCGGATCGCCTCTTTCGCCAGCCGTCCACGCGCGGGCGGCGGGTGGTCCACCCGCCGTTCGCGCGTGGACGGCTCGGTGGCAACTCGCTGCTCGCATGCTTGCCGAGCGTTGACGGCTCGTCGCCAACGCGCGGGTCCGAAGCGGACCGCGCGCTGCCTGCGAATGATTCACGTCCAAGTGTTACCAGATACACGGTAAATACCGTAGATGCACGGTAATTTTGAGCAAGACACGGTCTACGGTAATAAGCTACTACCGTGTTCTTTTCTAAGGTATTTTTAATTATTAATTACCGTGTAAATAATACTCTTATTTTTACTCAAAAATATATTATGTTCTTACGAGTAATCCTTTGTTGGCAACACTGGCTGTCGCAGTTGGTGATGTCGGGGAAATGATTAACGATTTCATTACTTGGCAGGTAATATAATCCGGCAGAATTAAAAATATTTTAGGTAGTGTTTTTCATGAGCATACCTTATGTTAAAATTTGTAGTTAGTAGTTGTATTCATAGACGAAAGTTTAGTATCTAGTTGTGTGTGGTCATTGCATTACTTGAAAAAGTTAATTGATATAAAATAGAGTGCCAATTCAAAGTTTGTAAAATTTGGCATTACGAAACACACGTGTAGACCTAGTGCCAATTGTTAACAGACTATTAGAAAATTCGTGGACCAAGCGACGTCGACTCGTGGATAACAATTTACAATTTTCTGTGCGGGAATAGAATTTTCAGTGCTAGACGGCGTTTAAACTTTGTTAACTTAACTTTTAATTAGTATTTATACAATTAATGTACGCCTACATAATTACAAATACGGTAAGTATAAGCAAACTCATTCAGTAAACCTAGTGTCCGTGTGGTGACGGATTAAGAATACGGAAAGTCACCACCCCATATCATCCCATGGGTGTCGTAAGAGCCGACAGTGGGAGCATTTTATGCAGAGAACAGCACTGCAAGAAAAGGAAAACTTGATACAAACCCTATACTTACCAACTTGTTTGGCCAGCGTGGTATCGTAGGCCAATTCCTCCTTTCAAAGGAGAGGCCTAGCCCAGCAGTGGACTGTTAAAGGCTGATGATGATCAGTAACCCTATCCCTACAACACCACTGAAACATCTATTGTCATAAACTCAGATATCTTTATAAAAAACAAAGTTCAAATAAGGAATTTTTTAGACTTGTTCAACAAAAATTTAGCACATGATGAATCAAGCTATGCTGGTATTATTTGTCAGCGCAGACACGTATACATCACGCCATCAGGCCATTAGGCTAGATCGAGCAAAAACACAAACTTGACGAACTTGTTTGTGACTTCAAAAACGTTGCAATAATCCATCGTTTAACTTAAAGAAGATAAATGTCTACATTAATATAAAGATACTCTGTTTACACTCATACAAGGCTGATGAGATTTTAGACTTTCTTCTAAAGCCGGCTTCCTACGGGGCGTAGTTTTGCGTACGCGCGCGCCGTCCCTATGATGTAACCCGACTCGCGGCGCAACTTCAAAAGGACCGCGCGCGACTATCTGCAAAACGACTCATCGTGGGAAGCGGGCTTAAGACTGATGAGATTCGGACCATCTTCTAACAAAATATTGAAGATTGTGATCGCAAAACTTTTCCAACTTAAATACGTTATAAGCCACTGACGAAAGTAGAAGCCAATATAACATAACTTTGGTAATCTTATTGTCTCGAAAATAATATAATTATGTTATTTACTCGTACGTGATGGAGCAGAAGCAATGTTACTGTCAAAACTACCAGTATAAGTGTATAATCTATGGTCAAAACTATGAATATCTGACCGCTATTCAACCAATATATTGTTATCTCCTTGTTGTAAAGTGCGCTGTTATCAAAAAGTCATTAGCACCATTAACTAAGTGTTACAGATAATCAAGGTTAACACGAGATTATTGCCTTTAATAATACAATATCTACAAAATCGAATGTTGACGTCGACCCATATGTTTTCGATGTCATCATCAAATTATGTTTTGTTATTATGTGTACCTGATACATTATATACGTAAGTTGCGGCTAAAATTAATAATAATTTATTAATTTCGGATACAGTTGCCAGATGCGAGTTACAAGAGATAGACTAAGGGACATGCAAGACAAGAGAATAGCAATACTTTTCGATAAATGACTTAAAAGCCTATTTCTTATTCTAGTACCTATCGCTTTATTACTGCCTTTTTGTGTAAAAAAGTAACACATTCATCTATAAACTGGGTGCATAGGGTTCCCACCAAGAGCTTAGGGTCCCAAGCCAACCTCACCTGCAAGTGGTGCACCTGCCGATCAACGGACGAGTCTCTGGCAAACAAAATATCCCGATAAGCGGCAATAGGCTCGCCACTTATTATGTGGGATCAAAACAATGGCGGAAAGTGGGCGTTTAATTTGCCTCTGCCTACCCCTTCAGGGAAACAGGCGTGAGTCTATGTATGTATGTCATCTATAAACTTTCTCATTTATACTCAATAGTAGTACCTAAGATATCCCGAGTCATTATACAAGTAATGTATATCTTTGGGTTTACTATTGTTTGACAAAAAACGTATGACAAATGATCCTTTTACAAACAACGTTTGAAAAACTAATCATTTGACACACATTCATTTCGCAAACATATTACTTTAAAAACAATCATTTAACATAATACAGGTTTCGCAAATGTTTTACTGAGAAAATAATTAAAATGTTAAATAATTATTTTAAAAATAATCAGTTGACTAAATAATTCGTTTGCCAAATTAGTGATTGTACAAAAAGTTAGAAGATAAATTATTAATTTTTAAAACTAATTTCTAACCAATACTTACGCGAATTTTGAAAATATTTAATTGCATAGTTGCAATTTTCACCTTGGACAGATTATTTAAAGGCAAGTAATAATTTTGTATTAATGCTAATTCCATAGAAACTTAAGTCTTTTAAAAAAAATACACACTGCGTGAATTAAGCGATATAAGTAGAATTCGGTTCTGGCGTTGTAGTCGCAGTTCTAACCTAACCTAACCAGACATTATTTTAGTTGACCCTACACAAAGATTGTTGTATTAACGTAGATTTTGGTTAATAAAATATTTACCAAGTAAGGCATTTTGTCAAATGTTATTAATGCTTTACGTTGTTTTGCCAAATAACATGTTTAAAAAAATAATCAATTTGTAAATTAATGTTTTAGCATAATAACTTTTTTATAGTAAATATATTGTCTACTGAGTAGTTTATTAAACAATAGTTTGTAAAATATTAAATTTATCAAGTATAATTTTGTCAAATGTTATTTGTCAAATGAAAATTTTTCATTTGTTTTTTGTCAAATGATCGGACACCATATCTTTGTCTATGTCTAAACGAGGACATAATATTTCTCTCTCCCATAATAATGTGTGTAGATTCATAAAGCTTATTTTTACATTTGGCAAAAAATTTCAAATTGAATTTTAAAGTCTCTTCATGTAATCAATTTCTATTCATTAGTCCGCCCTTTGAATTAAATGGCACTTAATTTTATTTTTATGGTAATAGACGGCAAACGAGCAGACGGATCGCCTGATGGTAAGCAATTACCGCCGCCCATGGACACAAGCAACACCACAGGAGTCACAAGTGCGTTGCCGCCCCTTGGGGTTGGGAAAAGGGATAGGATGAGTGAGGATTGGGTTGAGGGAGAAAGAATAGGGGATAGGGCCTCCGGCACTCTCACTCACCGAACGAATCGCAACAGTTTAGGTACTGTTACTTTACGTCGATTTTCTGTGAGAGGGTAGTACTTCCCCGGTCGATCCAGCCCATTCATGCTGAAATCAGCAAGGCTCTACTACCTTGTTTTACATTAAGTTAAATATTATCTACGAAGCTAATGGTTAAATGGTCTTTTATTCGGCATCGATATTTTGATTATTACAACATTGTTTGATTTAACGATTAGTTGATCAGACATGATATAACCTCACGCACTAGCTCATATTACATATATTACGTTACGTACGTACTGTTTAAGTTTACACAAGCTAATAGCTACTTTGCATATATATCTATTCTAAAGCGAACACAAAATGCCTCACTAATCCAATGTTATCAATAACAAGCTCTACTTCGAGCCTTCACTCGTAAATGAAAGATACCTATCTATTGTCATTTCTGTTCCTGTCATGGAGTGACTATTGAATCTGAATCATGATTAGTTATGGCATCAAAGTATTACAAACAAAAAGTATAATTTGTTTTAGAACTAAGTACCAATATAATTAAGAGTTCGTTTGATTGGATGCGTCAATTTCAGGAACTACGGGCTCTAGAACAATTCTTGTTATGCTATATAATATGTAGTTCATTTATCGATTCAATATTAAGGCTTTATTATAATTACGCTGTGAGCTAGGGATGCGACGCAGTAGCCATCATCTGTAGATATAAAATCCTTGCGTTACCTACTGACGGACTAAAAGACGCAGCTAAAACTATTGGGCGCATGAAGCTGAAAGTGGCGCGTATGTTCCTTGAGTACCGTAGGGGTGTACTGAAGGGATTTCTCACGAGATCGAATAGAAAGAGAAAATATGTGCGGTCGTCGAATGCGAGCAAGTTAATTATAAGGCGCGTATAACCGCGCATACGGCTTGTAGTAAGTACAGTGCAGTACTAACCTCGATGTCTGCAGGCCCCGCGATGTGCAACACGCGCATTCCCAATACATTGAACACGTATCTGTCGCCGTACTTCGCCGTGTACTCCACCAGGACGTCCAGCAACGCATCTGACAAACAAACAAGCAAAATAAATTGGCATCGAGCTGACACCAGTCCCACCGCGAGCATAGCCGTTGCAAGACAGTCGAAACGTCAGCATAACAGAGGTAATTGTACTTCAAATATCGCGAGTAAGACCCGTTTATTAAAATTGTGTGAAATAATTTCACACAATTACTATTCTTATTTCACTGAAATTATAGAGTGTACCTATAGAATCATGAAAACTTCATGACAATTACTTTAATTTTGAGCTACTTACAAGCGGTTCAGTAGGTTTTAGTTTTACTAATTAGACAGAGGGCGTATGAAGTCACTTGTTCCTATGTCCTTGATATTCGAGGCATGATACAAATCATCGTTTGCGAGAAAATGATAGATCATACGTCTTTTAATAACTATAATAAATACTTCTAACTTTTTAATCGTTGTAATTTTTATGTGCGTCAGAATGGCTGGTTGTCTGTGGCGTTGGTATATGAGAGTTGATTTGAAAATTGCTACATAATTGCTTATATTAAATACTACATATAATAAATAATTGCTACATAAGATATACATTTATAAATAAAATATTTTTTTGAGCAGCCATCCTGACGTTTGGTTGGCTGGTCACCTCATAGTGTAAAGTTAAGCATGCAGAGTTTCCTGAAATGTATTGCGTCAATAATTGCTAGATATTTACTTAATTTATCTAGTTTAGTTGTAACTTCAAATATATGTTAAATCAAGGATATAGCAATTATCACAACATTATAAAATCACAACTCCACAACACTTGGCGCAGTTATAATATCATCATCCCGTCAATACGAGGATTTGGCCTCATATATAATACGCTAGCCAGACGCAGTTTGCTCTCTCTCTTCTCAAAAATACTCACAAACATCGTGTATTTTCTTTAGTCGCCTCTTCCAACACCTACGGGAATGATTTGGGGTAGTGATACTTTGTATTCTTTATCCATCATAGACGCCATTACTAAGTACAGTAAATGTATAAAAGCCACTCACCTTTCTTCATCTGCACGAGTTCCAGCGCGTTCCCGAAGATGGGCAGCCGCGGTGGTCCCGGCAGCTTGTCCAGCGGATTGTCCCGGTCACGGAGGAACAGCCACGCTATTGCCACCACCAACACGCCTACCAGGATCTCTAGCAACATCTTGAGGGTCCTTCAATACCTGTGAAAAAAGAGAAATTAACAGACCTATCCGGAGATACCAGAGGGAGAGGTGAAATGAAGAGACTTATATCCAGGGTAAGACAAAGACATCAAGTTTGTTAAAGATACTTAATTCGCGTACGAGGAACAAGTCTTGTATTAAAATAATTACTTTATGAAGAAAGAGACACAGATAAAACCTATTTTTTTTAGAGTTAACTGCCGCACGTGTTTTATGTATGTCCTGAATCACGGGGGCTATCAAATATTCAATCATACATACAAACATTGACTCACGCCTGCAGTGTGATTCTATAAGACTTCATTCTAAACTTCGAATCTGAATCCGCTGTGAGTTTCTTGATTGGCATTCTAAAACTTGATTCATAAATCGAATCTACACTAGCGCTAATCTTGCGAGCGTGTTTGCGAGTTGAACTAAATTGACCTCAAGATTTTGACAGATAAAGTAGGAGATGACGTAAAAAGTGGCATTCTATACGCTCACTTCGCACTCAAAATCAAGGTCATTTTAAACCTTATGCGAAGTGAGAGCGAAAAGCGACGTGAATTGCGAGTTGTTGTTTGAATTTTACAGAATCGACGTGCTGTTTCCCGAAGGGTTTGGCCCAGATTACGGACCGACGCTAAATACAATGACAGGATTGTAGCATATGGTGCTGGCGATCCTGACACAAAGAACACTTAAGACTTGAAAAAATATTATAGGCTCCTACAAAGTGTTGTCTCCTGTGGGGATCGAACCCACAATACTGCGCGCAACCCACAACATTACGTAATGATTACAAACAGCGACTTCTTAAGCCACTACGGAATCATCATCATCAGCCTCTAACAGTCCACTGCTGGACTAGGCCTCTCATATCACGCTGGCCAAACGGGTTGGTATCGGGTTTGTATCAAGTTTTCCTTCTCTTACAGTGCTGTTCTCTGCATAATATGCTCCCTCTGTCGGCTCTTACGACACCCATGGGATGATATGGGGTGGTGACATTCCGTATTCTTAATCCGTCACCACACGGACTACACTACGGAATACGTAGAGTGAAACTTTAGTAATTGTTAACATTATCAAGAATCCAGATTGACGCTACTTGAATTTTTAGCTTAAAAACGTTTTATTACTTTATGAGACATTTATATTGTCATTTTAATATATCTACTTATCGTGTCTAGACCTAAATAATCACTAGACGAAAATGTCACGAAAATCTAGATATAATTTCATCATCAGCCTTTAACAGTCCACTGCTGGACTAGGCCTCTCCTTTGAAAGGAGGAATTGGCCTACTATACCACGCTGGCCAAACGGGTTGGTATAGGGTTTGTATCAAGTTTTCCTTCTCTTACAGTGCTGTTCTCTGTATAACATCCCTCTCTCCCTCTGTCGGCTCTTACGACACCCATGAGATGATATGGGGTGATGACATTCCGTATTCTTAATCCGTCACCAACGTGCTAAACATTATTCTTTAAGGCTAGTTGTCTACCGGGTATTTATGTATGCTTCGGCTTCAGATTCAACTTGACAGCTAAATATTTTACGCTTTATCTCCTAATTTTACTCATTCTATATCGCTTGGTCATGAAATCTTAATCTTTTCTTATAAACAGCTCAACTCGGTAAGTATGTCAGTCCTCTAAATAAAAGCTAACCTCCGAGGAATACCAATACAATAAATTTCCAAAAGCTATCGAAACATTTAAATTAATTCATTGTTGAAATCTCGTATTTGTCGACTCGCAAGTCGTTTGTCCACGTGGATCGACCATCATGGACACGTGTGATTTGAGAACAATGATATAATATTAATTATAACATCCTCAAAGTACTCTATTTGCCTTTATTTTAACTTCTATATATATTTAAATTTTATACCATGAATAATAAAATTTTCTCTATTTCAGGCAGTTAAATATCTTTCAGTTGTTAATTAGCATTAATGTAAGTCGTATGTTATCAAAAGCTTTATTATATTCATGAGAAATTAAAATCATCATCATCATCCTCTTAGCGTTATCCCAGTTTCAATCTGGGGTCCGCTTACTAGTCTAACCGAATTTGGCTGAATATTAGCTTTTCCACGGAGCGACTGCCTGTCTGCCCTCCGCAACCTGAAGGGATAGCGATATTCCATAGTTTAGACTAGTGTCAGTTTATTTAGAAGGTACAGACGCCCTATAACGACTGTCAAAGATCTTCATGACAACCGGGACCGACGGCTTAACGTGCTCTCCGAGGCACGGGACAAGCGATAATTAACAATTCAATACGCACATAACTCCGAAAAGTCATTGGTGCACGACGTGGATTCGAACCTGATACCCTCTGCATGGCAGTTTGTTGGTATTTCCACTAGGCTATCGCTGCCTGAGAAATTAAAATATAGTATTTAATTATGGACAATATAATAAGTATTTACTTTGTCTTAAATATTAGGTTTGTCTTAAATTCTTGCTACGTCAAGAATTTTTAAACAAGAAATCGGTGCCTATCTTTAGTACATATATATCGATGGTACCTATAGAATAGATGGTACCTATAGAGTTGGTAGTGATAACATTTAAATTTAAAAGATCATCAGGTTGTATTTTATTGGAGCACAATGTTTTGAGTGGTGTGAAAAGCACATCCTCTGCAGTTTTCACCACATGACCATACAGGTATTGCATGATACTAACTGGACTGCGTTTGGCGTTTCGGTCGCCCTTTAGTCTAGCACTGAGTAGAGTGTTCTGGGTTCGATCCCATGAGACATCACTTTATTGTCAATAGGGAAATTTCCTGCAAGTGAAATAAATTATACAAGTATTTTTATCTAGTGCAACATGTCAAAATAATAGTAGTTTCATTCATCAATTAATGTTAAAACTTTATTTAGCATTTTTATCGTCAATTAATTGATAAAAAGTATTCTACTTGACAGCAAAACACTATGACGTCACTACGTTATATTTCATACAAAAGCTTTAGCAAAGGTCGTTTTTGACATTTCACTAAAAGTGCTTGATTTGACTAGTTGGAAACAACCCTATTTGTTGATTCGAGTACTTTGTGTCATTCGATTGAAAGTTTGTAACCCCGTGACACAAAATATTTTATTCTGGACACGGAAATTAATATAAAAATAGTGTAGTAGTACAAATGGCACAATAATGGCTGCAATTGCTGCAAAGCTAACACTTAAACCTAAAGCGTCACATTGTTCATTTATTCAAACTGTACCTTACTCTAGACCTTTGACTCTCTAGACACAATTCATGAGTTAACAAATTACGCGGCGTAGGTAAATAATTTGAATTGTCAAATCATTTACATCTGACAAAATATAACTACACGAGATTGATTACGAGCACACAACGTCGACCTTGGCGCGGTCAGACTCGCCCATGTGCACCGACCATAGTAGGTTGTAGGCGGGTAAATTAAAGTATAAGATGCTTGGTAAATAAATTTAAAAAACAGAAAATAATAATATGTACATTCCTACTGGCATGTTGGTATAGTTGTTAATGCCTCTGATTAATTCTTCCAGGTTCATCATCATCAGCCCTTTATATTGTCCTACTGCTGGTCACGGGCCTAATCTCACTGTGAGAAAGGTAAGGCCATAGTCCACCACGCTGGCCAAGTGCGGGTTGACAGACTTCACATGTCTTTCGAGAACATTATGGAGAACTCTCAGACATGTAGGTTTCCTCACGATGTTTTCCTTCACCGATAAGCAAGCGATAATTACCAATTCAATACGCACTTAACTGCGAAAAGTCATTGGTGCGTGCCGTGGATTCAAACCCGAGACCCTATGCGTAGCAATCCGTCGGTCTCTCCACTCGGCTATCGCTTCTTCCAGGTTCATCAGATGTAAAATAACTGATATTATGGAAAAAAATCCGTTAAAAAAATTAATATATTTGTTTTCTCATCATCAGCCTTTAACAGTCCACTGCTGGACTAGGCCTCTCTTTTGAAAGGAGGTATTGGCCTACTATACCGCTGGCCATATAACCTCTCCTTTCCTGATCCACCTAGCACTGACTCGGGTTTTCTCAGCATTACATCCAAGGACGTGGTTGGTGCCGTTGGCTCCTTCCGGAGCGGGTCTGCTGGTGGACTCGACGGTTTGACACCACAACATTTGAAAGATCTTGTGTGTTCAAGCGCCGGGGCGGCCGGCGACTCGCTTTTGAGTGAGCTAACGGCATTAACTAATCTCATGCTCTCCGGCAATGTGAACGATGCCATCGTCTACGTTTTGTATGGCGCTAATCTGTGCGCCTTACGAAAGCGGGATGGTGGCATTTGTCCCATTGCCGTTGGGTGCACGTACAGGCGTATGGCAGCCAAGATATGCTGTCGCCATTTTAACACCACCTTATCTTGTAAATTTCAGCCACAACAGCTGGGATTTGGTTCCAAAGGAGGCTGCGAGGCTGCCGTACATGCCTTGTCAACGTACCTTGACTGTAATGGAGGTGAGGTTGTCTTGAAGGTTGACCTAAAGAATGTCTTTAACTCAGTCAACAGGAACACCTTGTTGACACAAGTTAAATTGGAAACATCCCAAATTTTCAATTTTCTTTGGCAATGTTACAGACACCCTTCTAAATTAATATACAAGGAACATCTTTTAGAATCTGCCGTCGGTTGTCAACAAGGTGACCCTCTTGGACCACTAATTTTAAGTTTGGCCATCCATCCAGTTATAAACCAACTAAATTCAAAATTAAACATCTGGTACCTAGATGATGGAACCGTGGGAGGTGACGTAGACTGTGTATTAAGATCTGGCACTCCTGAAATCAAAATTTTTATCCATAGGCTTAGAACTGAATATAAGCAAATGCGATTTTTTATTAATGACAACTTAGATAAATCCTCTATTCTTTTAAAATTTCAATATTTGGCTCTCAATATCACCCAAGTTGAAAAAAGTTCTCTTCGCCTCCTGGGGTTCCCAATTCCTGACGACGGTTTTGATTCCTTTATACAGAAAAAAATTCAAAATTTTTATAATAATAATAATAATAATTTATTCGCATAAAACATGGTATTAATAGGTGTTACAATAATATAGGAGCAAACATGTTTCGCTAGAATATAGCATGCAAAAATTTAAACAAAATATTTACATATGTACATAGTTATTAAAACTTTGCTTCCATAAATTCATTTAAATTATAGAAATTAAATTCATTTAGCCAATTATACAATTCTTTCTTAAATAATCTAAATTCTAATTGCTTAAAGTGGTTTGGCAATTTATTAAAGATACGTACACACATTGCAAGACAGCTTTTGTTGTATTTGGTTAGTCTAGGAATGTCACTTAACACTAATCTAAAAGGATCTCGCCTATTCCGACAATTTACCTCATCTGCTGTTTTAAACAATTCTTTATTCTTGTATACAAACATGCATATTTCGTAAATGTAGAGAGATGGTAACGGTAACAAATTAAGCTTTTTAAATATTGGTTTGCATGAGTCGTCTGGCTGAAGGCCGTTTATAGCCCTTATACATTTTTTTTTGTGCTACAAATGCCCTACTGAAGTCAGTATTATTACCCCATATTATAAGCCCATATCGAAGAAGCGATTCCACATAAGCGTGGTAGGATGTAATAGCAGTTTTTATGTTTGTCACGTTTTTTACTTGCTTTAAGGCATAAACAAATTTATTAATTCTGTTGGTGACTTTGTCTAGATGTGATTTCCAATTAATATCTTCGTCTAATATTACTCCCAGGAATTTTGTATTTGTCACTTGTTTGATATGATTTACATTAAGGTTAATAGTGTAATTATTATTATTAGATTGATTAAATTGAATATAAACAGATTTATCTAAATTCATTTTCAAATTATTTATGTCAAGCCAATGCAATAATGAATTAATTGTAATATTAATGTCAGACTCATGATCTTTAATTGTATTATTATTTTTATAAGATGTCACTATAATAGATATATCGTCGGCAAATAGTATACATTTGTGATTCGTTACTTTAATTATATCATTAATATATAGGAGAAATAATATTGGGCCCAATACGCTGCCCTGTGAGACGCCACATTTGATATCCCTGTATGTTGATGAGTATGATATTAGGTCTCCATTTTCATCAATCTTATCAACAATGACACTCTGTATTCTCTCACGTAGATAAGATGATATCCACTGAAGTACAGGTCCCCTAATCCCTATAGCTTCCAGCTTCAGCAACAACATGTCATGAGAAACCAGATCGAACGCTTTTGATAAATCAAAAAACAGACCCGTGGTAAAATATTTATTATTAACGTTCGTAAGTACTACTTTCATGAGGGAGAAAATTGCTAATGTAGTCGATTTAAATTTTTGGAATCCATATTGTTCGTTACATATGATTTTAAATTTGGTGCAATAGCTCATTATTCTTTTGTACATGCATTTTTCATATATTTTAGACACAATGGGTATTAAAGTTATTGGGCGGTAATTATTAATATCGGATTTTTCTCCCTTCTTGAATAGAGGCTTAACGACAGATAGTTTTAATGCTTCTGGAAAAATGCCTTGTGAGAATGACATATTTATTAGATATGTTAGGATATTCGATAACTCATTGCAGCAAGCTTTTATGATTTTAGTGTTGATTTCGTCATAGCCCTCAGATCCAGTGTTATTCAGAGACATAATTTCTAATTTTACCTCTTTCTCGGACATAGGTGTTAAATACATTGATTTTACTGTTTGAGTTAAATTAAGGTCACGGTAAGTTCTAGTTGTGTGTGTTTGTTTATCCGCCAAATCAACGTAGTAGTTATTGAAGTGAGAAGCTATTTCTATAGGGTCAGAAATCACAACATCATTGACTTTTATAATGTCTATGCTGTGTTTGCGGGTGTTGTTATTTATTTCATTTTTAATTACAGTCCATGTGGCTTTGCATTTATTTTCATTATTGTTAATGAATTTTATGTTTGCGTTCTTCTTTAAATTGTAGATGCATTTTTAAAGTAGCTTAGAATAATTATTATATTTTATTTTATTGCTAAGATTTTTATTTTTATAGTAGCGATATCGTAGCATACGCTTGGTTTTGCAACTTTGCATGAGACCCCTACTTATCCACTTTTGTTTGTTTTTGTTGAGTATATCCATTTTAACTCGTACTTTTGGGAAACAGAGATTGTAGAATAGGCAAAGTAACTCATGAAAGACACTAAATGCCGCACTTGCATCATTTTTAAGATATACACTGGACCACGATAGACTCCGTAGACATTCCTTGAATTTTTCAATATGTTCTAAATTATAGTCTCTTTTGTACAGGTAGTATATTGTTGGTATTTGCAGTTTAGGTTTTATAGGGAAGCTAAGCATCTGTGCGGTGTCATGGTCAGAAAGATGCAAAGGCAACACATTAGCAGTAGCGTTCTTAATATTACTTATGATGTGGTCTATGCATGACAATTTGCGTGTGGGCACTGTAATATGAATTTTCATATTATAGTTTTTACATACATCCTGTAGTTCATTGGTAATAGTCCCTTTTTTCAGCGTATTTATATTAAAATCACCAGTCACAACTATATTTATTTTGGATTTGTATTTATTAAATACATCATGCAGTAGATAATTTAGTTTCGAGATAAATTGGTTAGGGTCTGATTGGGGTGTTCTATATACACATATCACAATTAATTTGTTTGATGTTATCTCTACACCGCAGGATTCGAACGTATTTTGTGTAGCGTATTTTCTTACAAGTGACAATTCTTTAAAATTTATACCATTTTTAATTAAAATACAGGTACCACCTCTTTGTTTTTCCCTACAGAAGTTGACCGCCATTTGGTAGTTGTATATTTTGACATAATTTTCATTGCCTTTTTTTATAAAGGTTTCAGAAAGACATATTATATCTGGCTCATTATTTCCTTCGTTTAATTCCTGTATGGTTAGTTCAAGTAATTCTTGTTTGGCTAATATACTAGCAATATTTTGATGGAATACTCTAAAATTATGCCTTATCGTGTCGGTGGGGCAATTCTGAACGAAAAAACGTATCATTCTTATTTACGACAGGGAAGTAATAAGGCACAGTGCCTTTGCGTACTGTTTTACCGCATTTTTTATGGTCGTCATGTTAGTCCAGTCAAGATCCAGATTCGTGCTTGCAAAAGGTCGGACAACCACGAATTTTTTATATGTTGTTAAGAACTACAATAGTGATAAAAATCCAGATTTACAATTTCAAAAATGCTGTGCGAGCGGTAGGGTATCCAAAAAACCATGAAATTTTCGGCTTTTTTTCAGTTTTTTCTCAATATCTTATTAAACGGAGGGTCTGACTGGTATAGTTGCTATGAACAATTTAAAGTACATTAAATTTGATATTATTTGAAACTAGTACGAGCTCTATACAACCATTAGTTCTCAAGATACAGTTTTTCAAACATTGACATATTTTTTCAAAAAGGGATTTTCTTTCGGAATGTTCATTTTATCATCTTTTTTTGTGTAATATCTTTTAAAATAAGCGCCCGACGTTGAAAATCATGACAAAAAAATGTTGTAAATTTTATTAACTTTCATTTGAGACTAAATTGGAATCTATGTGCTGGGTGGTTCTCTTAAAAAAGGTAGATTACCAAAAACAGTTATAAAACTTGATTTTGAGGGGTACGGCAAAGAAACTGTTCTTACTTCTTGTTATTATCTGACTGACCAGTTAAACTCAAAAATTACAGTTACAAAACGGCAACCTCCATGTTCTAGTTGGAAGAGCGTCAGGCTTGGTTTTTTGGACACCCTACCTCTCGCTCAGCACTTTGAAAATTGCAAATCTGTTTTTTTAACACTAGTGTAGGTCTTAACAACATATAAAAAAATCGTGATTGTCCGACCTTTTGCAAGCACGACCCCCTTTTAAAGTCTAACTTGACTGGACTATGTGTAGCACGGTAAGGTGGTGACTTTAAATCGCTAAGATGTCGGAAATAAAATGGTATGGTTCCTTTTTTGGGTTCCTTCATGCTACCAATCTTTTTATCGCCCAATTTATTACACGTTATGTGTTTTCTGATTTCGCGTGGATCTAAATACTTCTCATTATAATCTATACAATCTATGACGTAATTTAATGCTTTGCAAATATTATAATGTTCATTAACTTTAGAAAAGGCGTTTACTTTATAATCCAGGAATTGACAATGTTTGTATTTTTTACACAGATTTTTTAAAGAATTGTTTAAGCCTACAGTATCTAGATACGTGTTTTCCATTGCTTTTAAAACAATTATACTATTATTCCTAAAAGTCTGTAATAACATTTGCAGTTGAGATAGAATCAGTCCCAAGTTATTGTCATTTTCACCAACACATATTATGAGCTTATCGTTAGACTTTAATCTTATATTACATTACAACTTTTGTGAAATTTCTGACAGGCTACTGAAAATTAATATACATTCGGCTTTCACTATTAGTCGATATTGTCTTTTTGTCTCTAAATTTACGCACGCATTACGGTGTTCACCTTTTTGGAAAAATCAGACTCCATTCATTCAAATTGACAAAATTATACAGAATACCCTGAGTAAAATTTTGAATGTGGCCCTGAACGACCAGGTGTGGCTACAGGCGTCCTTACCTGTGCGCTTGGGCGGCCTCGGCGTTCGCAAAATTACCGACGTAAACCTGCCAGCGTTCTTGTCATCGGTTCACAGCACTGCAAAATTGACTAGGAAAATTTTAGCTCACACACTGGTTGATTCTGAGGTGCCGTGTAAGATCGATGCCTTGAACGCTTGGAAACTTATTCTTCCAGAGGCAATGGGATGGGCCGCTTTACAGCACGGTACGAGAAAACCTTCTCAATACATCGTCCAACACTGCGGAGCGTGCTCGCCTGCTGGCTGTGGGAGAATGGGAATCGGGCCGCTGGCTTCAGGCACTGCCCTCGTCCAATATAGGTACCATGTTGGACGATACGAACTTTCGCTTCGCTACTTGCCTCCGTTTAGATGCGTCATGTGTCTCTCTGCATCGTTGTCACTGTGGAGAGGCTGTCGATAGCCTTGGTCACCATGGCCTGTCATGCAGTAGGAGCGCAGGTCGTATTTCACGACACACCAACCTCAATGACATACTGCGCCGTGCTCTTGCCACCGCTGGCGTTCCAGCCCAACTTGAACCTCAAGGCTTGGCACGCGACGATGGCAAAAGACCAGACGGGATGTCGTTACTGCCGTGGAAGCTGGGTAGGCCTTTTGTATGGGACGCAACATGTGTCGATACCCTTGCGTCATCTTTTTCATTATCATCTCATCTTCCCAGCACAGCAGGTTGTGCGGGCGCTGCTGCTGCTACAGCGGAGACCCTCAAACGGCGCAAATATGTAAATCTATTAGGAGATTATATATTTGAGCCGTTTGGGGTCGAAACATTCGGGCCATGGGGTCCAAGTGCGAGGTCACTTTTTCGAAATCTCTCAAAGAGACTCATAGACGCCTCGCGTGACCAGAGGGCTGGCACGTATTTGGCTCAAAAGATAAGTATAGCCATACAACGAGGTAATGCTCCCAGTCTTCTGGGCACGCTTCCAATTGACTGCGATGCGGATGAGTTTCATGACGCCTTCTAAATTTTAATTTTTAAGCTTTTTTAATTTTCACTTCTTGTACCTATATATTAATTAGTTTTATTAAATTATGCTAAGTCTTAAGTTATATCTTAAACTATATCTCCAATTGTTAATTGTTTTATGGAAATACATAATAAATAAACATTATGTCATCATAAGTATTATTCTTTAACCCAAATGAATAAATTAATTGCATGATTATTTCTTATGAAGTGTATTAATTATCAGAAATCTGGTTGCCATGGCACACGTTTGGGAACTGAGGATTATATGTATTCACACAGTCACCTGATCGTAAAACATAAAGCTATACTGAATGGCATAGGTAGCTTTTTGTTTTAGGTACCACAAAGGGTAGAGTTATAAGGTACCCCTTACACTGATTCCAGTGTAAGGGGTACCTTGTATAGTTTATGGACGAAAGTTATCTGTTCTTGGAAATGTGACAGTATTATATTATGTCTTATCTACATGCATCAATAATTGGGATCATTTCAGCGAAATCCAGTTACCGCCATTTTACATCGACACCTGTACCATCCTGTACCCATACGTTTATGTGTTAGGATCCCGATGGTTTTGACCTTGAACGTTATTTCCAACTCTACGAGGGTGATCCGGTTTGTCGAGAGTCGAGCGACCGTTTTGTTTGTGTGTCCACGGCGACCGCTATCTGACCTTTCCGATCCCTAAACGATAACATAGGTTAAATACTTTGGGCTACAAACGTGTTTATAAACAAAGGATAGTATTTGCTTTTTGGATATTTTATCTAGTATTTGTCTACGCGTGTAGTCATTGCTAATATTTTATTTGAGCGATGACCCTCTGCACAGACTAAATTGGCGTGTGCTTATACTTTTATTAATATAATGCTGCTTTCGGATAGTTGTGATATGGTCATAGTATAGGTACATAATTAGCAAAGTGCTGGACCGAAGTCTACAGGCATTGTTTGGCCCTTCCGAAGGCAATACATACTTCGTAGCTTCCAAGGAATCTACTAAACTTGTAGAATATTTATTATTATAGGTACCTATCTAACCTAAAGAAAATTTGGATTGTTCACTGAGATATAGGTACTTACATACCTACTTATTGTAATGTTGTAAACTTTGTATGTATGTGTATATCGCTATATTTCTATGCTTATTGTTGTATAACGACCAAAAATGTAGCAAAAATGCGACCAAAAAAGATATTTGGTAGATACACCAAATATCTTCTCGTCTAATTGTTACACCTATTTATTATGTATACTTAATCAAATTAGACATAACATAACATAACTTCACGCCTTTTATCCCCGAAGGGGTACTTAGGCAGAGGTGTATTACACACCCACTTTTCGCCAGTTATGTTTCGGTCCCAATGTAATAGGGGGCGAGCATATTGCCATCTACCGGGCACATTACTAAGCGAGCGATAATTAACATATTGAATACACACATAACTTCGAAAAGTCAGAGGTGTGTGCCCGGGCTGCCTGGGGATCGAACCCGAGACCATCGTCTCGGCACTCCGTTACGTACACCACTGGGCTATCGCCGTTTTAATCAAATTAGATGAACTAAATAAGGTGTTATTTTTATAATTAGATGGACCCATTAAAAATTATATTTTTCCCTTGGTAAATACTTTTAAATTAAGTTTTGTATGTAGATAAATAAGTATAGTTAGGTAGCATCGCTCGATCGCTTAAAACTATACAAAATCCGACTCCTTCAACTCCAATTTGAAGTTAATCAAACTTGGGTGAGTATTGGTCAGCCTCCTTGAGAGAGTGCTGCGTTGTCAGCCCTTATTGAACACCAGAGCTCATCCCTTGCGCTGGCAGCTTAAGAATATTGGTCTGGGAAGCATCGACAATATTCCAGTAATTGACTCTGGGTTTGTTTCGGATGTTTCTTCTCAGAATAGTGAGGTAGGAAACACCGACTACATCTAGCTGTTAAAATTACTTTGTTTAAGATGATTTTGTAAAACCTATGAACAAATAAATTATTTGACTTTGACTGTCCATAGCAATGGTCCATAGGTACAGGAGTCGTCTTGACGTTCACAACTGCGCCGAGTATTTTGGATTTGATTGCAACACGAGACAAAGTTCATGTTTCACAAATTGTAGTCTCTAGTCTGAGTGTATCTACTCTATGTCCTTTGATAAAATGTGTAAAGATCCAAGACATATAATTTAATTTAAGTCTGGGTGATGTACCCATTCAATAAGATAAAATTAATATTCAACCTCATTTATTCTGCAAGCGTCCAAAAGCTGCATCAAACTTATTAAAAAGAAAACACGAAATCTATTTTAATTTTCGAGATTTCTCACGGGACATACAGTAACGACTCTCAAAATGAGCCACAACTCATTGTTTCATCAACACCTCAGTGATTACGTACTGCCAGACAGAATGTACAAAAACGCTAATTGCTTCGTGTGGGAGTGATTACAGCGCTCGTTAAGGACCTCGCCGACTTGGTCCGCGATACAGACCAACGAACAAGATAGACCTATTATACATACATACATATACTCACGCCTTTTCCCCGTCGGGGTAGGCAGAGACAACAGAACGCCACTTGCTCCTATCCTTAAAAACCTCACACGCTGCCTCTACACTCATTAATCTTTTCATACATGCTCGCCGGTTTCGGGTACTTTGGACCTTTCCGTTTCTTAGGATGTCTCCAATTTGGTCGATTATACTGATAATATAAAGCTAGTTCGAATCGTATATTTATTTTTGACTTTGTTATATTCATCTATATCATCACGCTATTATATAAGCCACAGGTACCGTACCCTAAATAATTAAAGGTGTAAGCGCATGCTCAGCTAGTAAGCAAATAAAACGATCTGAAAATCTTCTTTCCTTGTCATGTGGGCGTGAGGTCAGGTCTGGTGTCCAAGTTTATACGCCATACGAACACTTCTAACATCGCGTAATATAAATCAAAGAAAAAAAACTGATGCCAAAGGAGTCACATGCCTCCGAAGGGCGTTAGCGCCTTCGATATTTATTTGATCGAAGGGTAGCGCGTGCTTTGATTCCAATCCTGCAAAAAGCTCTACAGGTAGTAGAGCCTTGCTGATTGATTTCAGCATGAATGGGCCAGCTTGACCGGGGAAGTACTACCCTCTCACAGAAAATCGACGTAAAGTAACAGTACCTAAACTGTTGCGTTTCGTTCGGCGAGTGAGAGTGCCGGAGGCCCTATCCCCTATTCCTTCTCCCTCATCCCACTCCTCCTCCCATCCCTTCTCCTAACCCAAAGGGCGGCAACGCATTTGTGACTCCTGTGGTGTTGCTTGTGTCCATGGGCGACGGTTATTGCTTACCATCAGGCGATCCGTCTGCTCGTTTGCCGCTTATGACATAAAGAAATCGTCCAACGAAGTGGTGACCTCTGCAATGGTAGCTTAACTTTTCCAATCTATTAAAAAACGGCAAGGCAAGTCACCGGTTTATAGTCAGCTAGGAACTTGCGATAGAGTCGAACTCTACCCAGTTTAAGGTGCTGTTGTTAGATAAAATTGCGCGGATGTAAACGAGATTAAATATTTACTGTTTTATTATCGAACCGCGATAGCCGAGTGGAGATACCGACGGACTGCTACGCAGAGGGTCTCGGGTCCGAATCCACGGCGCGCACCAATGACTTTTCGAAGTTATGTGCGTATTAAATTGTTAATTATCGCTTGCTTAACGGCGAAGGAAAACATCGTGAGGACACCAACATGTCAGAGTTCTCCATAATATTTACGAAACACATGTGTGAAGTCTGTCAACCCGCACTTGGCCAGCGTGGTGGACTATGGCCTTAGCCTTCTCATAGTGAGAAGAGGCCTGTGCCCAGCAGTGGGACAGATTATATACAGGGCTGATGATGATGATGATTATCGAACAGTAAAACCGATATCTTGTTGTTTTTACAGTATTTTATCAGCTGATTCAATTTGTGAGGTAAGTCATGACTTCATGGGCCATTTTAATTATAACTAATAGACCACTTAATAGGTACGCACCTATAAAAATTGTTGACATGTTTATTCAAACTATAGCTTCCATTCATGAATAACTATCTTCAGATAGTGTAGATTTACAGCCAGTCTTGTGTGTATTTCCGCTGATAAGCGTTGTCATTCAGATGAAGTCAACGAAAATTGAAGAAAACACGCTTTCGTAATAAAAGAACATACATACATACATAAACTCACGCCTTTTTCCCGTCGGGGTAGGCAGAGACAACGGAACGCCACTTGCATCTATCCTTACAAACCTCACGCGCTTCCTCTACATTAATTACTCTGTTCATACATGCTCGCCGGTTCCGGGTGCTTAGGACCTTCCCGTTTTTCAGAACGTCACCAATTTGGTCGACGAATGTCCTACGAGGTCGGCCGCGACCGGCTTGCCCATACACGTTAGCCTCATATATTTGGTGCGTCTTTCTTTCTTCACTCATTCGCTCCACGTGCCCAAACCATTTCAGCATTCCTTTCTCAATCCTTGTCACGACATCTTCTTTCAGGCCACATCGCTCTCGTATTACTGCATTCGGAATTCTATCAATCAGTCTTACCCCACACATACTACGCAGTGACCGCAACTCAACTGCGTTAATTCTGCTTTCATGCTTTTTCTGCCACACCCAACACTCACTACCGTACATCAACGTGGGCACAAGCACTCCATTATGAACAGCCAGTCGCGCCTGTTTTGGCACATTCTGGCCGTTCATAAAGGCATGCACCGCTCCATTTACACAGTTTCCCGCAGTCACTCTCCTTTCAATATCTCCTTCACATCTTCCATCTCTTGTAAACATGCTACCCAAATATACAAATTCTGCCACTTGTTCAATGTTTTCTTCTCCAATTGCAATATTACACTCAATCACATTTTCATCCTTCTCAAACACCATCACTTTCGTCTTTTTTGCATTCAATTTCATACCTTTCGATTCAAAGCTCTTATTCATGCAGTTCATCATTTGTTGTAACTCAGTCGCCGACGACGCCAGAATGACTTGATCATCGGCGTACAAGAGGCACTTAGCACGCAATCCTGCCATATCGATCCCGCATTCCATTTCCCTCATATCTTTCATGCAGCTATCCATGAACAAGTTGAACAACCAGGGCGAGGCTGCACACCCCTGTCTGACACCTATAGAGATGTCAAACCAATCTGTATAGGCACCGTTAACCCGGACACAGGCTCTGGAACCCCTATACAGAGATTTCAGAGCCCTAATTATAAAATTGTCCACCCCATACATAGATAGCACCTTCCATAATTCCTTTCTATTCACTCTATCATAAGCCTTTTCTAGGTCTATGAACGCGCAATATACCATCTGGTTTTTTGCCAGACACTTTTCGGTTACGCAGCGTAAGGAAAAGACCTGATCCGTACATCCCATTCCCTTCCGAAATCCCGCTTGCACATCCCATATCTTCTCATTAGTCACATTTACTACCCTGTCAATCAATATTCTGGCATACATTTTTCCTACAACACTAAGAAGGCTGATTCCGCGATAATTTCGACATTCCTGCTGCGAACCTTTCCCTTTATAAATTGGGACAAGCACTGCCTTCGTCCAGTCATCTGGGACCTGGCCTTGTTTCCAACACAGGTTAAAAAGGCGATGCAGCAGGTTTACGATTAGTCCATCGCCAGCCTTCAACATTTCAATCGTCACCTTATCACACCCAGCAGACTTGCCAGATCTCATACCATTTAGCGCTTTCATAATTTCATCCATTCCAATTTCATCACTAGGGCCATCATGTATATCTATCATCTCTTCTTGCTCTATTTCACTCGCATCTTTCTCAAATAAACTCTCAAAATAGTCCTTCCAGCACTGTAGTATCATTTTTTCTTCATTCATAACTTCACCTTTTTCATTCCTAATAACTCTCATTGATCCATTTATATTTTTGCCCCGCGCTCCTTTGACTAGTTTCCAAAACAGTTTTATATTGTCTCGGAAACTTGAGCCAAATTGATCCTCATATTTCTTCTTTTGTTCATTCTTCTTCCTCTCTATACATTCTTTTACTTTAGCTTTCACACATCTATACTTGTCCTTCATTTCTTTAACAATATCTTCATTCATACCACCGCTCGCTCGATTCGTTGCTTCTACTGCTATTATATCCAACCACGCTTTCTTCTTTTCCTCAACCATACTTCTAGTTTCACCATCCCACCAGTCTGCTTTCCCACATTTCTTACTTCTTTTACTCACACCGCATACATCTTCAGCACTTTTCACTACGTTGGTTTTAAATACCAACCATACATCATTCACACTTTCCTTATTTACATCACTCCAGCTTTTATCCAGCCGTTCGCTCAATTGCTTTTTATACATCTCTTTCGTATGCTGATCTTTCAATCTTTCCACTTTTATGCGTTCTAATTCTGTATACGACTCTTTGGCTCTGTGCCGCCAGTTTTTAAACATACCACCAACTCTTGATATCACCAAATAGTGGTCTGTGCCAATATCCGCTCCACGATAAGCCCTAGTGTCTACTATTTTCATTCTCATTCTTTCATCGACTATCACAAAATCTATCATGCTTCTTAACGTAACATGTCCATCGTTCTAATAAAAGAAAATAGCTAAAAACTCGTTAACAGCTGATATAAACAGAACTAGATGAGATTAAACGAAATGAGTCAAAGCTCTATAGGTTTACATTAGTAAGTTTTAAATTAGTAGGCATTTCAGGGAGTTTTCGACCTCCATCACCGGATTAGCTTAGTGGTACCATATTGTTGTATTACCATCGAATCTACATATACTTGCCATGTTGACACAGGAAAGGGTGCTCCATTTTTTTTTTTTTTTTTTTGTTTAGGGGATTTTGTCCCTAAGGACATGTCAACCCTATTGACATTGGACATTGGACATTGTACCTTACAACTATATAAACACAACTTATGTATTAACTATCTATCTAAAAATAAATTGAAAACAATAAAAACAAAAACATGGATCCCATCCATAATTAGCAAATCACTGCTGAAGAACTGTTACCAACCGACACAGATTTCTTGCCACCTCAGATTTAGGCTTTGACAAAATGACTTGAACCAGACCAAACTCTAGCCTATTCAGTTCGAATTCTTTTAGCAGTGATTCACGTTCATTTTTGATTCCGGACACATTCCATCAGCAAAATATGTTGTACATCTTCAATTTTATTACAACTCATGCAATTAGGTGAATTTATTATTCTTCTTCATTAAGTATGCAAACTTCGCTGATGGATAATGTCCGGATCTCAGTCTGAGAGCTAGTTTAACATAATTCCGACTTGAGTGCTCCTTCCTTACTGCGATAACCAACTCCCATATACTAGTCCATCATCATCCTCTCGGTTCACATCATCCTCCTAGCGTTATCCTAGTTGCATTTCGGGATCCGCTTACGCGGATTTGACTGAATATAAACTTTTCTACAAAATGACTGCCATCTGGCCTCTGTAGCTCAAAGGTAAAGCAGTATTCCATGGTTTAGTCAAAGATTCATAAGTACTGACTCACAATACCGACTGTCAAAGACTTCATGACAGCTAGGACCGATGGCTTAACGTGCTCTACGAGGCAAGAAGTATGCGCTACTTAACAATTAAATACGCTCATCACTTCGAAAAGTCATTGGTACTCGCCATAGATCGAACCCGCTACCCTCTGCTAAACAGTCCGTTTGTATCTTCACTAGGCTATCGCAAAACAATCCCAAATCAAATATTGCTAGTATCGATAAGCTCAAATACGGTATATTATCGCTTGCTCCGTGCCTCGGAGAGCACGTTAAGCCGTCGGTCTCGGTTGTCATGAAGATCTTTGCCAGTCGTTATAGGGCGTCAGTAGCACTGAATACAGATTTACATAGAAGCGCATTTCTTAAGAATTTCGTGTGCCGATTCCAAGTGGCGACTGTCGCCAGTGTAGTTCGTAGTTGGCGCCGTTGGCGGCACTGGCCTCGTTCTCCGTCTCTCTTGCTCTCGTAGTTAAGATACACAGAAGGAACGTTCGTCTGTCTTACACTCACTCGTAGAGACAGCTGTCACAGCGCGACTGCCACCCGCCAAACGGCAATATGGGTCACAGAAAGTTTGTCTATAGAGCGCCCATAAGAAATGCGTCTCTATGTAAATATCTGAGCTCTTTGTCAGTGTCTAAATAAACTGACACTAGTCTAAACCATGGAATATCGCTATCCCTTCGGGTTGCGGAGGTCAGACAGGCAGTCGCTCTGTGGAAAAGCTAATATTCAGCTAGATACGGTTAGGCTAGTAAGCGGACCCCGGGTTAAAACTGGGATAACGCTAGGAGGATTATGATTAAACTCAAATACGCCGATAACACTTTAGGTCTAGATAACGAAAGGATGATGGCTAAACTAGTTAAACAATGGTCAATAATAGAACGTTAGCACGTCGGACGATAATCTCCCTATCTAGTAGAGTTAGCTATCTGTGGCTTATCAGCAGGGCTGACCTCACAGAACTCTGTCACTAGCTCACTACATCGTCGTAGTATTGTGTTAATAGGTACACGGAGATAACATCGTGAATTTCTACTGTAGACGTCCAATGTTATTCATTGTATAGATTTTATTCCTTGATGAAGTTCTAGATGTAGGTTACTATAGAATCAAAAAACTATTAATATGCCGAAATTAGACGAAACAACTGCAATTAAACCATAATACACAAGAAATTATGTTCGTAAAGAATTTCGGTGGGTATGCACCATTTTAAATTACTTGTTGTCATAATATATAGTAATAAACAGCAACAATTCGAACAGTAGGTATAAATTTGCACGCTAGTTCAGGTCGTTATATTTCCTTCGTCGGTGCAAATCTTCAGGTTTGGATATTTACATACGGCAACCCTACGTCCAAGGTGAACAAGCCACGTCCTCATTATATTATCAAGGCAATTGTTGCCAGCCACCAACAGCCATGAAACCGTCCGATAGAGATTTATCGAGTTCTCTCTTTAAGTTCCTAGCAAAGTAAAAACATGTGAGAAAGATCAGTTACGAAGACATTTGGCACTTTATTTTGAACTAGAAACACTCTTTTCGCCATCAGGAGAAATTAACTGAATTGGTTAAGGTGATTCTAATGAGCGCAACCTCGATGGGTTTTTTGGGATACTAGTATCTAGGCATTCCAGTGCTTCGTGTCCTA
Source organism: Euclidia mi (assembly GCA_944739405.2). Lineage (NCBI taxonomy): Eukaryota > Metazoa > Arthropoda > Insecta > Lepidoptera > Erebidae > Euclidia > Euclidia mi. Next base: position 128,020,695 of record OX123181.2, read on the forward strand.
CCTTCGAGGTCCATCATCAAACCGCCAAAGTACCATAATATTATTATTTCCTCATCCAATCTTCATATAGTTTTATGATGATACAATAACAAGAAGTGGCGGGAAATTACAAAATTATGGGTCGAACTAGTAAAAGCATTCAATTTTAAACGAGAATATTTGTAGTTTATCGTTTTTTACTTTATTAAAATGTAACTTCGCTAAAAGACGAAGATTTAAATGTTTATTTCGTTAAATACTGTCATTAAATCTCATCTCGATATCAAAATCGAAAATGTAATTTATTTGCATTACATTTTTAATTTGCATTTATTAAGGTGAAGAGATTCTTTTATCTTCTGCCGTTAAATTTGTAAATAGATGTTAAAAGTATTTTAAGTTTCGATTTTATTGTATTTTAAGAGCAAGCACCTCAAACTTACAAAAGATTTCATCTGTAAGTATGTAGTTATTTACTTTAAAATCTAAATTGATTTACACAAGATAAAATCTGAAATTTATTTTTAAGCATAGTTTGAAGTAGAAGAGATAGGGACAAAAAATATTGTAATACGTAGATATTATTCAGTGTTCAATATTATCAAGTAGGTACTTGTTGTGACGGAGGACTAAATTCAGAATATGTTCAATAAAACTGCAAGTAGTTATATTAAATTTCCATAAAATATATCTATACAATATTAGAATGGTTTCAACGACGTTATTATAATATTAAATAAATATGTTTTATATTCTCTTGATATTTTCTAATGTAAATATAGTACGAGAAAACTGTATGCATATCTAGTACGCTTTCACGGCTAATTCATTGAACCGATTTTGATGAAATTTAGCATGGAGTTAGCAGAAAACCGGACGACAGACTGATATTGCCTACTTTTTCAAAGTCAATCCCCGAGTAAGGGGATGTAAAAATCATCATCATCATCAGCCTTTAACAGTCCATTCCTGGACTAGGCCCTTTGAAGGGAGGAATTGGCCTACTATACCAAACGGGTTGGTATAGGGTTTGTATCAAGTTTTCCTTCTCTTACAGTGCTATTCTCTGCATAATATGCTCCCTCTGTCGGCTCTTACGACACCCATGGGATGATATGGGGTGGTGACAATCCGTATTATTAATCCGTCACCACACGGACCCTATTGTTTTATAATAATGTTTTATAAATAATACATCTTTATCGAGTTATCAAGTGGACGAAGCCTCGCACACAAGCTACTTAGTACACTTTCCTTTCAACCGCTCTAATATACTTTAGTGAAAATGTGAACAAAAGTTAACGTCACTCCAAAGACTATGCAATTAAATGATTTGTTGTAAAGTCTTCAATAAAATATTATGTGTTACGAGAATAATTTACTATTGAGTCGCAATGCTATTGCGACGCAAAATAGGAACAGGCTATTTCCAGCAGTGGACTACATAAGGCTGTATAGTGAAAATGAGGAAATTAAGGCATGGCGTAGTAACGTAAATGTTTTGTGATCCTGCAGTTACGTCCTATCATCTACTAGAGGACGCCAGCAGCTACACCTACAATTTTTTAATTTACCCGTTTTGGCCGATCCCGTGGGAATTTCGGGAAATCCCTTCTAGTGCACCCCTACGGTCCCCAAGGAACATACATGCCAAATTTCAGCTTCCTGCGCCCAATAGTTTCGGCTGTAGCGTGTCTGTCAGTCAGTCAGTAACGCAAGGATTTTATATATTAAGAAGATTACGTTCCTATCATAAGTTAAGATGATAAAAAGTAGGGAGTTTAAACTGAAGGGTGAACTGGTGTCTAAGGGTAGCGAAGCAGTTAGTAACCCTGAGCCTTCAAGTCGGATTATGTGGGTTTGATAATGAGGGATCAAAGGGATTTGTTTTGGGTAGACTCACCACAAATCCCTGAGTGATGAATTTATGAGTAGGTAGTGAGTATTTATTTTGAGGGCTATCTTTTTAGATTACTCGCAATAAAGACCGTGCAATTTTTACCTTTTTAACTGGATCAGAGACTTAATTTACTTACGAAATTGTAACAACAATATTTACACACTGCTTTACCAGAGAACTAAACGTAGGTACTCACGACAACAAAAACAAATAATTTTAGATTATAACTGAAAAATTAAACACAGTAAGATAAAATTCACTTACGTTAATTAAAAAATCCCTTGCAGATTATTAAACAATCATAATTATAGTTCGCGGGTTGCGCAGTTTCCGAACGCAACAGTTGTCAGCGCGCGCGCCTGCTCACTTCTATACACCGACTGACACTGAGTCACTGAGTCGAGGCCGGCCGGCAAATCTTCGCAATGACAAATCTGCTTTTAATATAATCTCATAAATTATAGAACGATAACTGGGATAACGCAATAAGGATGCTTACAACGTTTACTATAACCTCCTGAGGCCTGACGTCATAATATACTATATAATATATATATGACATTAGCTGTTTCCCGTTGTTTCACCCGCGTCCTGATGGAACTACTTCGCGTACCCGTTTAATTTATAGCCTATGTTACTCCTTCGTACATTAGCTATCTGCCAGTGAACGTCCCGTCAAGATCGGTTGAGCCGTTCCAGAGATTAGCGAAAACAAACAGACAGACAGACAGGCAGACAAAAATTGTAAAAAATGTCATTTCGGTAGGTATATGTACCGTGTATAAATCCATATGCATTTAGTAAACAGCGGTTATTTTAATATTACAAACAGACACTCAAATTTTATTTACATGTATAGACTAGATGACGCGCGCAGCTACGCTCGGACATTTTTTAAATTTAACCGTTTCTGCCCGTTCCCGTGGGAATTTCGGGAAATCCCGTCTTAGTGCACCTCTACGGTCCCCAAGGAACATACATGCCAAATTTCAGCTTCCTACGCCTAATAGTTTTGGCTGTAGCGTGTCTGTCAGTCAGTCAGTAACGCAAGGATTTTATATATGTATACAGAACATGTATAGATAAGGCAAAGACACAAAAAAAAATTTTTAACTCTATCTTTCACGTAAATGCAGAAAAAATCCCTCAAATCTATAGAGTGCCATGTTGTCTGCTCTTTTTAATTGTGATTGGATTTTGTCAATGAGATTTATTAGATGTTTGAATTTAAAGAAAACATACGACTGAGTCTCAGGAGGTTAACATTTATAGGTTTTTGTCTGCACAGATGACTTAGTGGCTTAGACGGTCAACTCACTGCTTGGCACTGCGTCACGTGTCGTAGGTTTATTCCACACGAGACAACACTTTATGTGGTTCATTAATTGCTTTTGTAAATCTAGACAATTTACAACTGCTACATACAACTACTCCTGGTAAAAATATTTGTAAAACTAAAAATAATAAATATCAACATTATAAGTTAACTGATCCTGACATAACTCACTTGCTTCATCTGCATCTTCTTTCTTGCATCAAATTTTTCACGCAATTTTTAGTTTGTAAAATAAGCTAATCAAAAGTTTCAATCGATTAAAGTTGGTCCCTCAATTGAAACGCTTATCATAGAAAAAGCAAGGGTCACGCCAGCCGATTGCCTAGAGGGGGGGCAAGGTCGTCGCCCGATTGCCTGGGGGGGAGCAAGTTGTTATGGAAAATGAGCAAAGTATGAATTGTAGCGTTTTTTAATTTCTAGAGGGGGCAGCTGCCGCCTCCAGCTCTTCTTCTCTGTCGCTTCATTGTGGTCGTAATTCAGAGGCAAATCAGTTTGTCGAATTTTGTTTTTTTTTTTTTATAGTATAGGAAGGCAAACGAACAAGCGGGTCACCTGATGGTAAGTAATCACCGCTGCCCATAGACACCTGCAATGCCCGAAGGATCACAAGTGCGTTGCTTACCTTCTAAAAAGGAATATGCTCGCTTCTTGAAGATTCCAATGTCGAACTGGTTTGGAAATACCGATGCAGGTAGCTGGTTCCACAGTTTGGCCGTACGAGGCAGGACATGGCGTGTGAATCGTACGGTAGAAGAACGCCACTCATCAAGGTGGTGAGGGTGGAATTTTAGTTTGTGGCGAGTTGTACGGTGGTGAAATTCTGCAGCGCGTATCAGACCAAACAACTCCTCAGAACACTCCCCATGATATATACGATAGAGAACGCAGAGAGACGCAACATCTCTACGCAGGTCAAAATGGTCGAGCCGGTTTGTAAGGACCGTGTCATCGATGACTCGAGCCGCTCGACGTTAGACACGGTCAAATGGAAGCAGTTGGTATTGTGGTGCCCCGGCCCAAAGATGGCAGCAGTACTCCATGTGGGTCCTAATATCAGGCCGACGCAGTGTATGATGCGTCGAACTGAAAATCAAACATTAATCGTCTTAAATATCACAAACGACGTACTTCCAATTTGCTATTTGATGATAATGAAAATAGAATCAATATAACACATACATGTATTTCAGATCACAATCATTTCAGTAAACGTTCATACCAGAAACTTCTACATCTAGTTAAACAGTAGTACCACACGACCTCCAAGTGAAGCTAAAAAGAGAAAGAGACAAATAAATAGTGAGGCCTCTTATTTATACGAGTACTAGTCAACGCCAGCAGCTACGCCTGCATTTTTTTTAAATTTACCCATTTTGGCCGATCCCGTGGCAATTTCGGGCAATCCCTTCTTAGTGCACCTCTACGGTCCCCAAGGAACATACATGGCAAATTTCAGCTTCCTGCGCCCAATAGTTTCGGCTGTAGCGTGTCTGTCAGTCAGTCAGTAACGCAAGGATTTTATATATTAAGAAGATAAATAAATGAAGTGTAGGGATGCCGTGTAGATACGTGATTATACTGAAGGGCTCCATTTTGGCTTCAATCCTAATAAAGGTCACCTTATATCTTCCTTTTACCGTTACCAATTGGATCTGAGGAGAATCCTTATCACATCGGTAGAAAAGGATAAAAAACTAACCTAACCATGCATGAGAGGGCCTAAAGGCGTATATCGGTGGCATTCGCTAAGCGCAAATATACATGGAGTTGACATACACCTTCGATATGTACCGTAGTCGACGAAGAACGAATAGCTTATGTAAATATGACAACCAAACGATAGCCATATAAGAAATCAGGAGCGGATGCAACTGGGTCTTCTGGTGGTCCTAGGCGAAAGTCCGATGCGACTGGGACAACGTTCATCATCATAAGCCCTTTTATATACTCTCCCACTGCTAGGCATGGGCCTCTTCTCACTATGAGAAGGGTAAGGCCATAGTCCACCACGCTGGCCAAGTGCGGGTTGGCAGACTTCACATGTCTTTCGAGAACATTACGGGAACTCTCAGACATGCAGGTTTCCTCACGATGTTTTCCTTCACCGATAAGCAAGCGATAATTAACATTTAATACGCACTTAACTTTTAAAAGTCATTGGTGCGTGCCGTGGATTGGAACCCGAGACCCTCTGCGTAGCAGTCTGTCGGTCTCTCCACTCAGCATCGCTATCGCGGGACAACGTTACACGATAAAAATAAAACAAAGTGCATCATTTGTAAAAGTGTATTGCTTACTAAGAGTCAGGTAGGAATGATCACAAGTATGGTCGGTACGTTCAAGGGTCGGGTGACGCGTACGCCAGCCCGATGTTTCGCAGCTCGCAGTCCTCCTCCATGAAGTCCTTCAGCAACAGCTTCTTCAGAGCTGTACGACGGACCTGCACAACAACATTATTTATTAAGACGAGTTTCATTACACTTGCCAGGTAAAGATCCTGTGTTCGTCTTTACCTCTCTGTTTTTTACCTCTTTGTTTTTCGTGTGAGCGTGTGGCCTGTAACTCTGGAGTCGGAGTTTTTAGACCGCCCGGAGGCCTCCGACGTGGCCTAACGATTCTTATCCTGAGACAAGAACCGACACCGACAGCTTTACGTGCCCTCCAAAGCACGGAAGCGCTCAGATGTAAATGCCACACTTGGTCACCCACCCAAGTGGCGACCTGTGCAAGGGTTGCTTAACTTTGCCGATCTGTTACGAACAGCGAGCCAAGTCTCGCTTTGAGTGCTACACCTCTCTGTTTACCTTGGTTAACTCTGCCTAGTTTGCTCTCTTTTCGATAGGAGAAGAAAATAAAGAATTGGTGACATTGGCGCCCAACGTGGGACTACATTATTTTTGATGAAACCTCTACCAAATATGCAAACGAACGAAAATAACGTTGATGCATTAAGATAATGTAATTGTAACTTGTAGAAGTATAGAGCCACTATACACAAGAAAGAATGCCACTTAATGATGTTGGAACTTGAACGAAGAAAGCAATAACTTCACACTTAAATTGATACTTTGTTATTTGAAGATTGAAATGCATGTCTTACTTATAAAATAAACGAAGTGCCGGCTGTATACAACATAGGTGAATGTGACTTATGGAATTACCTTTGTAACAGTGTTGTCCCACATCCGATTTTTATCACAGATTCACGCGGATATATTAGTACAGGAACTAGGTACCTACCACATCCGCAATTAAACAGTAAAATGTGGTAAAAATGAGTGAATGAGAATTTATAACATAATGTTACGACATTGTTCAATTTAAACAATTTAATACACACATAACTTCTCAAAGTCAGTAATGCGCGCTGTGGCCGAAGTTTGAACCTAATACTCTCTGCACGGTAGTATATTGGTATCTCCACTAGAATATCGCTACCTCAAATATACTCGAGACTAAATATATACAACATGCATTGCACGTGGCGTAAATAATCACGTACATAAATAATCCTCGCCACGCTCTCGCCGTATCACCGAGGACGAAGTGACGGCCGAGAGCTCTCTAGTATAATGGAGGCGTAAATAAAACAGACAGGTACTAGTATAAGGAGCAGGTAATATGGATATTAATGGATGGTCGCTTACTTTATTCGGGTAAGTCTTGCTATCTTTATTTATTTATTTCCTGTAGGTTAAAAATGCACGGAGTTAGAGAAATCTAATGAAGAATAATTACCACATTCTACCACATAGTCCACATACACACATCACCATCTAGTCCCAAACTAAGCAGAGCTTGTACTATGGGTACTAGATAATGGATAAACATACATTATACTTTTTTTTGTAAATACATACGTAATATTATACATAGAAACACCCGACCCTTTGTAAGAATGACAAATCAGGCTCCAGTATGCTGGTAGTCTTTTCTTGATTTTTCTTTTGTGTAAAATATTGATAGTCGGTTCTATTTATATCTAATAAAGTTGGTGTTCTTCTCGAAATTGAGCCTGTTGGTGATGGTGATGGGATGTGAAAACCTTCAGAGTCTAATTCTGCTGATGATCGCTTTGAAGATGGCGAGAAGACAGTTTCAGGTTCGTAATTGAATCATCAAGGTTCTGAGTTTTCTCAATACCATGGTTAAGGTTACTTTTAGGTTTCCGGGATTTAATAAAATCATTTAAGAAATGCAAATAAGGTGCTAGATAATAATCTTTAACTGTCTTGGCTTCTGAACCAGACGGAAGGGATCTTGCTTTTTTAAACTTCCCGTATCTGCCTCTTATATTCTGCCAACGGTTTTTGCAGTCTTTACTTGAAAATAAATAAATACATGATATATAATTAATGAGCCAAGGGTAATCACTTCAAATAGTTATGTGTACATATGTATACGTAGGTACCAAAGCCCGATTTATCTAGTACAGGGATTCCCAAAGTGGTCGATATCGACCCCTTGGGGTCGATATGGGTTTCCTATGGGTCGACATAAACGAAAACTGATTTTGGGGTCTATGGTCTAAAAATCGACCCCTATTAAATTAACAAAAGTTTTTATTTAAAACTTTTAAGATAGGTAGGTAGGTACTGTATTGTTTATGTTGAATTACGTGTACTAAGAATAATTAATATTTTTGTAGGAAATAGCATTGTTGTAGTAATGTAAAGCCTCAAGTTCGTACAAGATGAAAAACTCGGCAAGTCAGTGTGGTCAAATTTGTGCAAGATAATGAGTTCGAGCGTACGTCTTTCAGGCGCCCTCTGTGTGATAGTGATCAGTTGAGCTATCTGTAGATTGTTTGTAACAGTTTGCAGTTGCCTCAGTTGTTTCAATTGTAAAAATTTGCCAGTACATTTTACAGTTTATTATTGTTTTTTGCAGGATTACTGAGAGTTTTATGATGGCGAACACGAAAAAAAAATGCAGACAATACAGTTTGGACTACTTGAAGTTCGGATTTATTGCATCTCCATCAAATAACCACCTGCCGATGTGTCTCATATGTGAAAAAGTATTCAGTAACGATGCCATGAAGCCTTCAAAAATGGATGACTACTTATCAAGAGTACATGTATGCTGTCAAAATAAAGTAAGCCTTTGTCATTTTTTCAAGCACTTAAAGATAAACTAGACAAAAGGCCATCCATAAGATCGAGGTTTACGTCATCATCTATTAAAGACGATGATGGTTTACGAGCGTCCTATAATATATCTTTACTAATAGCGAAGTCGGGGAAACCCCACACAATTGGAGAGCAGCTTATCTTACCAGCCATTGCGGAGGTCCTTAACAATGTATTGCACAAACCCGCACAAGATATTTTAAAGAGAATACCTTTGAGCAATAACACCGTTCAGAGACGCATAGACGAGATGGGACGCGATGTGGAAAACATTTTATGCAAGTTCTTACAGACCAACAGATTCTCTCCCCATTTGGACGAGTCTACATTACCCGGCAATGAAACTCTGTTGTTAGGATATGTTCGATATATCAAAGATGAAAATATGTGCCAAGAACTGCTTTTTGCTACATATTTAGAGACTGATACCAGAGGAGAATCGATTTTTCAGGCCGTGGAACATTTTTTTTCCTGACAATGCTATTCCATGGAAGAACATTATTTCTGTTGCGACTGATGGTGCACCGTCTATGGTTGGTCGTCATCGTGGTTTTATAGCTCACTTAAAGTGACAACTGCCTGATATACTGGTCATTCACTGCGTGATTCACAGGCAGCATTTAGTAGCAAAAAGGCTGAGTCCTAGATTGCATAAGTCTTTACAATATGTAATAAATGCTATCAACAAGATTCGAAGCAATTCTTTGAACTCTCGGTTATTTGCTCAGCTATGTGAGGAAAACGACGAAGTCTTTACTCGATTACTTCTGCTCACTGAAGTTCGCTGGCTATCAAGAGGCTCTTGCTTAGAAAGATTTTCAGCCATTTTTGAATTTGTGTTGGAGTTTTTACAAGAAAAAGATCATAATTTGAAATAAAATCAGAACAATTGTAAAACAGATATTTATTACTTGACTGATATCTTTGGAATGTTCAACAAAGTTAATTTACAGCTGCAGCAATAATATCGGCCTTCGTGGGTAAACTAATCCTTTATAAATAAAATTTAGGCAGAAACGAATATTCGCAGTTTCTGCTGTCAAAATTACCAGAAAAGCTTCAAGATGATGACATTTTATTATATGTCACTCACATGGACGCATTACACAAGGATTTTACGGAGAGGTTTGAGGATCTTTTAAATTTACAAATTCCTCAATGGATAATAAATCCGTACAATACCACAGCCATAGAAGAAGCTAATGTGATAATGCAAGAAGAGTTGATTACCATCAGCACAGACGAAGAGCTTAAGCAGAAGTTCAACCAAGGCTATCAGAAGTTCTGGTTGCAACGCAACATTGAGACAAAGTATCCTACATTGAGGAACATTGCTGAAAAATACCTTATCGCTTTTCCATCATCATACCTAGTTGAAAAAAGCTTCAGTGTGGTAACAAATATTTTGACGAAACAAAGAAACCGTTTGAAAATCAACGAACGTGGATATTTAAGGCTGCAACTCACCAATATTGAACCGGATGTAGCTAGCTTGGTAGATAGTCACCAGGTTCATCCATCACACTTAATGTTTTATTTTCTCTTTGCGAATTAATACGTTTTTAAATATAATTTCCTACCTACTTAAGATTCTTTAAGTACCTAATGTGTAATAATCATTATAAATTAAACTTGATATTTACTGAATTATATGTCTTTTTATTTTGTTAAATTTTGTTGAGAAAATGAAGTCAACTTTACTCACTTAACCAAGTGCAAAGTTTTCCAATTGGTACCTTAGTACCTAGGTATTTTGTATCAATAGGAAAAAAACTAAAGATAGGCCTCCTTATTCATAATAGTCTGCTAACTTAAAGCATTGCTAATTCTCAATCTACAATATTATTTAGCGGGTCTTAGTCGCGATAATTTATTTATATCAAGGCATAAATACCTCTGTTATTCTCCTACGTTTCTACCGGCTTGCAACGGTTCGCGGAGGGACAGTCACTCCGCGACCACAACAGAGGTATTTATGCCTTGAAATAAATAAATTATCGCGACTAAGACCCGCTAAATAATATTGTATGATGTATACAAATCGCGAAAGTTTAAACATCGATAAATTCTTACCCTGTCTTCTTCTATTGACCTAAGCCAGAATGAAAAATAACACACTGTAGCAGCTGTTTCAAGTTAACGGACCATTATGAATAAGGTGGTTGATCTGAAAAGTAGGTAATTTGGCCATGGGGGTCTAAGGTAACAGTTCTTGGAAAAGGGGTCATTTGTCCAAAACAGTTTGGGGATCCCTGATCTAGTATATCTGTCAGAATATACAATTCTGACAGATATACTAGATAAATCGGGCTGTGGTAATAATACCACAAATCCGATGAAACCACAATAACCTAAAATGTTTTTCTTTTCAACTTTGCAGAGATGGATGTTCTTTTAAATCACTTTCGTTATATTTCATGAGAGGGAAGAGCACAGTTTAGAAGCTTATACATGAAGCTTGTAAAATTCTGTGGGAATGTCTACAACCTGAGTATGCAAGTCTCTAGGTAATAGGTTTGTGCTTTAGCTAATATATAAAAAAAGACTTACTTATTTCGTTTAATTTATTTCCGATTTCCTGCCACAATTTATCTTGGACATTTCTGTTACAATAATCGGAACGGTTATGATCATAAAGCGCGGATACTTTTCAATCAATTCACAAAATGCTATATTAAATTCGATGTCGCCATTTTTTACATCACTAAAAGACGTCTGTCGCAAGCAAGCACACACTACGAACTGGCGGCAATCAGGCGCGGGCGCCGAAATGACGCGTCGTATCTACGCCCAAGCCACGACATTCCGTGTATCCTAAATTGCGCTTTATTTGTATGCACTTGATACAAAATTTTAATGGACTAGGAAGCCGCCCGCGCCGTGTCCTAGCCCGACGCCATTTATGTAGTCAAGTAATTGCAAGCAGGAAACACTCATCAAATTTCCTTTATTAGACATTTTTATCGACTTCCTTTTTTGCCATCTATTGTTAAAATTAAAAGCAAAAATATCCTTCTTTACACAGACGTCATTGACCCAAAGATTGTCTTTTGATATGGCATACAAAATCGTGTATTCGGTAATCATGATTATGCTTAATCATGATTACCGAATACACGATTTTCTTTCGATTTTCTTTTTCTGTTTGCATGTTTCATAGTAATTATGGAGGTACCTACATTTTTGTAAATTTATCCTGCACTAGATTGGGTTTGTTTGGAAGAGCACCCACGCTATATTTAGCGCCGATTATTAGCGAAGTATGCCTCAGTCACGGCTCCATATTAGCAAAGATTTATTTCTTTGCAATGTTATTAAAGGCAAGATGTGTGTAAACTCGATCGAACGTAGATTCAATAGGTAAGTACCTACAATCAAACAAGTTGGCGCTGGACCATTTTAAAGAAAAATCCCTTGGCTCGCTCATAGTCGAGGCACACTGGAAACAGGTTTTGTATACGAGTGTCAATGTGCGTGTAAAGTAGCACTGGAAGCGACGATGTCTTGCTGAGCGATTCTCACCCTTATGGTGGTCTAGCGGGAAGTTGTTCGACTGTACATAAACTTGGAAGGACCTTAAGAACGTGCATTCTATGGTGGTGGCGTTTAATACAAACTTGCACATATATTTTGGTACCTAAGCAGTCAACCAATATTAATGAAACAGGATGATCAAGTTGTAAAAAATTTGTAACCTACATACCTGTTTTTATTTACTTAGAAACTTGTTTTAGATCACTTTAAAGGCTTCTTCGACATATTTCTAGAAACTATTTCAAAATTCCGAGTATGTTCATTGCACTGCCTGCATCCTGTTCCTGCCTAATTAGGTCTACGGTAGGTATAACATAAGTTCACCGTATGCCAAGTTTGATAAATAATGTTCATTAACTTAACCAACACCAAGATTTGGTTTCATCATTCTTATTTTGAGAAAATTGGTGGCAAATTCTGAAGCTATTAAATCTATACACTAATAATATATAAAGAGTGTCTGTTTGTAATATTGAAATAACCGCTTTTTACTAAATGCATATGGATGTATACAACGGTACCTACATATACCGAAATGCCTTTCTTTTTAATTTTTGTCTGTCTGTATGTCTGTCTGTTTGTTCTCGCTCTGGAACGGCTGGACCGATTTTGACGGGAATTTCACTGGCTATTATATTTTCTCGCTATAAATGAACCGGGTACGCGAAGTAGTTCCCTCAGGACGCGGGTGAAAGTGCGGGAAACAGCTAGTCTAATATAAAATCCTACCTAATTCCAAGTTATCCCAGTTGCAACCCGTGGTCCGCTTACTAGTCTATCCGGATTTGGCTGAACATTAGCTTTTACACAGAGCAACTGTCTGACGTTCCGCGTCCGAAATCCAAAAGATAAGCGATATTACCTACATGGTTTAGACTAGTATCAGTTTATTTTAGGGCACCTACCGACTTCCCGTAGCGAATGTCAATGACAGGCGGGAACGACGACTTAACATTCTCTCCGAGGCACAGGGCAAGCGATACTGAACAATTTAATTTCTACGCACATAACTTCGAAAGGTCATCGGTGCGCCGTGGATTCGAAGCCAATACCTTCTGCATGGCAGTCTAAGGTTGCTTACATAAAGAAACAGGTTTCCGGTACAGACAAATCTGTACGGTTCGGTACCGATCGGCGCAGGTATAATCTTAATATATAAAATCCTTGCGTTACTGACTGACTGACAGACACGCTACAGCCGAAACTATTGGGCGCAGGAAGCTGAAATTTGGCATGTATGTTCCTTGGGGACCGTAGGGGTGCACTAAGAAGGGATTTCCCGTAATTCCCACGGGATCGGCCAAAACGGGTAAATTAAAAAAAAATGCAGGCGTTGCTGCTGGCGTCCTCTAGTATTTCAATATAATCTATTCACTCACTTATAAAGAAACAGGTTGTTACTTGTCGGTGCCGACTGCCTGGACCGAGCCATACGAGTTTAAGCATTTACTGGTGTAGGGTGTGTGTTTATAATAATGTCGAAAATGGATTTGAATAACGAAGTTTTGATAGCCTTAGTGTTCGATAAACAATATTTATGGGACAAAACTCATAAGTTCCACAGCAACAGAAATGTTAGGTACAGATAAGTGTTGGAAAGAAAGATTCACTTGTTTCTTTATGCGAGTCAACACTGTACCGATCGGTACAGATTTTTCTGTAGGTACGGACACCTGTTTCTTTATGTAAGCACCCTAAGGGTCTAGTATGAGTTTCGCACTCGATCGTCACGGTAACTATAGATTAGTCGCAGGGAACAATTTTCATACATTTTTCTAAATGCGCACCCTAGCGGACTCTATCCATCGCTACTGACCGTTAGGAGCGCTTTGAGAAAATGTATGAAAATTGTTCCCGTCGACTAGTCTATAGTTACCGTGACGATCGAGTGCAAAACTCATACTATACCCTCTGTTGGTACGTCCACTAGTCTATCTGCCTCAACATAAACATAATGAAGGTGTACTAACAGCGAGAGTCTGCCACTTGGCCTGGCGGAGCTCCTCTCGTATGAACATCATCTCGGGGCGCAGGTCGCGGTGCGCCAGCGGGTCCATGCCGATCTGCAGCTTCGGGTCGATGTCCGATAGTTGCTGGTCACTGCGATACACAAACATGAGCTAATTTTGTAGTTTAAGAACCTTTAAAATAAACGATTCAGACCACAAAACACTTGCACTCCGAGATATGCAGACGATTACGGACCATGCAACAGCTATTTTCCAATTTAAATAAATAATCGGCTGTGTGGTTGACGGCATAGAATACAAGTGTCACCACCCCCTATCTTCCCGTGGGTGTCGTAAGAGGCGACTAAGGGATAACACGATGCAAATACCAACTTTGAGTAGAGACGGAAAACTCGACATCAAACCCTATACGACTGCCTCGTTGGTCTCGCGGCATAAATGTGCGCGTGGGATCGGGAGGTCCCGAGTTCGATTCCTGGGTCGGGTAGTGTTATTGGGTTTTTCTGTCACGAAATTCTCAGTAGCAGCACGGAGTCTGGAAATGTGCCCGGTACGGCAATAGGCTCGCCCCTTATTACGTGGGACTAAAGTATATCTGGCGAAAAGTGGGTATAGAAATACACCTCTGCCTACCCCTTCGGGGATAAAAAGGCGTGACGATATGTATGTATGTATGAATGTAAATAAATAATTTAACAATTTATATAGTTAAGTCATAATATGAATCAGTCATGGAACATGAAAATATTCATAATATTTTTTTGTTTCACATTTTTGAAACGCGAAGTCATGTCGGATTACAGGGAGTGCCGGATTACCGCGGGTCCATTGTACTTGGGCACATAGGTACCTACCTATAAAATAACGTCACTAGCAAACGCTCCGAGTTTGACTACAGTTCATAATATCTTGTTTTTAGTTTTTAGATAGGTACCTACAATAAAATTGTATGAAAGAAAATAAAGTATACACAGTAAAAATATACACACTAGTACATTATTTATGTACTAACTACAGTTAATTTTAAAATAAATGCGCGGCCAACGAGATTCTCCACAGATTTACAAAAATGATACAGGCAGAAAAAATAAAACATTACTAAAAACCGGCCAAGTGCGTGTCGGGCCACGCGCAATGTAGGGTTCCGTAGTTGCCCATAATGACTTGCTGCAAAGGGTATTAATGTACAACAAATCCGACTGTTTATTTTGCTGAAAAAATAATTTTAATAACACTATTATAAGAACCTAAGTTTTGTTTAGAAAATACTAGGTATGTATCCAGTTATGTATTGTAAACATAAAATGTGGTTTCCAAGATATACTACTACTATACATACGTAGTACCGTAGTACATTACATACCAAAGTAAGTATATCTTTAAGATTAAGCCAGCGCGCCCAATGTAAACTCACAGAAATAGGTATTTATAAGTTAACCGACGATTACTCGTAAACTAGTGATATCTACTTAGCCGTGATAGTTTTCCTTTTAAATTCGTTATATGTACTACATTTGTGATTTTTTTCACCTCTTCCAAATTAATAGTTTAGCCGGCAGAGGGGGGGGGGACACTTGAGTCTAACAATTTTTTTCACTTCAAAGCTTGATATTTGACAAACCAATCACTTGATCGAAAAATGTTTTGAGCAATCTAATAATATTTTTTTTAAACCTATCCAATGATACCCCACATGATAGGGTACTCAACCAAAAAAAAATTCAACCCCTATATATATGTAGGGGAGATACTCTTAAAAAAAATATTTTCAAAAATTTTATTCTACAGTTTTGTTGCAATATCTTATGCCTATATTCATGTCAAATATCAGCTTTCTAGCACCAGGCGTCTTTGAGCTAGGCTGCGGACGGACAGACGGACGGACATGACGAAACTATAAGGGTTCCTTGTGGACTACGGAACCCTAAAACGAGAGAGTAGAAAATATGCAATCATTGTAATCGTCCTTTGGCAACCAGCTTTATTTCAATAACTGAAAGAAGTACATTTTTCACAGAAATTTGAGCTATAGCCTATTAAAAATATTCGAGGTGGTAGTGGCAAGTATAATTTATTTTGATTTTATTTGATGTATTGCCCTCTATAGACTAATTTACTAATTAAATACGATTCACGTCCACAAAGGTGGTACTAGTAATGCCATCTACACTGAATGTTCAAAACTATAGCTTCTACTTTAGTAATATAGATGGCGCGAATACACATAAACATTTATTTTAAGTCCGAAACGCGTGAAAAATAAATTTCATGCAGATTCGGATTATAGTTGTACTATTCTGATGAATTAATTCTAAACAAAAAAAGCTTTAAAGGAACACAGACAACAGATAGAATAGGCACCACTGTTAATAAAATCTATACATATAAATAAAATTGGAGTGTCAGTAATATTAAAATGCGCTTTGCTAAATGCATATGGATGTATTAAACGTTACATACCGAAATGTATTATTTTACAATTTTTGTCTGTCTGACTGTCCGTTTGTTTTCGCTAATCTGTGGAACGGCTGGACCGATTTTGACGGGACGTTCACTAGCGGATAGCTGATGTAACAAGGCCTAATAAGTAACTTAGGCTATAAATAAACCGGGTACGCGAAGTACACGGGAAACAGCTAGGTATACCTACTATAATTATACTTAACAGTGGTACCTATTTTGTCTGTGTGTATAGAATACAAAATACGATAAAAATTAGGGCGCCTCCTAATTCCGATACAATTCAACTATTGATATTGTAGTGGCACTAGGTCCATTGATATAAAACTAGATATTTGTAAAAGGATAAGTTCACAGAACAATACATTACAATCTGGCGCCAACATCTGCCTCCAACTGACCCGCTTCTTCCAATGTCTCTCCGGCGATATCTTCCTCTTCTTGATCATCAGCCATTTCTACGTTTACAAAGTTCTCTGGTATTCAAAAATTATGTAGTTAAATAACGTAAATAGCACTCTCAACAAACTGTAATGAGAATACAAATATACACAGGCAACTTGTCGCGAAAAACAAAGAAATATGATAAGTAGGTAAATGTCAGTGTCGTTTCGCTGCAATGTATTTTTTATTAACTGCCAGAATCATTATACGTAATTCGATTTCAATTCAATTTCAATTTTGCAAGGAGTAATTTTGGTTAAGTATAATATTTTAGATTTTTTATTATAAACATTACCGATTGTAAACTATTCTCATTTAAAACAGATTTCGCCAGATGCTACTGAACGACGTTCACGTCATAGATTATACAGGTAGGTATACTGGTAGTTCACGTTGTTTCATAAACTCAGCTCTAGAACATGTCAGGGCCCAGTTTAAAGAAAAAAGCCGTTATTAAGTACAATATGAAATTATAAAAGACCATAAAGAAGCTCCAATATATGAAACAGATCAAATGCTTGAAGCTCATGGCCACAAAGTAATTATAATAATACCACCATACCACTGCGAGCTAAACGCAATTGAATTTATTTGGAGTCTCATTAAAAGGCGAGTCACAAGCAAAAATGTGGGACAAGAGGCAACAACCATTGTGAATTTGGCTGAAGAAGATTTCAATCTATCACTGCAGAAGACTGGCAAAAACAATGCAAACATGTGCGCCACATTGAAGACCAGCTTCGTGAAACCGATGGGTCTACGGATGCTGAAATGGACAGGTTCATAATAGAATTAAATTATGAGTCTGATACAGAATCTGACAGCAGTTACGAATTATCATAACATTGGTATTTCACATGGATCATTCTTATTCAAAATAAATATGAAAATGTTTGCAGTTTTTGTATTTTTGATAATTAAAACCTCACATTGACTTAATTATGATGCGTTTACCTTTGTATATTAAATAGACATTTTTTTATTATAACTATTTATCTTCATAGGAAATTAGTCTCAGAACAGAACAAACATTAGTTATTTCGTAAGAAATAATATGTACACACGGCAACACATCAAGCTAACCACCCTACATACGCATAACTACGCTACATACAAAATTGAGAATCGTCGGAAAGGGACTGTGCATGATGTCGTCGGCCAATCACAGACCTCTAGCGCGTGCGGCGACGTTGTGCTTACGCACACTGACGCACTTTTTTGCTATTGTTGTTTTTCGCCGGCCGGCGGCCGTCCGTCAGTTAGTTATACTTGTCAAACAAATTTCAAGCGTTGGACCGAAAGCTGGTTAAAGTGACAATTAAAATTTAAATATGAATTATTTATTATGGCGCCGCAATTATCTCCACAACAGCGGCAGCAAATAATAGTATTGCGTGAAAGTGGATACACTATTAAGGAAATTGAAAGAAGGACAGGGATAACGGTGAGTCTTATTTATTTTTATGAATAAAAATATAAGATTAAGTTTTTTTTTTCTAAAAATGTTTTGTATTTTATCTAGAACTGATCATGGATTGCTCACTTGTTCGGTAATATCCTATTAGTTACCATCATAGATTAGAATATACTGTTAGTTACCATAGCAATATACAAAGACTCAAGCTTCTGTTTTCGTCTTATTTCGACAATAGAACCATAAATACCTATATTATTATTTTTACGCTACAAATTTTGAGTGTCCGTTGGAATAAAATACTGACCTAGAGTTTCGTTAGTCCAGTCCAGTGAAATAATAATTATAACGCTTTTACTGTGAGCCTGTGAGGTTTAGGATTCGACTCACGTATTCGGTGGTGATAATGGGATTTTCTGTTAGCACATAATTGTTAGTAGTTCAACACACTGAGCCACGAATTACATACGAGTATACCTGGTAGATGATAACGACCGAAGCGTGAGCGCTTTAAACCTCTGTCTGTTTATCCCTTTGATGACAGGCGTTATGTTATGTTATACGTATTTTGCTAAGTTATAACATGCATAATAAAATTGTTGTAGAGGAAAACAATCAATTTTTGGTTACGGCGCAATGAGGAAACTGGGGGTGACCTATCGGCTCACCATCGGCAGCTCTACCAGCGCGCCACCACCGCTGAACAAGATGCTGCCATTGTAGCGGCACATAATAACCAGCCGTTTTTGAGCACACGGGCTACTGCCACAGAACACAGTGTAAGTTGAATATTTTTTTACAATTTCATCATCATATCAGCCAAAAGACGTCCACTGCTGGACATCTATGCTCTCAAGGTTTTCCACACGGACCGATTCTGGATGTCCGCATCCAACGAGAGACGAGATCGTTGGTCCGGTCAGGAGTCAGACGTGGGATATAAAAAGTTGTACTTAATCTTAAATAATAATTACACACTTAGATGTTGTAATTTCAAGTAACTGATTATGCTATCCGGATTCAATATAAAAGCGAAACAAATTCAAATTGTTTGCCATGTATGTGTAGTAAGTAGTAAGTAACCTTATTTCAAAACTTGAATATCTTTTAGTTTTGACCCATTGTTGGTCTAGATTGTTATTTATTTATCTCATGCATGCGGGCGGTTCAAGACCGGTCTGTGTGAAGAACCTTGGGGGCAGCCTATGCCCAGCAGTGGACGTCGTTTGGCTGTATGATGATCTCATGCATGGAAAACTTTCAGCTAACATAATTTTATAGTGATAAATGACCAAAAAATAGTCAGGCCAAATGGACCGACCCGAGCCCGTCACACTGACAGCCAGGACTGTGTAAACCTTCATACAAGAGACCAATTAACACACATTGCTCTAATAAGTTGCCTCATTCACAGAGGTTTTGTTTTCAGGTATCAGGCAGGCTCTATCTAGTAGAGCTCAGCGAGACCATTTATTTATCTATAACTTAAAATGACATGTAATTATGTATTTAGTTTACACCCTGTATACAAGCCCTACTTGAACTACATATTCATGTAAGATTATAAAAAAATAATAATGATTGTAATCTGCAAATCTTTTGCTTTGAATTAAATTCTAACTGCTTTCTGAGAAAATAAATATAATTAAATCGAAATATTAATTTAAATATAAATTCTATTATTCCACAATGACATATAACATGTCATCACTTATATGGTTTCAGTCAATGGTATTTTATACATAGATATGTTTGGTTTCAGTATTAAAAAATAAAGTTATCTTATACTAATATATAAATCTGAAGAGTTTGTTTGTTTGTTTGGTTGAACGCGCTAATCTCAGGAACTACTGGTCCGAATTGAAAAATTCTTTCCATGTTAAATAGCCTATTTATCGAGGAAGGCTATAAGTTATATAACATCACGCTATGAGCGACGGAAGCGAAGCAGAAGCCTTAAATAACGCGGGTGCATCATCTAGTTATTAGATACAATCTTTGGCTCAAATTAAATACGACTAACTTGTATTATTGTTTCAGGTATCAACCCAAACAATTCGGCGCAGACTCAAAACTGCTGGCTTGAAAACGAGGATCCCCGCTATAAAAATTGATTTTAATAATGCACATGCTCAAGCTAGAGTCAGTTTCTGTTTAGAATATTATAATTTTGATTGGGAGAACAACATAGTTGTATTTGTTGACGAAAAAACATTTAAGAGCGATAGAGATGGAAGGAAGGTATTAAAAAGAGCAGACAGGGAAAGATATTTAGCCAAGAATATTATACCAAACCGGTCCAGTGGTCGGCTGAGCTTGGGATTCTGGTGATGGATGAGTTCTGTTGGTCCTGGCGAGTTAGTTGAAATATCAGGCCGGATGAATGCTGAACAATATTTAGATATATTAAGAGACGTGATGGTGCCGACTGTGCGACTGCACCATCCAACGGGTACAATTTACCTTTGCCAGGACAACAGTGCCGTCCATAGTGCCAGAATCGTCCAGGCGTGGCTCCAAGCTCAGCCGGATATTGAACTCATAGCATGGCCTGCTAAGAGTCCTGACCTCAACCCAATTGAGAATCTCTGGGGACAGATGGTTCTCAATTAGAATGTATCAGAAGTGCGCAACGTAGAAAACTTGCGGCAGACGGCAATCCAAACGTGGGAATGCATGAGGGGAGATCCACGCGATATGTGTTGGAATATGGTTACTGGAATGAAAGCCAGGTTGGATGCAGTGCTAGATGCTAACGGCGGTCCCACCAGATATTGATCTAGCATTGCATCGTCTGTCACATGCATTCTAGTAACCAATTTCAATACATTTATCAGGTGGTGATACCGTTTTCAACATCAATGCCATTAACCACCTTGCACACTTCTGGTATAGGTTAAGGCTTTTAGTAGGTCATAGCTTCTCTTTGTTCCTTCCGCTCCTTCTATCTCTCACGCTCCTGTGCCAACCTCATCCAATTTTGGCAATGGTAGGTTATGTTAAACTAATGAGATTACTACTGTAATAATTATTTTAATCATTGATTTGCATAGTATAAAACTATGCAAATCAATTATGATTCAAATAATTATTATAACAGTAACCTAATTAGTTTTATTAGTTAAGTTTTAAAAATTATTTGAGTGAGTTCCATTGTTGTTACATTTTATTAAGCATTTAGTTTATTATATGTTAATAATATTAGATGAGTCATGATTAGTTCATACATAAACGTAACTCAATAAAAATCTTAAATCAATCACTAGTAAGATACCTAAGTATATAGGTATCTTACTAGTGATTGATGTGCTATAGGTAGTTGCTCATAGTAACAATTGTTATATTTATCTATAAACCTGAGTATTCAGTTGTTGTTTTTTAAAATTATAAATAGGTATGTGTTGTTATGTTGGTTTAAATGTTCATATTTTAAGTAGGTATACATACTTAATATGTTAATTGTTGATTTAGATTTTAGTGATTGAGTTGAGTTGACTTGCAGTTATGTTTAGATTTATTTGTTGTTATTTGCAGAATAAACACATTTTAATTATTTTTAGATTCTAAAGACTGATTTTGAAGGTGAAGGGTTGATGATCAGTAATTGGCTCTAGCTTGGGCATGATGCATCAGCTAATAATGTTATTTTATTGATAACGTAATAATAATTTGTAACTTGAGTTATTTAAATAAAGATATTTTTTATATCTTACATTTGTTTTTTTTTTCACTTATCTAATTAAGTTAAGAAAGCAGCGATAGCCTAGTGGAGAGACCAACAGACTGCCACGCAGAGGGTTTCGGGTTCGAATCTACGGCACGCACCAATGACTTTTTGAAGTTATATGGGTATTAATTAGTTAGTTATCGCTTGCTCCGTGCTTTGGAAGGCACGTTAAGGCTGGTTTCAGAGTGACGCGCGCGGCACGCGCCGTCGGCCAGCGCGTCTCAAACATCGCGTTTGGCGCGCGGACCACTGTGAAACGAGTTCGCGTTTCTCTTTGCAATGTATGCGCGCTTCGGCAGCGCCGGCCGACGGCGCGCATCTCACACGTGGCGCGTTTAAACTGCATGACTATGAAACGCTACTACTAATCTAGTGTAATTGCAAGCGCACGCGTGTGGCCGGCGCCGGTCAAACGCGTGACTCTGATACCAGCCTAATCTGTAAGTCCCGGTTACCACCCCAGTTATCCTAACACTTGTCTAAACCATATAATATGTCTAGGCAGTCGCTGTGTGGAAAAGCCAACACTTATTCTGCAAAATCTAGTTAGACTAGTTAGCGAACCCCGAGCTCCAAGGCGAATGTCTTGGAATTTATTTAGTTAATTACTTTGTCTGAGCCATTTGGCACCACAGATCGGCAAATTAAATATTAGGTCAATCGACACGAGAGATTCTTTATTCATTTAATTAACATCCAAAATATATCAGGTAGGTATTATATTTTCCAGTCCACAGTTATATAATGAAATACCTAATGAATAACATTTTTATCGCATATTTATTTAACTCAATGCTTCAACATTTTTATTCATTTAATGAGTAAATGTAAATCTTATAATTTTTACTATGTGAGAGACTTTCTTTTGCAACATTTGCACCAGTGATATATTGATAAATAACTAATGAAAGTATTTCCGTCGCTCAGACTCTACGAAAGCGCAAACAAACTTGTAAAATATTAAATACGCGCCGCGCTAAACTTGTGCAGAAAATAGTATACATGTAGCTATAGGATAATTATGATACACGCACACATGTATGGTAAGGAAGGATAGAGCGCCGCGTCCCGTTCAACCGGTTTAACGCAAATGAGACAAAATAAGAAAAATATAGCGCACTCTCTCGCACGATTCGCAGCGTTCAACTTCTAATAGTTCAAAGTCCAAACAGGTTACGTTGATGTGTGGCCGTGTGTACATGCGTATATAGCCATGCCGATATCAAGAGGTTTTATTATAAACATTACTTCCAAATATTTAATACGATCGCGTAGGCAATAAAAAAAGTTCATTTTTAACAATACCTACTGTATATTTAAAATGGGAGTATTATATACTAAATATAGCAACACAACGCCCAGGTTTGCCAATCTAACAGCTAGAGGTAAAATAACTGTGAACGGACTATATCTGTGTCACTCTTTTCTTTTATTCGGATTCTCTGTCTACGTTTTATTCCATAATTTCAAAATGCATGTACACTAGTACATGATGCTTGAAGAGAGATACAAAAGTAAATTACACTGGACACGCCACCGTCATCGTGACGGTAGGCCTCATATTAGAAGAATAGCTGGAGAGACGTCATGGTGTTCTGACCTCCCAGCTGATTCTGATGCTGACCATGCTTGACATGCCAATTCCGATGGGAAGTCGAGAACACCGTAGTGATTTTAGTGAGTAGACCCCGAACGAATCCCATCGAGGGAGAGTGTCACTCACCTCCTCCGCCAGTCACAACTTGATTGAACACATCTCAAGTGGCGGAAGGCTCTGGCAGAAAGTATGGCACTAAACAATATATAGCTACTTTTTTTACCCGACCGCGCGACGCAAAGGAGGGTAATGTGTTTGTCAGTCTATGTATGTATGTATGTATGTTTGTTTCTTGTGGTTAGTTAGGTATATAATCGATACACAATACACATATAAAACAAATCATAAATTCTAATGCAAAACAGAACGACTCACAGTCGGGGCCCATTCAAATTTTACCAATCAAATCTTCCCTGTGAGTTGTTCTGTTTTGCATTACAATTTATGATTTGATTTATATGTGTATTGTGTATCGATTATAAAACTATTTCAATTGTGTAGTTATTTAGTATTACTTAACAGAATTCTAAACTACTGGGCTTGTTTCTTTCTTTTTAGTTTTATTTAAGTTAATTTTTTCACGTATTTTTTTAAATTAGTGTTTACGCAGTCGGGTTTTTTTGTTTTTCTATATTTTTTTATTATTATTTATAGACTCACGCCTGTACCCCCGAAGGGGTAGGCAGAGGTGTAATATTACACCCACATTTCGCCAGGAGTTTTTAGGTCCCACGTAATAGGGGGCGAGCCTATTGCCGTACCAGGCACATTACCAGACTCCGTGCTGCTACGGAGAATTTCCTAACGGAAAAACCCAATAATGACAGGTGACGTCCATTCTTTATAAAATTATATGAATTCTGGCAATAACATTTTTCTACATGAGTGTACATACATGCGCGGCAATTTGCAAAAGGCTAACTTCAGAGCCGCCAAGATACAACGTCTGATGTATAACGAGTTAAGACCTAAGTACCGAATAGGCTGGGTTATTGCTACATCTTATAAATTTTCGCAGCACTTGATTAGGTACCTACTTCCAACTTCCAAGTCCAACATACGTACATAGTATCCCATGAGTATCCCTATAGTCTGTGCTTCCAACTTTCAATATTCAGTGTTACCCAAGTAAATAAATGTACAAGCGAGGTGTACTCGAGGTATAATAATTATTGCATTTTATTATATTTGTATGATCATTGGTATATAGGTATAAATTATTACTTAAAATCCTTTAGGGCTTATTTACTAAAGAAAAGCAGTACCATCTGTGGCAATAAAATTATCTTTTTACGAGCTGACAAAAAAT
The DNA here is from genome assembly GCA_944739405.2 of Euclidia mi. NCBI lineage: Eukaryota > Metazoa > Arthropoda > Insecta > Lepidoptera > Erebidae > Euclidia > Euclidia mi. The sequence continues at coordinate 128,045,497 of OX123181.2, forward strand.
GACAAACTTGAGAGTACGTTCCGAATGCATGGATTTTCATTACATGTTGCTCAAGCAAAACAGTACATAAAACAATAATTAGTATACTATTTTAATAATATGTTTATCGGATTTATGTCTAAATTTAACAGTTACATAATTGTGAAAAATGAATATACCAAAAATATGTAAGTTTAATAACAACGATGAGTCATCGACACACACAGTTTCTGAACGTACTCTCACTGTAAAAGGGTGAGTGAACCGCCTCATTGTTATTTATTGCATTTGCCTCTAATAATACATTAATTAGCCGTTTTACGGGCACAGTGAGTGCAATAACATAGGTCGCGAGAGCCATGCCGATGTGAGTAATTCAAAAGGTGTGGCACGACCAGGGGCGTTGTTTCTGATCCAGTGAAATAAGTGGTGTGAAAAAATATTGTGCCTAAGGTTCAAGATGACCGAGTACAAATTAGTGGTGGTAGGCGCCGGAGGCGTCGGTAAATCCGCATTGACTATACAGCTGATACAGAATCATTTCGTGGACGAATACGATCCTACGATAGAGGATTCGTATCGCAAACAAGTGGTGATCGACGGTGAGACATGTCTGCTGGACATCCTGGACACGGCGGGCCAGGAGGAGTACTCGGCGATGCGCGACCAGTACATGCGCACGGGCGAGGGCTTCCTGCTCGTGTTCGCCGTCAACAGTGCTAAGAGTTTCGAGGACATTGGATCGTATAGGGAACAAATAAAGCGCGTCAAGGACGCCGAGGAAGTGCCCATGGTGCTGGTGGGGAACAAGTGCGACCTGCAGGCGTGGGCCGTCGACATGGCGCAGGCGCGCGAGGTGAGACCTGTTTACATAATAAACCACAACACCACTCATACTCATTCACATTCATACACCACAACTCTTCTATCATATCTGTATACCATCACTGAAACATCTCAACAATCATTTAAGCTTCTTCAAGTATGCAACTCTTAATTGGGTAATTACATCCAATTAAGTTAACAACAGCTCATGTGAAACTGTTGTAATTGTCTTATATAAGGTCTGTATTTATATACGTCCCCACTCTCTGTCATTGTTATAATTATACATTAGTACTCAAAAACGAACAACATTTATACTTTCAATTATGTTGTGTGTATTGATATCTTAAGTCATGTTCTACATTCTGACGGAGTTATAAGTAAATATGTAAATGTGTATATATTTTCATGTTTGTTTTCCTCAAGGAACAACTGAGTACAAAGACTTAAAAATAATCCTGTGTTACTATGAGGAATTGTTTACTTGGCTGTATCTTGAGGTATCTAATAATATTGAACTGTAACCGCTGCACTGTTTGACTGTAGGTACCAATAGTATGGTGAATTGCTATTTACCACTGTGCCCAGTGCTTCAATCCATCTACAGAACACCACTTCGTTGATTTACAAATTCTTGTTTCAACTCAAGATGTTTATTGTCTGCATTGAATTTTTCTGTGGTACAGAATTTGTGATATTTAGATCTAGGACATATAATATTCTGGGCCTTTTTTCCAAGGCCATCAGCTGAAATAATTTAAACCTGTATATTTATGTTACCATATAAGTATTATGCTTACCTAAATATTCACAACATTGCATTATGGATAAATTACACTTAGACATTGTCCGTGTGGTGACGGATTAAGAATGCGGATTGTCACCACCCCATATCATCCCACGGGTGTCGTAAGAGCTGACAGCGGGAGCATATTATGCAGAGAATAGCACTGTAAGAGAAGGAAAACTTGATACAAACCCTATACCACCCTTTGGCCAACGTGGTATAGTAGGCCAATCCCTCCTTTCAAAGGAGAGGCCTAGTCCAGCAGTGGACTGTTAAAGGCTGATGAAGACACTTAGACAGAACAAATCTTCATGACCATCAGAAAGAATTGAATCAAATACAGAATTTTGTTGGCTCGGTTTCGAATCCACAGTGCATGCTAATTACTGTTCCAAATTATGTACATATAAAGTTGTTAATTATATCTTGCTAAACAGTGAATAATCATAATCATTTATTTAGTTAGGTTAGTAGAGCATTTAGCATGCTTAAGAATTGTCCATAAATGTTTTTGAAAGACATGTGAACTTTGCCTCAACCTGCACTTGGCCAGCATGGTGGATTATGGCTATACACTTCTCATTACGAGCAGGGGCCTGTGCCAAGCAGTGGCACAATTTATATAGGGCTGATTATGATGATGATGATGATGATGATGACTGAAGTTTATCACTGACAACTAGATCAGTAGGCCAGTCAAATAACACCAATTTCAAAGCTGAACTCTGCCACTATAATGTATAATATCTATAGATGCACAATAATTAGCATAATATTGTGAAATATTTCTCATAGTAACAGTTGTTTCACATCACGCACTGTCATGCATAACCTGCTCAACAATTTCCAAATCATTTTTGTACATTCTTAGATAAGATAAAACTAATAACAACAGTAGATTATGTTGTAATGTTCAACCAAGGTCACAGGTTCAATTCCATAATTTGCTGTGTTTGAAAAGTTAATAATTGCTCACTTTAAGTAAATAAGAATATAAGACTTATGTATACTAGAACTCTTTGAGGCTGAGAGGCTGACACCAAGAAATAAATACCTAACTTTGTTACACTATGAAAAATCAGAAATACTGCTTAAAAACAGGATTAAATATTTGAATTATACAAATGGCAAATTAATAATAATAATAATAATAAAACCGCAGGGCAGCTTTGTGGCGAGCTGAATGTGTGTGGCGACACTGCGGTCCCGAATGCTTCGGAGAGTCGGTCAGGGCCTCGTCTCCGGCTTGCCTTTACTGGCTGGTTGGAGTGGATGCCCAAGAGTGCCCGCAGGACTCTCAACTCTGACTTGCCTTGGTCGGCCGGTCAGAGGGAAGCCGCAAGAGCTATTAGCTCGAGGGTGGAAGTGTCATTTTCAAGGGCGTAACTACGGGGAAACCCGCTCCGGGTCTCCGTTGTCACGAGACCCGTGATGGCGAAACCGGTGCCGCACCGCTCGACACCCCTAGCCACTCGCACCGGTGTTGCCCTCTGGCTGCCTTTATGGCAGAGTTTGCTTGCCTTGGCGGCTAATAAGAGAGGGCCCATCCAGTGAGTTGGCGAGTCACCACCTCCCTCGCGGATGGATGCTATAAGAGTATCAGGCAGGTGCCGTCTGTAATCCATAGTTTTTATCATACCGGTCCATTAATCACCCATCCTCATAACCTTATTCTAGTAGATTCCACATTCAAGCAATAGTCCTGCACGTGCTGCGGCTAGTCCATAGCTGTACTTAATAGTGCAGTTGTAGAGGCTCCGCTGCACGTGTCCCATCACATTTTAGATTAAAACTCTCTATGGGCCTCTGCACGTTGGATCCATATCCCCGTGTAAGCCTACCAAAGGTCCGGTTATTCTTTTAGTACCAAATGTTAGAAGAATAACCGTGTAAAGAGAAACATAATAATAATATTCTAGCACATTCACACAACACCATCTAGCCCCAAACTAAGCAGAGCTTGTACTATGGGTAGTAGACTTGACAATGGATAAACATACTTATATACTTTATTTTTTTTTTAAATATCAAGCCATACCCAGACCAAGCCAAACATCCATGTTCATGCACACAAATGTTTGACTTGGGCGGGAATCGAACCCGCGACCTTCGTCTTAGCAGTCGCTTACACTCGCTCTGCGCAACCAGACGTCAAATTGGTTAATGTGTTCACCTCCTTGCTTAATATTGTGCCTGATGTTGTATTATGTTATGTGATAAGGTAATCCCCACTGGGATCAACACTTGTTGTGGTCCACAAATTGTTGTTTTTAGTCTGGATGTTTTGTGTAAAAACAAGCTGTAAAGCAGCGATAGCCTAGTGGAGAGACCGACAGACTGCAACGCAGAGGGTCTGGGTTCGAATCCACGGCGGGCACCGATAACTTTTCGGAATTATGTGCATATTAAATTGTTAATGCTTGGTAAACGGTGAAGGAAAACATTGTGAGGAAAGCTGCATGTCTGAGAGTTTTCCATAATGTTCTCGAAAGACATGTGAAGTCTGCCAACCCACACTTGGCCAGCGTGGTGGACTATGGCCTTACCCTTCTCATAATGGGAAGAGGCCCTTGCCCAGCAGTGGGACAGTATACATAGACATAAAGGGCTGAAGAAGCTTGTGCTACACTTGACTTTTCATATTGACACACAATAATACAATGTATATGTACCGTAACTTAGTTTGATTTAAAATATAATTAACTAATTGTACAGATTGTTTAACCATGCCACACTTTATAGTGAATTAATTCTGTTGTTACCTGTTTACATTTGCTCATGTTGTAAACAAAGACTGTTTCAGCCGCATCCTTTTAGATTATCTTACATATTATGTACATAAACAGTGTACTGTTAGAAGGGGAATACCCCTCAATCATAAAGAACTTGCGTTTAATTCAGCACTGGGAATAGAATAAAATGTTTTTCATAACATAAGCAACATTACAATATTCTAACAACAATCAAAAACCATATTTAGACTTGGAATATGCTATCGGTATTACATAAAGTTCAGAACCATGTTGGGATTGAAGCTAGAACATTCAGCACTGACTGCCTCCATGGTCCAGTGGATAGTGTATGAGACTGCTGATCGAAGGTCCCGGGTCGGCCAAAAGTGTTTATGGGTTTTTCCAAATACTCAGTAGCAGCCCGGAGTCTGGTGATGTGCCCGGTAACGGCAATAGGCTCGCCCCCTATTACGTCGGAACTAAGTAAATATTCATGGCAAAATGTGTGTGTTATATTTACACCTTCAGGGATACAGGCGTGAGACTATAAATAAAAAGTAAATAAACATTCAGCACAATGATAATTGTAAACAACAACTGAAAGTACTATGCTATCAGTGCAGCCAATTTTATAATTTTATTATGCTGTGAATTTGTAATCAAGTATCTAAAATATCTGATTGAACTGTACAATCTTGCTTGTTCATTTTAATTAATAATGTAAATTGTGAATGGCCTCCACCCCTGCAGATATGCAATATTCTTTTCTGTGTTTTTTTTTAAATGTGTATTTGACTAATTTATTTTTGTGTTAAGTCTTGTAACTGTACAGGGCTTCTAAAAAACCATGGCATTTACTTAAAAGTTGAACTAGTTCGATGCATTTTAATATTACATTACATGTTACTAAGAGAACAAAGAGCACCTATTATCTCTATAAAATTGACAGCTGCTTCTTACCAAATCATTTTGTGAGAATGGGATAAACCATGCGCCTTCTACTAACTTCTTAATAAGTTTAGGAAGTGCTTTAATGATTTGCTTAATACACCTAATACTGAAAATATACATCATCAGACTTTAACAGTCCACTGCTGGACTAAGCCTCTCCTTTGAAAGGAGGAATTGGCCTACTGTACCATGCTGGCCAAACGGGTTGGTATAGGGTTTGTATCAAGTGTTCCTTCTCTTATAGTGCTGTTCTCTGCATAATATGCTCCCTCTGTCGGCTCTTACGATACCCATGGGATGATATCGGATGGTGACAATCCATATTCTTAACCCGTCACCACACGGATACTTAAGACTTAGTAAGGAATTATTCAATATTTCGATATTCAGTACCATGCTCATTGGTGTTTTTCTCTAAAATTGGCTAATGCATTCAGTTTTGTCTAAAGATGTATGCCTAATTCCACATAAGCAAAACTAGTACTGCTTTACCATAAAATCAGCAAATTCTACTAGATGTATCAGTCATCAAGAATGCATTAATTTTAGTAGTTCAATGTGTCAAGGCTAGATGTTGCCATTACACTGTCATTGATGCATAAAAACTGAGATAATACATAAACAATGACTTCATACACAGATGATGTGACTCATTGATATACAATCGGGAAAACCGCATTACTATGATCATATTAATTCCTGTTACATCTATGTTTACTATGCAATGCTATAGAATGTATTAGGAATGTTAGATAAAAAAAATTGCCCTTGGAGCCAGAGGTCTAGTAAGTAGTCTAACCATATTTGGAAGTGTAAGTGACTGCCACGCCTAAGGTCGCGGGTTCGATTCCCGCTCAAGTCAAACATTTGTGTGCGTGAACATGGATGTTTGTCTTGGTCTGAGTGTTTCTATGTATAATATGTATTGTAACGCATCGATTTTATCTCGCATTACAGTACGCCTATGCGCATTCCTTTTTCGCGTGTTCGGTTGGTATTAGTCGATTTTCTGTCAATACATATGGTATTTTGTTAATGGGCTTCCCTATTATTAATTTTTTTTACCTTGTCTATGGCAAACTGTCATGGTCACTTTTCTCTCTGAACGTACGTCGAACTACATGTCGACGCTTCAATAATCCAAAAATTATGGATTAATCGCATTAAAATGTGGTACTAAAAGCCACCTTATTATTTAGAAGCCGTGGATCGGCCTATATATTGTTGTATTTCGCCAATATGGTAAGAGTTGTTTATTTGTTTGGTTTTCTTCTAGTCGTTAGATTTTGTCCGGATCATTTGTACAATTTCGATGTATCCTATTTGTTACAGACACATTGATACGTTTAAGAATACTTCCGGCGCATGTTTTCATTCGCCTGAAGGAATTATTATTCTGGAATAACGGTGAGTTTTTCGAATGTTTTTGGCGTTAGCGGAACGCGTCATTTGAGTAGAACATGGCGTCTTAAACCTTGTATTTCTGTTTGTTTTTAGCCTATGGCGTTTTTTTTTTCTGGATATAGTTTAAAATCCGCCGTGCTATCTGGATTCGGCACGCCGTGATGCTGTTTTCGTCGTGGACATGAAGTGGGCAAAGTATACCACGTGGTCACGACGGTGCACATTCTTTCTTTTCGTATTTTAATTACCTAAGTATATCTAAAACACGTAACTTTTTTTTATTATTTTTCCACCTCAACGCAATGTCAAGTAATTCTAAATAACCACAAATTAACTTAAATTAGACTAAATTCCTTTACAACAACTTAAAATCTAGAAAGCCTCAATTTCAATTAGTATGCTAATTTATAAGTTGTAATGCCATCGACCATACAAAATTATTGTATTTACCATCTCGGCTAGGTCGCCCTGACTTGAGATCAAATGTCCATATTGTACTCTATCACTGACTTATCTGGCAAATTTTGTATTTTCTGGGATTGTATCTGGCGCCCGATATAACTTATATTATTTAAAATTCTGTATTTTCTTTATGATACAACCCATAGTTATAAAAATAAATGTTTATGAATTCCATAACATGTTTAATTTCAACTTTAAACCTTATAGGATAGGTTATTTCTTGTATTCAAAACAAACACACATTTACATTTACATCTCTTTATTTCTTAAAATTTTTAAATTTATTTCAACCACCACATACATTTTATTTATTTTTTAATTATTACAATTGGCGCTAGCTCACAGGGACCTTAAATAGGCATTTTATCATTTAATTACTTGAGGTTGCGTTCAAAACTTGTTGAGGGTTATGTAAACAACATAACTATCTTATTTTATCATTGTGTCATATTATTTTGGTGTCTTATTTGACTCATTTTGTTATTAAATATGTTTAACGTTCTTGAGTAAACATATCTTAATGTTTTATAAATATGTTTAACGCTTTTGAGTAAACATATCTTAATGTTTTATATTTTCTATGTTTTGGTTTCACATATAGGCTTAGATATGTGTTATACAAGTTATTTACTTTGACAAACATAACATAATGGGTGTTATAGTTGAAATTCTCTTATGATAACCTGTATACATTGTGTGTAAATCTTTTTCAGCTTAAACTATTACTGAATTCATATGATAACAACCTTACTGGTTCCTATTGTAAACTTTGCTTGATAAGACTTTAGTACAGTTCTTAAACATAGATAATACTTAGACATAAATTGTTTGATACTGAAACATAAGTGAATAGTGATGTGTAACAGTTAACATTTAACTTTGTAATGAATTTGAGGCTTTTTCCAGTGGTTTAAAAAACTTATCATTAAAACTTATAACTTCAAATTTTGACAACATAACCTTAAAAACTTTGAAAAATTTTAATTTGTTTTGACAGTTCATTAACCTAACTTTTCTTTTGAAACTTTCCTTCATAGCTTATCTTAGCCTGGAATTGCATAAATTTACTTGCTTATTAGCATTCTTTGGATTCTATTCTTTTCATTTTGATTTTCACCCGCTTCACAGCTTTGTTTACTTTTCATTAGGTGATATAACTAGATTCCATGATGATTGTTATGCGGAGAGGAGAACTTCACCCATTTCAAGAAACTAGTTTTGTTGTGACAAGCTTCAGTTTTGTGATAACTGAGATTGCCTGGATGTCTCAATTTGCTGATTTTAGGCATTGTGTGCACCTGATGTTGCAGCTTGTGAATAGGAACTTTCGGATTGGTTGGATCATTTAAGGGTATTTATTAGTTCAAATACTTAGTTCATCTTAGATTTATTAAAACATTAGTGAAATGAAAACAACACTTTTTATAGAATGTTTATTGTTATTCAAAATCACATTTAGTTTGTTGAAACTTGTTCTTCATAGCTCACTCCTTATCTGAAACAAAAATTAGATGTTTACTTTCTTTGGTTAAAGCGTTAACTTAGTCAATCTGTAAAATTATTGAAGGATAAGTATTTCGTGTATTTGGCTATCTTAAGATTGTAGTTTGTGTTAATAGGACTCAATTATATTCAAACACTTGTAGATTTTTTGAAAGGTTTATTATTATTAGGATATTTTACAACACTTTGTTTACATCTCAGAACTATTATATACAGAGAAGTATAACAACATTTTAGAAACCTGTGTATCTTGTTTTGTTGAAGATTATTTGGTCTAAAATTTTGGTTCATATTCTTTACATAACTTTTTGGTTTTATTAACTAACTTTGAATATTAGTGAAACTTTTTGAGTGCGTTTGAACTCTTTATTTTTTTTCATTTGTTAAGCGCTTACAAGCGTAATGCGCGTTATTATAATTCAGGGAGGAAAGTCATTTCTTTTGATGTTGGTGACGTGTATGGAGAATTAATTTTGTTCTTTCAATGCTACTGCATACCATTTGGTTAAATTAGCACCTAAGTTTTTGAAATGTAAATTATTAGAGAGATTTTAGATAACATTTTCTTCTTAAAAGATATTATAAAATATTAATTTTTGGATTCTTAACTTTGACTTGATTTAGCATGCTGATGGAAGCAGGTGCTTGTTTGTTGAAGTATGAGATTGATGGATGTTAGGTATGGGCTATTTTGTATGATGATGTATGATAGGTAACTTCTTTACAGTTTGTGAACTTTGAGTTGAAGTTCAAAAGTTTGCTTAGGTACTTTTCGGTTTTAGATTTTTGCAAATTCCATAGCTTCCGTTTCTCAACATCACTAGATCTTATGTACATTTTTTATTTTTTGTTTTTGTTAAAAGGTTTTATACCTTATTTGTATTTTGTGTTTATCGTTCGGTTAGTTTGTATTGAACGACCTTTTTGTGTTTTTGTGTCTTATTCCTGTGTAGTATTTAGGTACTTGTTTATTCTTAAGTCTACCGGATTTGACAATTTTTTTTTAGGGTTCCCTACACTGGATTTGACGTTTGGGGTAACCAACTTTTCACTTGGTCCCCGGATATTTTTTTGCCAGTTACTGACGCTTTTGGGCAGTAACCAGGTCTTTTGCGTTCTTGGAACTTTCCATTCCTCGAACATTTTTGTTTTTTTTTGCTTGTTCCATTGTTAAGCCGGTCACAATAGACAAGTTCCTTTTTTTGTTTTTGTCCTGTTGTGCACGGTAGGTCGGTTGTGTTGCGCCGGTCACAACAGACAAAATTTTGTATTTTTGAATGCAACTGTGCCCGGAAAGTTGGTGGAGTTATGCCGATCACAGTTCCATTTTTTTGTGTTCACACCGCTTTCTTGTGTCGAACCACCCCTTCCATTTTTATGTTCTCACCGCCTTGTTGTGATGAACCACCATTTGGCGTCCGCGCCTGACGCGTCCTGTAGCGGCGTTGTCATTTGCATGCAACCTTATTGGTTACTTTAAGAGTTTTGATGTTCTCTACAGAGTCGGTGGCGAGGGTGCCTAACCGCACTTTCTAAAAACAATCATTAGACAAGAGTTTAGATGATCTCTTATAGAGTCGGTGGCGAGGGTGCCTAACCGCACTTTTAATAAAACATCCAAGTTAGGAGTTGTGCTCTTACAGAGTCGGTGGCGAGGGTGTCTAACCGCACTTTCAATCGAGCAACTCTAGCAACTTAGTGTATTTATTTTGTTTGATTTTGCTATTAGTTTTGAGTTTTAAATTGTTGTTTATCTTTATTTTTGAAAATTTTAGTAGAGTCTTGAGTTTGGTAGAGACTTGAAGTTTTGGAAGTTGGTAGAGTCTAGAACTTTGGTAGAGACTTGTAGTTTAGGTAGAGTCTTTTTGAATTTACATAGAGTTTTATGTAGAGTTTTTTTTTGGAATTATAGCATTTGTTAATTGAACGTTTTTATTTGGTCTTCTTTTCGGCATAAAAGAAAGAGTCCTTTCTTTTATTTTTTTTGGGTTGGTATGTATTGTAACGCATCGATTTTATCTCGCATTACAGTACGCCTATGCGCATTCCTTTTTCGCGTGTTCGGTTGGTATTAGTCGATTTTCTGTCAATACATATGGTATTTTGTTAATGGGCTTCCCTATTATTAATTTTTTTTACCTTGTCTATGGCAAACTGTCATGGTCACTTTTCTCTCTGAACGTACGTCGAACTACATGTCGACGCTTCAATAATCCAAAAATTATGGATTAATCGCATTAAAATGTGGTACTAAAAGCCACCTTATTATTTAGAAGCCGTGGATCGGCCTATATATTGTTGTATTTCGCCAATATGGTAAGAGTTGTTTATTTGTTTGGTTTTCTTCTAGTCGTTAGATTTTGTCCGGATCATTTGTACAATTTCGATGTATCCTATTTGTTACAGACACATTGATACGTTTAAGAATACTTCCGGCGCATGTTTTCATTCGCCTGAAGGAATTATTATTCTGGAATAACGGTGAGTTTTCCGAATGTTTTTGGCGTTAGCGGAACGCGTCATTTGAGTAGAACATGGCGTCTTAAACCTTGTATTTCTGTTTGTTTTTAGCCTATGGCGTTTTTTTTTTCTGGATATAGTTTAAAATCCGCCGTGCTATCTGGATTCGGCACGCCGTGATGCTGTTTTCGTCGTGGACATGAAGTGGGCAAAGTATACCACGTGGTCACGACGGTGCACATTCTTTCTTTTCGTATTTTAATTACCTAAGTATATCTAAAACAGGTAACTTTTTTTTATTATTTTTCCACCTCAACGCAATGTCAAGTAATTCTAAATAACCACAAATTAACTTAAATTAGACTAAATTCCTTTACAACAACTTAAAATCTAGAAAGCCTCAATTTCAATTAGTATGCTAATTTATAAGTTGTAATGCCATCGACCATACAAAATTATTGTATTTACCATCTCGGCTAGGTCGCCCTGACTTGAGATCAAATGTCCATATTGTACTCTATCACTGACTTATCTGGCAAATTTTGTATTTTCTGGGATTGTATCTGGCGCCCGATATAACTTATATTATTTAAAATTCTGTATTTTCTTTATGATACAACCCATAGTTATAAAAATAAATGTTTATGAATTCCATAACATGTTTAATTTCAACTTTAAACCTTATAGGATAGGTTATTTCTTGTATTCAAAACAAACACACATTTACATTTACTTCTCTTTATTTCCAAAATCTTTTAAATAGTTTTTCATCACCACTTACAATTTTATTTTATTTTTTTATATATTACAGTATGTATTTACAAAGAAAAAAAGTATAATGTATGTTTATCCATTATCTAGTACCAATAGTACAAGCTCTGCTTAGTTTGGGACTAGCTGGTGTTGTGTGAATGTGGTAGAATATTATCTTCTTAATATATAAAATCCTTGCGTTACTGACTGACTGACAGACACGCTACAGCCGAAACTATTGGGCGCAGGAAGCTATAATTTGGCATGTATGTTCCTTGGGGACCGTAGCGATGCACTAAGAAGGGATTTCCCGAAATTCCCACGGGATCGGCCAAAACGGGTAAATTAAAAAAAAATGCAGGCGTAGCTAGTTATTATTATATTTGACTGACTATTAGTTTTCCAGAGTGATTGCCATCTGACTTCTGCAACCTAAAGGTTCAAAACAAGTGTCGGCTTAATCAGGGGTCACTACCCCTGAATAAAATCCCCATGACCATGATTGTCAAAGATCTTTTTGTCAGCCAACATGTTCTCTGAGAGTTGAGGCAAGCGATAATTAACAATTTATTACACACATAACTTCAAAAAGTCTTTAAAAATGGTACTCGCGGATTGAACTCGATATCCGATGCATTGTAGTCTGTTCGTATCTTGAGTTAGCTATCGCTGCCTACATTTTTTTTTTATTTAAAGTCTCACGCCTGTGTCCCCGAAGGGGTAGGCAGAGGTGTAAATATTACACCCACATTTCGCCATGAATTTTTAGGTCCCACGTACTTAATAGGGGGCGAGCCTATTGCCGTTACCGGGCACATCACCAGACTCCGGGCTGCTACTGAGTATTCGGAAAACCCAGTAACACTTTTGCCCGACCCGAGAATCGAACCCGGGACCTCTGATCAGCAGTCGCATACACTATCCATTGGACCAAAATTGCCATAAATAGATTTGTTACGAAATTTATGTATCCGTTAATGATCATCATTATCATGCCCTATCCTGGAATATTCGCTTTCCCATGGAGCAAGTCACCTAAGTCTGCAACCCTGAGGGATCTGGGAAACCAATGTTCTGTTGATTTAACTAGTGTCGGGAATTTTGAAAATATGGACTCTGTAGAGATATCAAAATGATAATCAGGACCTGACTTGGCCTAATTGCACCAAATGATTGATGCCCAATATTGTGAGTATGTGTAAGGCAGCGATAGCCTAGTGGAGATACCAATGGACTGCCAAGCAGAGGGTATCGGGTTCGAATCCACGGCGCGCACCAATGACTTTTCGAAGTTAAGTGCGTATTAAATTGTTAATGATCGTTTGCCCCGTGCCTCGGAGAGCACGTTAAACCGTCGGTTCCGGCTGTCATGAAGATCTTTGGCAGTCGTTACGGGGAGTCAGAACCCTCAAATAAACTGATACTACAAGGAATATCGCTATGCCTTTGGGTTGCAGAGGTCAGACGGCAGTCGCTCTGTGGAAAAGTTGATATTCTGTAATATCTGGTTAGACTAGTAAGCGGACCCCGGGCTCTAAGACGTGTAAGTCTTGGATGCAACCGGGATAACGCTAGGGCGATGATGATTGTGTGTATGTGTGCCCGTGTGTTTGTGTATATATTCGTGCGTGTATGCTGGGTAAGCCCCATCTGCATGTGTAAGAATTTGTAGCTAACATGTGTGATTAGATAAGTGCTATCTTAATGATTTAATGTTAAGTGACGCTGATATGTCTAAGTGCGATAACGCTCTTTGTTACCATCGACCAGCGGCGGACATCATTAATTTGCACATTTTCATTGTTGCCAGCAGTTAAATTTGTACTGACTTAATAGTTTCATGGAAATATCATCACCTTGCATTCTATCTGGTGCCCTTCCTTTCTCCTTGGTGCCCAGGGCCGGCATTCTTGTGTGGCCACATTTGGCATATAATGTAGTAAAGTAGTAAGATCTGCGTGATCTTAATTTTTGACATCATCACCATAATCATCATTCAGACTTTCTTAGTCCCCTGCTGCATATAGGTCTCTGGTAACTTAGATCACAATAGAATTGTGAAGCATCAGGAAGATTTGGCCAGCGTCTGGTATAGAGATTGACGGCGAGTTTTTCGTCCCTTCGCAAATATTGCTTCTTACTAGACGTCGCCAGCGGCTTCGCCCGCGTAAATTTTACATACGTATATAAACCTTCCTCTTGAGTCATTCTATGTATTAAAAAAACCGCATTAAAATCCGTTGCGTATAGGGACAGACAGGCAGAAGACAGACTTTGTTTTATACTATGTAGTGATACTTACCTTAGTCGCCTCTTGCAACACCCGCGAGATAAAGTGGGGTAGTGACATTTTGTATTCTGCCACACAAATCAGTTTGGCAAGTTATCTATGCGTGCGGGTTGAACTCAAGATCTTCAGCTTTCCAGTAGTTGTCGTTGACAGCACACTAGACACGTATGTAGCTATAAGTTAGCCCGCCAACTTACTTATTGTTCTAAAATATTTTAAATAATTTGAGATCAAACAAAGCCCAAACTGTAATGAACGAGTTTAAAGACTGACGAAAATTATTTGAAGCATTTAACTTTGTATATAAAACGTCATTAACTACATTATTTAATTAGAGTTAATATCATATTATGTCATTACACTAGTCATATTGTATCTTTTTAATTAATGAAGTCGTTTGATCCAAATTTTCAATTAACACGCAGCCAAAGCTATGCAGTTTAGAGAATAACATTATTTAGCAAGTTGAAATGTTTGCCGCATCTGATCACTATCATGTAAGTCCTAAGCGTTATCCAAGTTGCAATCTGGGATCACCTTACCAGTCTAACCGGATTTGACTGAATATTACCTTTTCCACAGAGCGACTGCTTGACTGACCTCCGCAACCCAAATGGATAGCTAAATTCTGTGGTCTAGATTAGTGTCTGTTTATTTAGAGGTTCCGACTCCCTGTAACGACTGTCAAAGATCTTCATGACTACCGGAACCGACGCCTTTACGTGCTCTCCGAGGCACGAAGCAAGCGATAATAAACAATTTTATATGCGCCATTCAGTATTGCGCGCCGTGGATTCGAACCAGATATCTTCTGCATAGCAATCTGTTAGTGTATCCACTAGCCTATCGATTAACGTCGCATCTGACAAAAAAGGATTCTTGCTTATTCAACATTATGCAATTTTTTTTTAAAATTTTGTTTTCCTATGGAAGTTTGTACAGAGCGTCGTAAATCAACTTCTAATTTTACAAAATTGGCACTCCGAGGAATGGGGCATTGCGAAAACTAACAATGGAATATGCATAACTTCAAATATTCAGTGATACGCGCCGTGGCTTTGAACACGATATATCATATGGGCCGCTTGGCTATTATACTGTTACGAATTGAAAATAACGCCATCTATCAGTGAATGGGAGAACTACATGAGATTAGATGTATCAGTTGTTAAGGCTGTTTCATCTATCCTCTAATAGATGGCGTAGGTGTAAATAGAACATTTACGCAATTCTAGAAACACCTTACACGTTTCCAGAAATATCGTGAGTCGTCTCGAAAAGCCTAGTGATGTTATCCGGCCAGTATAAATAGAGCGAGAGCGCGCGAGACAGGACAGTTCAATTGAATACGGAAAGCGATCAACATCAAGCGAAGAAAGTAATTCGGAAGTGTTTAATGTTGTACTAGTGGTGTGAATAGTGTGTTTTATTAGTGTTGGAAAATTAAGTGTGTGTATCTAGTGTATTGTGTTAGTGAATAAAGTACAGTTTTTCTGGCATAGTGCATATAATTTATCACGAACCCCAGCTCGTAACAAATTGGTGTCAGAAGAAAGGGATAAATTATGACGGTTATGCCGAAGGAAGAAACTGAAGGTGTGCGTACCAGGAACCAGCGCCAGCAAGACCTGGACCAGAGACGCTTCGGAGACGTTCCTTCTCCATCGTCTGGTGGATCAGGCGACTCCGCGGCTGCAGTGGAGCCTGCAAGCGCACACTCCATGGCGGTGCCCGACATCGCGGCTCTGATGGCGTTCATGCAGGAGCAGGCCCGCCGTCAGGAGGAGCACGCGCGCCGCATGGAAGAACAGCGACAGCGCGACAAGGAGGAGCAGGCCCGCCGTCAGGAGGAGCAGGCTCGCCGTCAAGAAGAGCACGCCCGCCGCATGGAGGAACAGCTACAGCGTGACAAGGAGGAGCAGGCTCGCCGTCAAGAGGAGCAGGCTCGCCGTCAAGAGGAGCACGCGCGCCGCCTAGAGGAACAGCTGCAGCGCGACAAGGAGGAGCAGGCCCGCCGTTTGGAGGAACAGCTGGTGGTGATGAAAGACCTCAGCGCCGCTGTAGGGAAGGACCTGAAGGTGGTAAAGGAGGAGCTCCAACAACACGAGGCTCGTATCAGCGACGTGGAGAAGCTCGTACACGACCAGCTTGAGACTCGCGTCGCCTCTATAGAGAAGCGTGTACACGACCATCACGACACCTGTGTCGCTGAAGTGGAGAGGAGATTGCGTGGGCTCGGATCCAACGAAGTGACATCTGCGACTGTAGTGCCCTCGCCTCGTTGGTTTAAGGTTCCACCATTTGATGGCTCATCATCGTGGTCTGCATACAAGGTCCAGTTTGAGGCCGTTATGCGAACGAATGGGTGGAACAAAGAACAGGCCTTCACCGCCCTAACCTTGGGCCTTCGTGATCAGGCCTTGACGGTGTTGGAGGTGCTCGGGCAAGACGTCACCTACGAGAAGCTTCTGGAGGCGTTGGAGGCGAGGTACGGAGACGCGCACCTCGAACATGTATATCGTGCTCAGCTGAAGGACAGGACACAACGCACCGGAGAAACTCTGCAGCAGTGGGCTCTGGAGGTGGAAAGGCTGGTCAGGAAGGCATACCAGTCGTTGCCGGCGCTGATAGATGAGAACCTCGTCCAGGTATTTACCGATGGAATCCGTGACCTGGAGGTTAGAGCAGCGGTAAGACTTAGGCACTTCAAGGCCGTCAAGGAAGCCTTAGCCTACGCTCTGGAGGTGGAAGCAGCACGTCACGAGGATCGAACTTACCGTATCAGGGAAGTTGTTTCTTCACCACGGTGCTACAACTGCGGGGAAAGAGGCCATATCCGCTTGAGCTGCCCAAAGCGTAAGCGGCACGTTGGTACCCTGTCTCCACCAAAAGGGTCACCTGACGTACCTGTCTGGCGGCGAGAGCCACGTAGCGCAGATGCTCTGACGCGTAGGCCTTACCCCGACCAATGCAAACACTGGGCAAGACAGGAAGCGAAGCCGGCAGCGCTAGTGAGAATGTTGAAGACGGATCTGAGCGACAGATGGAAAGAAGCTCTGCAGAGTGCCCAGCAAGAAGACAAGGACGTACAGCCGATTCTCGAATGGAAGAAATCAGGCGCTCCTAAGCCCAAATGGAGTGATATCGCAGCAATGAGCCCTGTCACCAAAGGTTATTGGGCACAGTGGGAAAGCTTGGTTGTCCAGGATGGAGTTCTGTGCCGCAAATGGGAAAACGCTCGAGGTAACCAATGCCATCTGCAAATGGTAGTGCCTAGGGCATGAATATCGGAATATCGAATATCGAAAATATCGGAATATCGGACAAAATATTGTGTCAGAAAATATCGATATTCGATTTGTAAAAACCGGGATTTTCGATATTTACGACATTGCTTCAAATAATCATTACCAATTAATTTAATTTATATTATTCAAAATCAATCATTCGAGGCGCGCTATTACCCGTGCATGCAAATGTATTAAGAATAATAGATAAAAAAAAAACAAAAATATTATATAATAAGAACAATAAATAATAATAAGATGAGGTATTGCGTTGAGTGCGTCTAGCGCGCCAAATATGGTAAAATTGCGAGTATTCTTCGCTACCATTTTACCAGTAATTATCTACCGATATTGATCCGTAACTAGTTATTTTTGTTATATAGTTTTATTTCACTTCATGATATGATGATAGACATGCCTTCTCGATTTACCTACCTGTTATAAAATAGTTTTAGCTTTCCTACCTGCCAAAATGTATTTTTATAACTCTTTATCCATGTTCATAAAGTTTTAGTGATAATATCTCAGTCGTTTCTAAAAGGCTGTGATAGCCCAGTGGCGCGCACCAATGACTTTTCGAAATTCATTTAATATTTTTATAGAAGTTATGTGCGTAATTAATAGTTAATTATAGCTTGTCTGTCAGTTCATTTCCAAAACCTCGACAGCTTTCAGCTTGAACTACACAATCGCTTCGAATACCTAGGCGAGTGCGTAGATGTGGACGAGTTTAGTGGCAGGTTTGTGGAAGCTGCCCATAAAACGGGGTCCAAGTACTTCAAGCCCCAAAAGACCAAGAGAACTTGTAAAATCTCTGATCCGACTCTAGAGCTCTTAGAGGAAAGGCGTATGATGCATTTGCTGTCCTCCAACGATATGCCAAAATATCGGCTCAATAGACAAATATCTAAGGCTCTGACTCGCGATCTCCGCCGATACAACACCATATGTGCTTAAGAGGCGATCGAGCGGAATAAGGATCAAAAATATTCCAGAGAGATCTGTCTATTGGGCAAACTCAGCTGACAAAGCTGAAGACGGAGGATGGCAGGGTTGTCATCCAGACCCCAGCTCTTGGAGGAGATCGAGAAGTTCTATGGACAGTTATACACGTCGACACGATCACCCGCAACCAACCCAGTGATAGACCCTAGAGCTGGATTGACCCGACACTATACCGAAGATATCCCGGACGTCAGCGTGCACGATATTAGTGTGGCCCTAAAACAGCTAAAAAACAGCAAGGCACCGGGTGATGATGGAATTACCACGGAGCTTTTGAAAGCTGTCGGCTTACCCGTTTTGGAAATGCTCCGTAAGCTTTTTGATTCTGTATACTCGAGGGTAAAACGCCACAGGCGTGGCACAGAAGTGTGGTGGTGCTGTTCTTCAAGAAGGGCGACAAAATCCTTTTGAAGAACCGCAGACCCACTTCACTTATGAGTCACGTCTATAAGTTGTTTTCAAGGGTCATCACTAATCGTCTCGCGCGCAAGCTAGACGACTTCCAGCCTCCCGAAAAAGCCGGTATACGTAAAGGCTGTAGTACCATAGACCACATACATACGATGCGGCAGGTTATACAGAAGTCTGAGGAGTACAACCAGCCTCTATGCCTGGCGTTTGTGGACTATGAGAAAGCCTTTGATTCGATCGAAACCTGTGCTGCAGTCTCTCCAACAGTGCCAGATCGACTACCGATAGATCCAAGTGCTGAAGTGTTTGTACGAAAACGCTACCATGTCAGTCCGCCTTCATGACCAGAGCTCGAAACCTATTCGACTTCAGCGAGGGGTGAGGCAGGGAGATGTCATATCTCCGAAACTGTTCACCACTGCGCTGGAAGACGACTTCAAGCTTCTGGACTGGGAAGGACTCGGCATCAACATCTACGGCGAATAGTAGCATCACTCACCTTCGATTTGCTGACGATATCGTAGTCATGGCTAAGACCATGGAAGACCTCGGCACAATGCTTGGTGGCCTCTGTAGTATCTCCTAACAAGTAGATCTTAAGATGAACATGGACGACGAAGATCATGTCTAACGTCCATGTTGTACCTGCTTCTATTCAGGTTGGCAACTCTTACACTTGAAGTTGTCGATAAGTACGTTTACCTGGGTCAAATTATCCAATTGGGTAGGTCCAACTTCGAGAAAGAGGTCATTCGTCGAATCCAACTCGGTTGGGCGGCGTTCGGGTAGTTACGGCATATCTTCACGTCCGATATCCCGCAGTGTCTCAAGACGAAAGTCTTTGACCAGTGTGTGTTGCCAGTGATGCGATCTACGGAACCGAGGTCGGTTGGTGGTCGCCATCTATGGGCCTTATCCGGCAGCTCAGGGTCACTCAGAGGGCGATGGAGAGAGCTATGCTCGGAGTTTCCCTGCGAGATCGAATCAGAAATGAGGACATCCGCAGGTGAACCAAAGTCACCGACATCCCAATAGTCAGGCTGAAGTGGCAGTGGACAGGGCACATAGCCAGAAGAACCGATGGCCGTTGGAGTAGAATGGTTCTGGAGTGGCGGCCATGCACAGGTCGTCGTAGCAGAGGTAGGCCTCCCGCAAGGTGGACTGACGATCTTGTTGGGGTCACGGGCAGCGGATGGATGCGGGTGGCTCAGGATCGGTCTGTGTGGAGAGCCTTGGGGGAGGACTATGACCGGCAGTGGATGTCTTTCGGCTGATATGATAGCGTGTCTCATACCTCTGAGAGCACGTTAAGCTATCGGTCCCAGTTGAACATTTACGTCTGTCATAACATAACGGGAGGTTAGTACCGTCAAATATCCTAGCAATGGGCAAATAAATATAATATTAGTCTAACTAATTTCTTTTTCAAGTTGTTTCATCCATTTGCACTCGAATTGCGTAATAACCAGTACCAGTTTGTAATAGGCCTCACAATTTTTGTCACCAAAGCAGTGAATAAAAATTTACTTATTTGGTCTCAATATTTTATTTTAATTTCACTTAGAGACCCTATTTCCCATTTTTCATCGCTTTTGATTCGTCTGATTTCTGGTATCGAGAATATCGAAAATATCGAAAATATCGAATTCCGGAATTATAAAATGTTCAATATCGAAAATACCGATATTGAGAAAGTGGGCCGATATTGCAACCCCTAGTAGTGCCCAAGACTAAGGTGCCGGAAGTACTACGGCTCTATCACAATGGTGCTTCGGGAGGTCACATGGGTGTTAAGAAGACGCTTACTAAGGTCCGAGAGCGGTTTTATTGGCTCCACTGTCGGAACGACGTCGAGGATTGGTGCCGCAAATGCACAAGTTGTGCGGCTGTCAAGAGGCCACCCACTCGTAGCAGAGGTGCATTCAAGGTGTGCAATGTAGGAGCTCCATGGGAGTCGGGACGGTGGATGTCTGGGAGGATGAGGACTCGCTGCGACCGGAGGGCGAACAACAAGGGCTTCGATAAGGGGTCATTGGTGTGGCTTCATGGCCCAGTACGAAGCAAAGGCAAATCGCCTAAGTTACAAGCCAGATGGGACGGGCCATATCGCATAATTACCAGGATGAACGACGTCACCTATCGAATCCAGAAGGGGTCGCGAGGTGCACCGAAGATAGTTCATGTGGACCGGTTGGCTCGTTACTATGGGTCTAACGATGTTCGAGACGAACACGTTTAAGAGGGAGGCCGTGTTACGAATTGAAAATAACGCCATCTATCAGTGAATGGGAGAACTACATGAGATTAGATGTATCAGTTGTTAAGGCTGTTTCATCTATCCTCTAATAGATGGCGTAGGTGTAAATAGAACATTTACGCAATTCTAGAAACACCTTACACGTTTCCAGAAATATCGTGAGTCGTCTCGAAAAGCCTAGTGATGTTATCCGGCCAGTATAAATAGAGCGAGAGCGCGCGAGACAGGACAGTTCAATTGAATACGGAAAGCGATCAACATCAAGCGAAGAAAGTAATTCGGAAGTGTTTAATGTTGTACTAGTGGTGTGAATAGTGTGTTTTATTAGTGTTGGAAAATTAAGTGTGTGTATCTAGTGTATTGTGTTAGTGAATAAAGTACAGTTTTTCTGGCATAGTGCATATAATTTATCACGAACCCCAGCTCGTAACAATACATATATTCATTGAACGGCTCCTTAATCTAGTTGGCTAAGGCATAATTATAGTCCAAGCTATCGCAGCCTAAATGCCCCTAGGGACATAGGAGCTCATAGCAGGTGGGACCTCAGTATGGTCTAGTTTCCACCACCCCAGAATATTGGATACCGTTTCGGAATTCCTAGCTGGACACGTAAGGAACATCCCACCATTCTTCAGGCTCACCCTGACACATCACCATAGATACGTCAAAGCGAAAATGCGCGCTAAACCTTTTGACAACCGGTTGGCGCAGCGGGAGTGTAAGCGACTGCTAAGCCGAAGGTTCGATTCCCGCACAAGTCAAACATTTGTGTACATGAACATGGATGTTTGTCTTGGTCTGAGTGTTTCTATGTATAATATTTATATATTTACAAAAAAAAGGTATATAAGTATGTTTATCCATTATCTAGTACCCATAGTACAAGCTCTGCTTAGTTTGGGACTAGATGGTGTTGTGTGAATGTGGTAAAAAAAAAAAACCTAGCATGCTAGGCTAAACATCGTCGGATGTGGTAACTGTATCAACACACAGCGCCTTGTTGTAATCCCGTTTAATCTTTACGTAAACGAGCCTCGCAGCACTATCACTACAGCCTCGTTTTGATTATAATTTAAGCTTAGTTGCGTCACGAGACACTTTGTTTAGCGTAACTGATATTCACCACAAATACCTTCCAAATGATGACCATATCTTTTTGCCTGCCGAAATTCATTATTGTTCATTTTTGCCGCGATCCCTATCGTCAAGAACTCTATATGCATACGAATGTTGCCTGTAATGTGGTATCATCTCTTGTCTCCTCTCGCAGTCTGTTTAGGCTTTTGTATCCTTATATTTATGGCCATATCGCCTAGAATTCTTTATTGTAACTTCTTGCTGAGTAAATGTACGGTCCTGTGTGTTCCTTCATCTGCGCAGCGCCTCAGAGCTATCGTTTCCAATACTCTTATTTGATTTCCAGGTTTCTGACTGCGCTTTTGTTACTTTTTTAGGGTTCCGTACCTAAAAGGTAAAAAAACGGGACCCCTTTTACTAAGCCTCCGCTGGCTGTCTGTCTGTCTGCCACCAGGCTGTATCTCATAAACCGTGATACCTAGAAAGCTGAAATTTTCACAAATTATGTATTTTGGTTCCCGCTATAACAACAAATAAACAACTTAAAATTAAAAAAAAAAAAAAAGTATTAAGCGGGAGTCCCATACAATAAACGTGTTTTTTTTTTCGTATTTTTTGCTCAAAATTACCAACGGTAAGAGGTAGACGCATAAAATTTTCACAGAATATGTAGTTGTTTATTACCTTTCAAAATACATTAAACAAAAAAAAGTTAATAATAAAGAGGGGCTCCCATATAACAAACGTAATTTTTTAGCAATTTGTTAAGTCTTACTCGATCTTAATAAACAAGTAGAAACTTAAAAAATATTTAATTAATATTTTTAGATTTTCTTTTATAGATGACTAGAGGACGCCAGCAGCTACGCCTGCACATTTTTTTTTAATTTACCCGTTTTGGCCGATCCCGTGGGTATTTCGCGAAATCCCTTCTTAGTGCACCCCTACGGTCCCCAAGGAACATACATGCCAAATTTCAGCTTCCTACGCCCAATAGTTTCGGCTGTAGCGTGTCTGTCAGTCAGTCAGTAACGCAAGGATTTTATATATTAAGATGATAAGGAACCCTTCGTGCGCGAGTCCGACTCGCACTTGCCCAATTTTAATTTTTTGTGATTAGGCAGTTGAAGACGCTTGAAATGTTCTTTATTCTGTAAGTATGCGTTATTACCTCGTGAGGAACTGTAATCTTTTGTTTCAATGTTAGCTTTATAACTTGATATATTTAGAAAACGTGTCTTATCTTAGTGCTAACATGTGGGAATACAGAGACCACGTGCACCGACAGCTGCGAATGACTTCGTCAATCAAACATCAAGTTTAAAGTGCCTTAACTTATGGCAGCGAAAGCCTAGTGGAGATACCAACAGACTGCCATGCAGAGGGTATCGGGTTCGAGTCCACGGCGCGCACCATTGACTTTTCGGAGTTATGTGCGTATTGAATTGTTAACTATCGCTTGTCCCGTGCTTCGGAGAGCACGTTAAGCCGTCGGTCCCGGTTGTCATGAAGATCTTTGACAGTCGTTACAGGGCGTCAGTACCTTCTATATAAACTGACACTGGTCTAAACCATGGAATATCGCTATCCCTTCGGGTTGCGGAGGTCAGACAGACAGTCGCTCTGTGGATAAGCTAATATTCAGCCAAATTCAGTTAGACTAGTAAGCGGACCCCAAATTGAAACTGGGAAATCGCTTAGAAGAAGAAGAAGAAGCGTACCTTAGTTTGACACTCATAATAGGTCGGGAAAGTTGAGCAATGCTTGTACCGGTCACCACTTGGATGGGTGACCGCGTGTGGCATTGAGGTACATCAGAGTGCTACCGTGCTTCGTCGGAGGGCACGTAAAGCTGTCGATGTCGGGTCTTGTCTCAGGATAAGAATCGTTAGGCCGTGTCCGAGGCATTCGGGCGGTGTGATAACTCCGACCTCAGAGTTCACACAGTTACACGAAAAAAAGGAAAAGAAATAAGGAAGCCTGTGTATTCAGTATAATATATCTTGTTTCTGTGGTGATTCTTGTTTGATTACACATTAGCTGTAGCTCCTAACGGCACTAGACACTCGCACGCTCTCACCATGTTATCTGTCACATGTTATCAACACTTGTGAAGTACGTCCACGTTCGTAATGCGCTTTATCTCTATATAATTAATTAAATGTAGTGCATCGCATACCAATATTGTCGGCGCCGTGCTAATAGTTATACCCGCTTGAATACCAATGGGTCATAAAAATACGCTCCTTTTTTATATAATTTGTATAGGGACAACTCCCGCTGTAGGGAGTCAATCTGTTTTACGAGGAACATGACAAATATTCTATCAACGGAAACGATGAACACCCAGGCTTGAAACAGCAATTTATGAATCACACAGTTGTCTCACGCGGAAATCGAACCCGAACCAAACTTGGCGCAGTTTGAAATGGCTAGGCGATTTCTTAAGACACTACGCTATCAGTCAAATACAGCCTGACTGATGACGAACCGTACGGATTGTCAGTGTGGTGACTGATTAAGAATACGGAAAGTCACCACCCCATATCATCTCATGGGTGTCGTAAGAGCCGACAGAGGGCATATTATGCAGAGAACAGCATTGTAAGCGAAGGAAAACTTAATACAAACTCTATACCAACCCGTTTGGCCAGCGTGGTATAGTAGGCCAATTCCTCCTTTCAAAGGCGAGGCCTAGTCCAGCAGTGGACTGTTAAAGGCTGATGATGATGATGACAAACCGTATGCTTGATTTACGACGGTAGGAATAGAAGGTAGAAATGGAATAGTCAGGAGTACTAGAAGGTAGAGTTCTCTTCTTTCGCAAAAATTAAATTTAAATGTCAATGTTATTACCTGTTTTTACCTTTCGTTACGTCAATAATAATTGTTTTCTGTCTTCTTTTTTTTTCTTTTTTTAATAATAATATTCTACCACATTCACACAACACCATCTAGTCCCAAACTAAGCAGAAGCTTGTACCTACTATGGATACTAGATAATGAATAAACATACATATATAATATTTTTTGTAAATACATACATATTATACATAGAAACACCCAGATCAAGACAAACATCCATGTTCATGCACACAAATGTTTGACTTGAGCGGGAATCGAACCCGCGACTATCGGCGTAGCAGTCGCTTACACTCCCGCTGCACTAACCGCTCACCAAGTAGAATATTACCAATATTCTACTTGTACCGGACCAATATTATATTGGTACGTGATATACGACAAAATTAATAATCTATAGAAATGTTTCCTCCAGGACTACCTACAAAGTTATCTTAGTTGTGAGTTGTTTGTTATCGTAGCTAAGCATGATACGTCGCACGGAGAGTAGCGCAGGGTGGTCTGGGTAGGACCGGTACACTGCGCCCGCACAGGAAACTGTTCCGAGAGCTTACACGACACGTAAACAATTATTGTAAGACATACAATTATTTGTTAGTTCAGATTCTAAGCAACTAAGGAGTAGTTATGAGTAGATTAATGTTTCTATTTAGCTTCATCTTCAGCTTTGTTTATACAGGTTGTTGATATGCATTTACAAAATATTTTAAGGGGTGAATATACTACTATAACAAAATACAAATACATGAACAAAAAGTAACTAAAAGTTAAAAAAGAATTTCGTCGTCGTTCATTTTGAAAATTAACTCTATTATTGACTTCCACCGCCGCTCAGCTGATCGCCATTGCAGGTGCCTAATACACACAAGCACACGTACTTACAGTGACTGCGGGATACAGTCTTATTTTGCACGATTTAACGGTTTATTCTGATTTACTATCTAAGTAACATTGAAAATAGGGTCTTATATCATCACACACTGTTTGAAATAATTTTAGGTTAATAAGTATACTGTCTATGTTGTATTATTAAAATATTTTTCAAATGCAGATATTTGTCCTACTATTGGGCACAGGCCCCTTCACATTATGAGAAGGGTTAAGCCATAGTCCACCACGCTGGTCAAGTACGCGCTTCACATGTCGTGCGCAGAACATCATGGAGAACTCTCAGACATGCAGGTTTCCTCACAATGTTTACCTTCACCATTTAGCAAGCGATAGTTGACAGTTTTAATCCGCATATAACGCGATGAGCGCCGTGGGTCCATGGTCCAACCTACGGCGCTCATCAGTGACCTTTCGGGCCCGAGATCCTCTGCGCAACAGTCCATTTTTCTGTCCTCTTGGCCAGCCATTCTCAAAGTCTGCTCCGCGGAGCCCCAGGGCTCCACGAAGCTTGTCTAGGGGCTCCACGAAGGTGTATGTCAGTAAAATAAATAGTTTTAAAGTGCACATAGGACTCGGCTTTGTTTTATTTTAGGGCTCCGCCAATTATTTGGTTACCCAAAAGGGTTCCATCCCTAAAAAGGTTTGAGAACCACTGCTCTAGGCTATGGCTGCTATTTTACTTAATTGTAAGATTTTATTAGCAGGAATTGCAGCCATTTGCACCCAAACTGCTAATCATTGTTGCGTCAATAGTGTAAAGGATCATTTTGAAATGTCAAACGCTTGTGAAAATTGGTTTCGTAGTCTTCTTTGGTTGATTCTCTTTTTATTAAGTTCCGTCCTCTCCAGCAGAATGCCTGGTAATATCTTTCGCACAGCCTTTATTTTCTACTTTTATCCTCTCACAGGATTTTGCACAGCGCCTAAAACTAAAATGTTAGTTGATAAGTTTAGCAGTTCATCATCAAACCAGTACAATTGATCACTTCGAACTTTGTACGCGATCGTGTATCATATGCGATGATGCAAAAAGATTTCCAATTTCCAAAAATCTACCCCTCGCAACGAACAACTGCCTGTACTAACGACACAAGTGCTTTCTTGCATCCTTGCGTGTTACATACGCTGAAATAAACTAGACACCAGACCTCTGTACATGTAAAGTAAGTTTATTGGTTATTTACACCGGTCACACGTGCTTGTAACAACCGCTTTTACGACCAACGCCGCAATTGTACGAGCGCAATATTTACTATTGTTGTACATTTATGATAACTGACTTACTTATGTACCTGTTAGTTTAGTGGTGAGAGATTGGCGCCGGCAGAAGTGTATTTAATTCCCTTCCGAAAGTCTTTGTGTGATGGAGCTGGATAATTTGGTGCATTCGTTAGAAAACTTATTCCTACGATTCATTTTTATTTATATAGATTTGATATACCAGCAAATTTTTGATATCGATGGTTTTAGGCATAATTATTAACTTCCCAACTAATAAATTTGAATATGTATAGCCAATTGGGAGATGTTGTACATGCACATTAATATTAAACTATTTCTGACAATTAAAGTAATTGTTTTCTCGCTTATCTTATCTTATACTAATGTACTTATAAAGCTGAAGAGTTTGTTTGTTTGGTCGAACGCGCTAATCTCAGGAACTACTGGTCTGATTTGAAAAATTCTTTCAGTGTTATATAGGTCATTTATCGGGGAAGGCTATAGGCTAAATAATATCACGCTATGAGCCACGGGAGCGGAGCAGTAGCCTTAAATAACGCGGGTGTAACCGCGGGCATCATCTAGCAAAATATACTTTTACGGAGTTTGATTTTTTATTCATAAATACAAAGGACATAATTTTGCATCCTGGAAAGATTATCAGCTGCCAAGAATAATATTTCCTACATGATACATCCACAATAAAGTTTCGTACAAACTTACACTGCGTTCTGACCCCGGAGCAACATAAAGCTGGAGCAGACGTAATGTAAATAGGATGCTGTGAGGTTGTATGCAGGCGGCTATTTCGAGATACAAATGTATTGATCTGACTTTCGCTGCGTAGTTGCACCGTGCGGAGCCAGGGCCGACGTGGGAAGTATCGCCCGAATAACGACACATTATAATTTACTATCAGTGCTTTTATTGGCATCTTGTAATGCGTTTCAAATGAGCTGTAAGTTAGATTTTCGGACACGGTAGGCGACATTGTGATTGTCACTGAGTAGTATTACTTCTGTAACGGACAGTTTATGAATCGATGATCAATTGACAAAACACGATAACTCAAAGACTAAAAATTATTATAAATAATGCATGCATCCCTTCCTGCTCTGGTGTGTATAACATTCAGGCTTTGCCTTTTTACGGTTCATCCTACTCTATATGCTTGCGCTGAAAAAAGTAATTCTTGTATAACGAGCGGCATGTGTAATAGTAGAAAACTTAACTTCCTGCCTTGTATCCTTGAAGCGGTAGGCAGAGGTGTATTACACACCCACATATCAATGTAATAGGAGGCGAGCCTATTGCCATCTACCGGGCACATTATTAAGCGAAAGGACGCGTTTACAAAATTAGTAGGTACAAAATCGCGTCACTACAGCGACACGGCGGCAACAGTACGTACTACGTACGGTAACTTGCGGAAATGTAGTTCAACTAAATAACTTTGAGACTTAGAATTTTTTATGTTTCTGGTACTCATGTGTGAGTAGAGCTAGGCATGCCGAGTTTGGGCTCATTTTGTTTGTACATAAGAGACCCTACCACTGCATTTTATGAAGTAACCTTCCAGGGTTATTCAATGACTCTTACTGGCACTCATATGTCAGTACAGCTAGGCATGCCGAGTTTGGGTTCATTTTGTTTGTACATAATAGACCCTACCACTGGAACTTATGAGGTAACCTTCCAGGGTTATTCAATGACTCTTGCTGGTACTCATGTGTGAGTAGAGCTAGGCATGCCGAGTTTGGGCTCATTTTGTTTGTACATAAGAGACCCTACCACTGAAACTTATGAAGTAACCTTCCATGGTCATTCAATGACTCTTGCTGGTACTCATGTGTGAGTAGAGCTAGGCATACCGAGTTTGGGCTCATTTTGTTTGTACATAAGAGACCCTACCACTGGAACTTATGAAGTAACCTTTCAGGTTTTTCAGGTTTATTCGAAGACTCTTAGTGGTACTCATATGTGAGTAGAGCTAGGTATGTTCCAGTGGTAGGGTCTCTTATGTACAAACAAAATGAGCCCAAACTCGGCATGCCTAGCTCTACTCACACATGAGTACCAGCAAGAGTCATTGAATAACCCTGGAAGGTTACCTCATAAGTTCCAGTGGTAGGGTCTCTTATGTACAAACAAAATGAGCCCAAACTCGGCATGCCTAGCTCTACTCACACATGAGTACCAGCAAGAGTCATTGAATAACCCTGGAAGGTTACTTCATAAGTTCCAGTGGTAGGGTCTTTTATGTACAAACAAAATGAGCCCAAAGTCGGCATGCCTAGCTCTACTCACATATGAGTACCAGCAAGAGTCATCGAATAACCCTTTAAGGTTACTTCATAAGTTCCAGTGGTAGGGTCTCTTATGTACAAACAAAATGAACCCAAACTCGGCATGCCTATTTCTACTGACATATGAGTACCAGTAAGAGTCATTGAATAACCCTGGAAGGTTACTTCATAAAATGCAGTGGTAGGGTCTCTTATGTACAAACAAAATGAGCCCAAACTCGGCATGAGTAGCTTTACTCACACATGAGTACCAGCAAGAGTCATTGAATAACCCTGGAAGGTTACTTCATAAGTTCCAGTGGTAGGGTCTCTTATGTACAAACAAAATGAGCCCAAACTCGGCATGCCTAACTCTACTCACATATGAGTACCAGCAAGAGTCATCGAATAACCCTGGAAGGTTACTTCATAAGTTCCAGTGGTAGGGTCACTTATGTACAAACAAAATTAACCCAAACTCGGCATGCCTAGCTGTACTGACATATGAGTACCAGTAAGAGTCATTGAATAACCCTGGAAGGTTACATCATAAAATGCAGTGGTAGGGTCTCTTATGTACAAACAAAATGAGCCCAAACTCGGTATGCCTAGGTCTACTCACACATGAGTACCAGCAAGAGTCATTGAATAACCCTGGAAGGTTACTTCATAAGTTCCAGTGGTAGGGTCTCTTATGTACAAACTAAATGAGCCCAAACTCGGCATGCCTAGCTCTACTCACATATGAGTACCAGCAAGAGTCATCGAATAACCCTTTAAGGTTACTTCATAAGTTCCAGTGGTAGGGTCACTTATGTACAAACAAAATGAACCCAAACTCGGCATGCCTATTTCTACTGACATATGAGTACCAGTAAGAGTCATTGAATAACCCTGGAAGGTTACTTCATAAGTTCCAGTGGTAGGGTCACTTATGTACAAACAAAATGAACCCAAACTCGGCATGCCTAGCTCTACTCACATATGAGTACCAGCAAGAGTCATCGAATAACCCTGGAAGGTTACTTCATAAGTTCCAGTGGTAGGGTCACTTATGTACAAACAAAATGAACCCAAACTCGGCATGCCTATTTCTACTGACATATGAGTACCAGTAAGAGTCATTGAATAACCCTGGAAGGTTACTTCATAAAATGCAGTGGTGGGGTCTCTTATGTACAAACTAAATGAGGCCAAACTCGGTATGCCTAGCTCTACTCACACATGAGTACCAGCAAGAGTCATTGAATGACCATGGAAGGTTACTTCATAAGTTCCAGTGGTAGGGTCTCTTATGTACAAACAAAATGAGCCCAAACTCGGCATGCCTAGCTCTACTCACACATGAGTACCAGCAAGAGTCATTGAATAACCCTGGAAGGTTACCTCATAAGTTCCAGTGGTAGGGTCTCTTATGTACAAACAAAATGAGCCCAAACTCGGCATGCCTAGCTCTACTCACACATGAGTACCAGCAAGAGTCATTGAATAACCCTGGAAGGTTACTTCATAAGTTCCAGTGGTAGGGTCTCTTATGTACAAACAAAATGAGCCCAAACTCGGCATGCCTAGCTCTACTCACATATGAGTACCAGCAAGAGTCATCGAATAACCCTTTAAGGTTACTTCATAAGTTCCAGTGGTAGGGTCACTTATGTACAAACAAAATTAACCCAAACTCGGCATGCCTATTTCTACTGACATATGAGTACCAGTAAGAGTCATTGAATAACCCTGGAAGGTTACTTCATAAAATGCAGTGGTAGGGTCTCTTATGTACAAACAAAATGAGCCCAAACTCGGCATGAGTAGCTTTACTCACACATGAGTACCAGCAAGAGTCATTGAATAACCCTGGAAGGTTACTTCGTAAGTTCCAGTGGTAGGGTCTCTTATGTACAAACAAAATGAGCCCAAACTCGGCATGCCTAACTCTACTCACATATGAGTACCAGCAAGAGTCATCGAATAACCCTGGAAGGTTACTTCATAAGTTCCAGTGGTAGGATCACTTATGTACAAACAAAATTAACCCAAACTCGGCATGCCTAGCTGTACTGACATATGAGTACCAGTAAGAGTCATTGAATAACCCTGGAAGGTTACTTCATAAAATGCAGTGGTAGGGTCTCTTATGTACAAACAAAATGAGCCCAAACTCGACATGCCTAGCTCTACTCACACATGAGTACCAGCAAGAGTCATTGAATAGCCCTGGAAGGTTACTTCATAAGTTCCAGTGGTAGGGTCTCTTATGTACAAACAAAATAAGCCCAAACTCGGCATGCCTAGCTCTACTCACATATGAGTACCAGCACGACTCATCGAATAATCTTGGAAGGTTACTTCACTAGTACCAGTGATAGTGGGTCACACCAAAACAAATAAAATGAGCCCCAACCTGGCATAACTAGGCCTACTCTTTTATGAGTTCCAGTCGCAACACTTGAACGGGATGGTATACCATCAGTCCAGATAATCTTACCAGATTTCAACGCAAGAAACAAAATAATATCTAAATACCGAAATATATCCTGACTCAACATAACGGAGAAAATAAAGTAATAATGTCCATTTATACAAAAGAAATTTACTTGTACGTAATTCGCACAGAATACGAGAAGTATCAAATTGATTTTAGCGAATATTTTGTATTCGTATATTGCTTTTTTCGTCTTCGGGCTGCAGCGACAAGCGACATAGAGTCCACTCCCGACGGCGCTCAAGCGCAGACTGAGATGAGAGATCTCATTGCAGAATTTGGATATATAAATCAAGAAAGTGGCTAAATAAAACGAACCTTATTGCCACACATTAAGACACACGTATGCGAGCAAAATAGAAGAAAAATGTAAGATGATTTTTTGCTTTTTTTGAGTCAATTTACAATATTTTGAAAAAAAAGATCAAATTGTTTTTGAGTTGATTATATTTACTACCCTATTCTATCTTTGAAAATCTAAATAAATGTAAAAATAGGGAGAAAATTGTACCCAAAAATAGCAGTATATGCCTATTTTTGATTTAAGAGGCCGTTTCGAATCGATTTTACATTAATATTAATTAAATATTTTTTATTTATTTTCAAATTGATTTATAGATAAAAAAGTAATCAATTTATCGTAATCATTAGTTTTATTAGTTATTATCTAAAATTGTCGTAAAATGTACCGGAAATATGTGGTTTTTTGATACAAGCGTAAACGCGTCCTTAATACACACTGTGTTACTTCGAAAAGTCAGAGGTGTGTGCCCGGGGTACCTGGGGATCGAACCCGAATTCATCGTCTCGGCAGTCCGTTACCTACACCACTAGGCTATCGCCGCTTTTTATATATAGTTACTAGCTGTTTCCCGCGGTTTCACCCGCGTCCTGAGGGAACTACATCGCGTACCCGGTAATTTATAGCCTAAGTTACTCCTTGGTACATCAGCTATCCGCCAGTGAAAGTCCCGTCAAAATCGGTCCAGCCGTTCCAGAGATTAGCGAGAACAAACAAACAGACAGACAAAAATTTTAAAAAATGACATTTCGGTATATGTACCTACCGTGTATACATCCATTAATTATTTAAGTATTATGTATGTTCCTAATTACTATTTACAAGTCATTAATTACAATGTGAAACAGTTGCAGCTCCTTACAAAAACAAACTATGTACCATAACACTGGCGATTAAAAAGAGTGGCCACGAGTTTTACTGCCCGTTCTTTCTCCTGGTTCTACCTACTGCTATGCGAACGAGGCAGTAAATGTAAATGTAGAAGCATTAAGTAATTTACTTTAAGATTTGACGTTCATAAGCGTCACCTTGTGACCTAGATAAATAAATGATTTTTACTTTGACTTTGATATGCAGTTAGTAAAAAGCGGTTATTTTAATATTACAAACAGGCACTCCAATTTTATTAATGTGTACCTATGGACGAGTATTTTTGAGTTTAGGATTCATCGTCAGCCTGCCATAGTCTACAGCTGGATATCGGCCTCTCCGCCCTCTCCAATAGGGAAGTTTCCTGCAAGTGGAATAAATTATACAAGTATTTTTATCTAGTGAAACATCTCAAAATTTTGTAGTAAGTAAGTTAAGTAGTAATAAGATTAAAACTTTATTTAACATTTTTTATCGTCAATTTATTGATAATAAGTATTCTACTTGACAGCAAAACACTATGATGTCATTACGTCATATTTCATACAAAACCCTTGGCAAATGTCGTTTTTGACATTTCATTAAAAGTGCTTGATTTGACTAGTTGGAAACAACCCTATTGCATGCCACTGAGTTTAGGATTGAACGAGCTAAAATTGTATAATTATGATATAGTCATCATCATCTTCTTAGCGTTATCCCAGTTTCAATCTGGGGTCCGCTTTCGAGTCTAACCGGATTTGGCTGAATATTAGCTTTTCCACAGAGCGACTGCCTTTTGTTGACCTCCGCAACCCGAAGGGATTGCGATATTCCATGGTTTTGACTAGTGTCAATTTATTTAGAAGGTACTGACGCCCTGCAACGATTGTCAAAGATCATTATGACAACCGGGACCGACGGCTTAACGTGCTCTCCGAGGCACGGGACAAGCTATAATAAAATTAACAATTCAATACGCACATAA
The DNA here is from genome assembly GCA_944739405.2 of Euclidia mi. Classification (NCBI taxonomy): domain Eukaryota; kingdom Metazoa; phylum Arthropoda; class Insecta; order Lepidoptera; family Erebidae; genus Euclidia; species Euclidia mi. The sequence goes on from OX123181.2 coordinate 128,079,562, forward strand.
CTCCGAAAAGTCATTGATGCGCGCCGTGGATTCGAACCGATACCCTCTGGCATCTGCATATCATGGCAGTCTGTTGCTATCTCCACAAAGCTATCGCTGTTTCTAAGTGAATGTCAAGTAAATATCCGAATTCTCATCAAAATCCAGAAGCGAGATTGCCTATTGTGGAACTGCCTGTTCAAACGTTTTGCAGTTAAACGCTATTGCCTTAAAAGGATGTTACCACTCGCTAAGGAAACTGTCAGTCTTAGGAATATATTTAAGAAATCGATCGTTACGCTGTGCAGTGTACTGTGTATCAGCAGGGATGTTGCACATCTGCATCCGTACTATCGATGTGCTTACATACTTACCAGTATAATGTGCTGGTTTGTCAGTGACAGTACCTGTGACTAAACATTACGAAAATTTAAGTAATTCAATCTTAACATGAAGTCAATTCATCGTAAAAGATATCCAATAATTCCTAAGCCTCAGCCAAAAGACGTTCACTCCTTGAAGCAGTTTCGTTGTTGGTGGTTTCGCCGTAATCGTCACGCTTGGCAGGCGGATTGGCGATCCCAGTGGCGGAAGTGTTTGATGCTAAACGCTACTGCCCAACAAGCATTCTTATATTTAACTAGAGGACGCTCGCAGGGACACATTATTTCAAATTTTCGCGATTCTGCCTGATCCGTGGGAGCGGGATATCTCTTCTTAGCGCACCCTACGGTTCTTAAGGAACATACATGCGAAACAGCTTCTTGCGACCCTAGTATCAGCTTTGCGTTGTCTGAAAGTCAGTCAGTGCAAGAATTTTATATAGGTATACAGACTCGGTTGTCCTTTATTTATTTATTTACACTCATACTAACTATCATTAGAGGTCGGTACTTAGGTACAACCTAATTCAATAGCCTATGTATATAAATATTAAACAATAATGGTGACTATACTGACTATCATATCCTTTATTAATTAATTCAGCGAGGCAAATCCCAAATCTGCTGACCGTGATTTTTTCATTAACTGGTTTTTGAGTCAAGAGATACGTCTGGCAGATTTTCTAATTCAGATAGCAAACATAAACGCGTCATCTTCAAATATGATTTTAACGCTTCTAATTCTAATTAATTCAAAACATTTATTCACTCAAGGTAGTAGAGACTTGCTGATTTCAGCATGAATGGGTCGGCTTGACTGGGGAAGTACCACAGAATAAACAGTACTTACGTACAGAAGCACCACTTGTCAAACCAATTCATTGAAATTGCCACTCTTGCTACTAAGCAACAAAGTGCAATTCAGCTCGCATAAGCACTCAGTGCCTACTGCGATATTCACCTAATCGTTCCCGCTCTTTTCTAACATATAACGCTGTCGCTGTCTGGCGCGGAGTGACGCACTAGCTGTCGCGCTAGGGTTGTCGACTTGCCGCTGCTACTATAATATTTATTCATCGTCTATCTACCTACTTGACCACGTACCTAATAATAAATAAGCATCCTATCCCACTATTTGAGCTTGTAGAACAAAAACCACAAAAAATCTGGTCGTTTACATTTTCACTATACTAATTCTTAGTTATTTCCTAAACGCGTGGATCGATTTACATGATTCAAACAGATAGAATGGTTTTTGAACTAGGTCTTTAATTTGACACTATAATCGTTGGGATATCTCAACAAACAAAAAAAATAATTTTCAAGTTGCTCTCGTAAAATAAATAAAATCAAATTTTCAACTCGACAACCCTTGCGCGACGCGTCGGACGCGGGCTTGGAAGCCGCGTGAAAGTGTAGGCACTTATCGCTGTAGGTACGGCCGAGTGAAGGAGGCCTGGAAGTACTACCCTCTCACAGAAAATCGACGTAAAGTAACTGTACCTAAACTGTTGCGTTTCGTTCGGTGAATGAGAGTTACGGAAGCCCTATCCCATATTCCTTCTGCTTCATCCCACTCCTCATCCTATCCCTTTTCCCAACCCCAAAGGGTGGCGACGCACTTGTGACTCCTGTGGTGTTGCTTGTGTCCATGAGCGGCGGTAATTGCTTACATGAGGCGATCCGTCTGCTCGTATGCCGCCTATTACTATAAAAAGAAAAAGAACTTTTAAATAATAATTATTATCTCCTATTTATTTTATGTCATTAATATATCAATTAAGTTATTATTGTGTGTACGGTAACTCAGTGTCAAGACGCACCGTTGTCCTGTTCGCGTTGTTTTGCTAGCGGAGCTATTTATATTTAGTATTAATTAAGATTGTTTGTGAGTAATGCGTGTAAATATTATAGTTATCGCTAGTATTATTACCAAGTACTAGCGATTGTCGTGTTAGTCACAGCGTCGCTCCATTCGTCTCAACTGTATACACTTGACAACTTAGCATCGCAGACCGCGTGCTGAGTAGTACCTATTATAGACTTATAATCACAACGCCATGTACTCCTTTACAAATTATTTCCTGACATTTTCCATATTGTACGTTTGTATATATGTTGCAGGGATTTAGTCAAAAACGTGATATTATAATTTCACTAGTGAAATTATACTTACACAGATTATAATCAAAAACCCGAAAAGTATTACTGGGTTTTCCGAATTCTCAGTAGCAGCAGGGAGTCTGGTGATGTGTCCAGTTACGGCAATAGGCTCGCTCCCTATTACGTGGGACCTAATATTTCATGGCGAAATGTGGGTGTAAGTTTACTAATGTTTCATCACTGCCTTCGGGGGTACAGGCGTGAGTCTATAAATAAATAAATAATCAAAAATGACTGGTTCGTATAATTTCACGGGCTCGTTGCAGTGCTATTGTAATTTCACTAGACCGATACAGTGAAATTGCATGGCAATGATATTTTGACAATAACACTGGTTTAATAAAGCCGTTAGATTATCAGAGCGATAGCTGATTGGTCTGTTTTCGTTACCAGCTGTATTAAACATAGAGTTAGGAAATAAGAGACAGCTTTTTAATTGACTATAATTTGTGTAATTATAATTTCACTAGTGAAATTATAATATCACGGTTTTTACTAAATACCTGCGACATATAAATAATTGTAGCTTCTGAATGGCGAAAACATCGTCAGAAGACCATAATGTCTGCAAGTTCTACCGAATATAATCGAAAGATGTGTAGTCTGCCAGCCCGCACTTGGCCAGCCTGGTGGACTATGGCAAAGCCCTTGTGATGGTGGGTGGTCTTATTAACCGATCATTTTAATAGCAAAACAAACGAAACTAAGCCGCTTCATAAAAAGAACTGCATATATGACTGACATATAATATTTTAGTATTGTACTCCCTTTATTTCGGATTCGGAGTAAAATTACCTATGTATTTTATGTCACTGCACTACTTGTAGCTTAGCCTTAGCATTCCATTTGGAGTACATACAGGCTGTTTCTACAGATTGATTGTTTTCTTTATACTAGCATCATACATCAATATTTTCGACAAACATTGTAGTATTTCAGTTGTGACTAAACTATATAAAGCTGTTTTAAAAGAGCAATTGAATACGATGATATTAGTCACAGGCTCGCAGGTCGCAGGCGCCACCGCGCCATAGCAACGCTTGATCACTCTAAATAGGGAATATGCATGTGATTCAGATATAAGCGAATATATTTTTATGACATTCTTTATTGGTAAAGAAAGACACCTCTAACATTATTTTATATTTAAACACTCTAAAATCGCGAATATTATTAAAGGTTGGAAAATTTACGAGCGATATTTAAAAAGTCAAAACGCAACGCTATTGCCTAGACACCAACGTGACGTCACCGTTCGCAGAGGATATGTCAAAAATATCAAAACAGTACCAGACATTTGACAGAGTTGACAGTTAACAACTCAATCGTTGCGAACGCTGAAGTCATTACAAAGCGCGCTAAAATGGTGGTATTTAAACCAGCGTTATGTCATTGCAATTTTCAACATTTAATTAAAAATAAATGTTGACATTTCCACAGCTAATATTTTTTTACAGTATTGTATTAACATAAATAACGATAACAACAATAAAAAAAATCATGCATATTCCCTATTGTACGTAACCTGATAAAACGTGCTGCTCGGTTCCAACATTTACTTGCAGATGATTCTCCCTGGGGCCAGCATATTAATAAATATAGTGAATCCAGTCGTGGAATTTTATATCTTGTCCCGAAACCATTCAATTATTAATTATATTCGGATCGTATTTAACTGTTAGTCAAAAATACTAATTTTCCACCAAAAATACTAATTGCACCACTAAGCTAAGTCGACGGAGCCCTGCTTCGCAGGGCTCCTATTTTTGGGAGCAGGGTCACAAGAGAACCTAACATAACCTATTAAGTTTTCTGAGTGGATAAGTTTCCCGAGCGGACGAAACTTTTCATATCAAATGATATTTTGTAAAAAGATCATCATATTTGGTGTGCAAATAGTATTTTAGTGTGCAAGTCAGTATTTTAGTGAAATAATAAAGTTTTTTTGCGTAACTCACTTTAGTGTGTTACATAACATTTTTGATACTCTGTTAAAAATTATCCAGAAAAAAAAAGATACAGTTAAAATAATTGTAAATTTTGCACATAGTTATCGTTAACCGAATCCAGAATACCGATGTCATTGTCTTGACTATTCTACTCTATAATTTGCTAATAGTGTGGTATGTGCGTTTCCAGGTGGCGAGGAGTTACGGCGTCCCGTTCGTGGAGACGTCAGCCAAGACGCGCATGGGCGTCGACGACGCGTTCTACACGCTAGTGCGCGAGATCCGCAAAGACAAGGCCAGCAAGGTGAAAAAGAACCGGAGAGGACGGAACGGCGGCTCCGGACGCAAGTTCAAGTGCACGTTTCTGTAATTCAGTATATAACTTAGTGATAATATTTGTGGATATTATCTGACGGATACTCGAACGTGCGGTCAATGTTACTATCGACAGATCGTTTTCTACTATTGCTACTACTCTTTTTTACTATGGCAACTTTTATAAGTTTTATACTTTTCACGGGTGTTTTTATGCCTGACCGTTTTCAATTATGAAACTTAATACATAATCACAATATAGTACCTTTGTGGACAATAATATTGACTTTGTGCCAGTAGATTAGCTTATGTTAGACGACAGTGCGGTCGCCGCGCGCGGGGCCCGGCTGCTACCACAGTGGGTTCACGTTTGGGCTCCGTGGACACAGCAAGAAAGTTTTAGACAAAACAAGTGAATTCTTATAATTATAACATATGACTTTGAAATGTGCAATTAAGAAATATATTCTAGATTTGACAAATAAGGTATCTTCCCGGATTTAGATACCCCTATATCAGAATTAAACTGACGTAGAGGTGTTTACTAATCCCAACATAATGACTACACAGCGCACGTGTATAACAAAGAACATGCTGGATGTCATTATCTGTTATTATATCCGAGTCAATATCCTTACTCTTTAGGGCTAAGATTGATATCTAATGTTTTAATAAAATATTGTAACACATTGACATTTAAATTCCCTTCACAATGTATGACATGTGCTATCGTACTCGTAAATATTTCATACCATTTTTAACAATCAATTTATAGCTTATAATGTTTGTACAATATATCATTAGCTGATCTCTGTGAGAAATATCCATAAATATTATTTATGTAATATAGTATGAGGCAGTTATGAATTCTAAGCATTCTTCAATGGCTGAGTAAAGGGTGACCTTTTGTACAGTGAAATATTTCTATAAACAATATTGTGCTTATTTTGTATGGGACTTTAGACTTGCGTGTGTGGACATTGTGTTTGTTTTATTTTGAGAATGAATGAAACGTAAGAGTTTATGATATCGATTTTTATCTCTCATTGTAGACATCTGCGATAAAAAATGTGCGCTCATATCAACACACGTCCGATATCGAGCCGCTCGCTGCCAAGCGATACAGAAAACAGTCTATTTATTTTAAGTATTAAACCTAAATTAGATGAATAACAATTTTATTATGTTTCAAATGTAAGAATGTGCTATATACATTGTTAAGGTTTCTTATCATGAGGGTTCTATTCAATAATATACTCTGCATAGAAATACGTTTTGGACGCACATTTGAGCGTGCGTTTTCTACGTTTACATCACTTGTAAAATACATTGCTTACATAAGTTACTGGCATCAAGTTCTCAAGGTCCTATTTAGAACATAGTACACTTGTAGCAGAGCAAGTCCAGTCTGCAGTATATTCTACTAATATTTGTAAACGATTCAGCCTTGCTTACCATCTCAAGTTGAAGAACTGTGTTGCAAGTTTATGCTAACGGTTCTTTATTTTAAAATTATAAAAACTGCATGCTATTGATATTCCGACTGATCATGATCTATACACCTAAAAGTTAATTATTTTCAATATGAAAAGTAATTAGGTAAATTTACATAATGTCGGACTAATGGAGAATGTAATGGTTGTGCATTATTAAAGTACAATTTAGTTAGGTTGTTATTCCTGTGACAGGTACAAATAGTGCACAATTATTTAACTAACACTCATATTATCGTCTCTTTCATCAGCGTGTAGGTAGTTATATACAGACGCGTTATAAGGAGCTCGCCAACACATAACAATCTCCTAACCGCAGTTTTCTAAAGTAATTTAAGTGCGATAAAATAAACATTTTACTAAATTTATCTTTGGTAAAAGTGGCTGCTTAAATTCACGTAAGCGCAGCCGATATCATATTATACAATCGTTATTGTAGCATAATATTAGGAGCATTGTTAAATGTTTTCTACTTAGCTAGAAGCAAATTGGGCTACTGGGAGCAGTGACTACCTATAGCTCATTTATAAAAATGTTTAAGGCCACGTAAGTGTAACATTACTTTGTCATCGTTTGCCATTCGTTACACTTTACAACATCTACTTAATGATTCTCTACTCAACGCCGTTATAGGCAATAGACAAACTCACCAGTTCATGCTTATATGCCTAACAAACCCACTATGAACTACTTAACTATCGTAGTTTTGTAAGACATGTCGACATTTTGATAGTTGCAACACCGGATGAATTAATGGTTTACCATATTTCTCTATGTATAATGTATATTATTATTTTACGCAGCATGTACAATGAATTATTCTAACGAATTTTTTAAATCAATTATCAACAATCAAGAATTTTAATATTTTGACAGTGTTTTAGTATTTAAGTTAATATTAAATGATTAGTTGTTAGTTTAGTTGTAATGTAAACATACACCAGTTACTTGTTTATTTTGTTACACTCAGTATCGTTGTCTCTTCCGTGGTCCAGAACATGTGATGTGGAATTTTTTTGTCACACTCAAGTATTACAAGGGCTTTTTTATAATTGTATAGTGTAATATTAGTGTAGTGAATAATACGACAGTTTCGCCTATTATACATATTCATATATTATGTTCACTTAATAATGTCACTATTGTAATGTTAGTATTTATGATCGGAACATACAATTTGTTCGTTTACAGGTGCCAAACCAAGTGACTGGTGTAAATTTACGTACATAATATAATTTAAGTTACGAACGAAAAAATCCATGCTGCCATGAAAGTCGTCACATCAGCCAGAAACGTTTTTGCCATCAATATGTATATTATCTCCATTTCGTAGCCATAATTCTGTATTTAACGAAGATCATTTTATAAAGCTTTCAATTAATATAATGCTGTATAATAATGACCTACCTTGCTTGTTAATGTTCAAATATTTGTATCTTTTACCAAGTGTCATGTTATTTGTATGTACTAGAATCTGGATATTTGCAATAGCGTTTAAAGGCGAGGGCTATATAGTATGTAATATTTTTTATTATATTTAAAATAAAATTTCAAAGCTAGTGCACAATTTTGTTGGATATAGTTGGTATTTTATCTAATTAATTCTGTAACAATATAGCACAAGACTGTGTGCTAATTGAAATAAATAAAATTGACGAGGCAATGAGTTTTATTTATTACTCGCCGTGCTGCTCCAAATGTCATACCTATTGCGATGTAGCAGTAGCCTACTAATAGATAGAACAGTTCAATGGTTCATGAACATTCAAAGATCCCAGTCTTGCAACATTTAGGTATCATTTTGTATTCAGATTACAATAATTCATAATAAGGTGTCTACCTTACCTCATATCAGTCTTAAATACCTCTACTGCTGAACTCCTTTAATACTGTCTTAGGGGGGAAAAGGTAGTAAGTGCCTTTAAAAATGTTAGTAACTCGTGGTGGCACCGACCAGCTGGTGGTAGTAAACTAGTGTTTACGGATAATAGCGCGATATATTGATATGCTGACAATACATTAGAACCAAATCATCAATTATAAATCCGTAAATAGTCTTTAGAATAAAAAAGATGATTTAGAGGGGCTCAAGCAATCTGGACTGGTCACTGGAAATTACCATCCTTTTCATAATAGAAACAAATCGAAAATCCTCGGCAAGCACTTAATCCTTGCCGAGGATTTCGCTAAAGAAACCCATCTAAAAACACAGAAATCTGTGGTGCAGGTTGTATAAAATTGTTGGTTAACGTAATAATAACATACGTACATCCAAATAACAACCACTACGTTAAGAAGTAGACAAATACCGTTAGTACTATTAATTATTCTGTGCTTATACGCTTCATATTTAATGTAGCATGGTTAATTAAATGGGAAACCGTTCTTCTAATGAAAAATTGTTCTTCGTTAGCGAGATAATCAGATGTGACATTTTGTCTATAATCGCATGCGTAGACAGAGCTCACGAACGACACGGAGTTAGTTACACTTGATCAAAATTAAAATAGCGCCGCTAGTAAGTAACCAAGGAAAAATGTTTGCTCATAGAATTTATGGTAATATTTCGTTACCTAGCTCTAGCAACTCTAAAAATGACATATGATCAGAAATCTACAATCCGCGCTAAGAATGTTAGTATATAATCTATGAAGAATGTAGACTTGCGGTACCCGTATCGTAGGGTCATGATGATGTCAGTTTCATTAAAAAAAAATATTCTCCATACGATTGTTCATCAAAGTATAATAGGTACTGATGGCCAACGTTTGACAAATTCAAGACCATTACCACTACGAGCTGCGCCCCATCGCATCTCTGTGTGCGGTGTGATACTGTGATAAGGTGCCAAGGTTACATCTTCCATTCGATTTCCAACGTTGTTTCATATCACCCGGTGCCACCAACGTCGTTGTTTCTGGTAACCGAAGTTGGTCATCTACATAGGTAGTTTGGTGCATCAATGGTGAGACTGACATCTCGTAAATATCGTGATCTGAGTTCGAAACAATCGTTCTTCAATATAATAACATTGACAAAAACAACAGGAATAATTTCCGAGTAATCACAAGATTTTATTTATTGTTATTTAACATTTAATTTAGCATTCTAAATGCTAAATGCCCAACAATTTCTAGACGAAAAATCTGTATTCTGATGTGTCAATCTGTCAAATTGAGACTGTCAATGTCAAATATTGTAAACATCACCACCGCACCGCAGCATATACTTTACTAAAATAAAATACTATATCTCAAATTAACAAGGGTTTAATGTAACAATATGGACGCGAAGGATGTTTGTGTGGAAATAGAGAACGATGAATTTTACAGTAAATTCTTAGATGAAACTGTAAAGCCAATAATAAGTGACAATTTGTCGGTGACTGATCAAGTGAACAGATTAGCGCAGGGGATAGAAAAACTAAGCAAAAGCCTAGAAAAGCAAGTTCTTGCCAAACACAATGATCTTCTAACTCAGGCCAGTCATATATCTGACTTAGAAGTAACTCTAGAGTCGGTACAATCTCAAGTGCAAGGACTACTACGCGGCGCTCAGAAACTGAAGGAGCATGTTCATACTCCTTACTATGCTTTGGAAAACCAAACTATGATGCTGGAAAGAGTACAATCTACATGCAATTTACTAAGACACTCTTCTAAAATATTATCTTTATGGAATAAACTGCAAGGCGTTAATGAAAACCCATCAAAAGAAGCCATCATTCTATTTGAACTAAATGAGCTGATCGGAGACTACGATTTCGAAGGTATCGATCTTCTTGATGAAGTATTGAAGGCAGTCCAGAACAGAAGAACCACTTTATTGACTAATTCAACAGAGTTATTGCAATCAAGTCTACTAAGCGGAGACAAAACTAAATTACTGCAATGTTTTAAAGTATTCCACAACCTGCAGTGTACTGAAGAACAGATCAAAAACACAGTTGATAAAATACTGAGTGATTTGAAAAAAGAAATCACCACTGCACTAAATGTTCAAATGGTGTCCATTGAAGTCAAAAAGTCCAGCTCTGGTAGAATTGCTCCGGGTAAAGCAAATATTATGAATGCTCAGGACTTCAAAATAAAACTATGGGACAACATCGAAAAGCTATTCAAGGTCGACATATACAACAGTTGCACTAAAGTGATAATGCTCCAGAATGTTGTAAATGAATTACATGCTATTGGCAACTTCCGAAACATAGCGAAGAACTTTTGGTCAGATCTATGTTTAGTGTTCAGCAGTGAACTTGAGAAGAGTCCCTCCACTGTCAGCCAGTCTGTTGAGATTGATTACCCAAGACTGCTTAAATGCTTCAATGATTTGCTCTCAAGATTAAAGTGCAAAGATCTAGAGATGAACCGCACATGTTTAACTAAGTGGGAGAACTCATTCCTGTCTAAATCTTTAGGTAAGCTGCTTGAACCTGTGAGGAGCATGTGGCATCTGTCACAGGTGCCTAATATGGACCAGATAGACAATGCCATCAGAGTTATTGCTGAAGCTTTGAGCATTTCACTGGGTGACAAACAATTGAGTATAAGTTTGGCCAACAGTGTGGCCAAGTCTATCAAACAGATGAATGTAGAGGCTGAACAGAGGCTCTCCATGGACAGTGACGTGGCACAGATCATAGAACCACCAACCAGCTCACAGCAGAAGAACGCTGACCTCTGTAATGCTTTGTACTACTTCTCATCACAAATCAAAAGAGTTCTTACAAATATGAATTCAATGTTGCCTCAGGAAAGTATACAAATTGTGCAAAACAGTTTAAAGAATATCTCCAGCATGCCAGTACTTCAGTTATTTGCAGAATCTATTAAGAACTCCCTCTACATTATACTGATGACAATGCATGATGAGCCTGATCTGATCAGAGCGGATGATCCCACTGGCAAATCACTGTCATGTTCCCCTTACATGAAGGAGCTACAACAATTTGTGTCCCGATGCAAAGATATCTACTTGTCAATGTTCAGTGAGAAGTCTGCTCTGAATGAGTGCTGTGCTAACATAGCAAGGGCTTGTATTGACCGGTTCATACAACATATTTGTAATGTGCGGCCCTTGAGCAAATTTGGAAGAGCAAAGCTGCAGATAGATTGTAAACACCTTGAAACAGCACTGACGCCTCTGGTCAATGACATCACAGAGCTTGGAGATCACCACAGGCAGTTGAAAGCTCTTCATCTTCTGTTAGAGAAGACTCCTCAAGAAATAGCCAAGAGTCAAGCTGAGGGAGCTTGTCTGCCATACTCCATGGTGATGATGTTCTTGTTCTCTCACGGTGGACACCAGCTGTTGGCCCCGCACACGTGTGCTGGGTGGAACATACAGAAGCTCATGCAGTGGCTCGACTCACATAAGAATGAGAGAGACAGACTTGAATTTGTAGCCGGAGCTCTGCAGCGTTACCAAAATCATGTGAGACAGAACCAGATCACTACTTATGATGAGGTGTATCCTGTGTTGTTGCAGCTGCTGGAAGATGGACGGAAAGCTTTAAAGTAATAAACTTACCACCAACAAAACACAAGCTCACATAGAATGACGCATATTTTAAAATTGCTTAATCTTTATTATATTATTGTGCCCAGTAACGGCAATAGGCTCGCCCCCTAGTAGGTGGGACCTAAAAAATTCATGGCGAATGTGGGTGTAATATTACACCTCTGCCTACCCCATCGGGAATACAAGCGTTAGTCTATAAAAAATTATATTATTTATATTGTAAGGAACATAGAATTAAAACAATTATTTATAAACCTAAGATGTTTATTAAAATAAACTTATACAAACAAAAACAACTCTTTATTGTAGTCCTCTTCTAAAACATGGCGGCGTGAATGGCATCCCTCACTTCGAATCTATTGCAATACTGATGACTTAGTTTCGGTCACGTTTAGCCACCCGCTACACAAAAAAAAGAAACTTTAATTAAAACTGGCGACATTCAAATATTTGGAAACATGCTGCGAGTATCTAATTTAGAAATGACAAAACTTAATTCGTCAAATTGTTTCAAAACCAGCCTACGAACCTGAATTAATGTAATAAAATAGTGTGCAAATGATTGTAACATAATTTTGAACCATGCTGTTTAAAGGTATATTTCCGTGCATCGATCCCGCGCGGCTGATACCACAACACTTAAGACTATGAGAGGTCTGCTACATTCAGTTGCATGCATAGAAATATAAAGGATAGAGTGGCAGAATAGTACCTAACTCAATACTGTGTCGTGTCCGCCGGTGGGAGAGAACGCAACAGTTAAAGAGAGATGGGGCATCTCTCTTTAACCACGCATGCTCTACATTCTACAATGGGGTTGGCAACTGTCAAAGTGTGTTGTGGTTGTGTCCCCTAACATTGAAATTGTTTAATAAAAACAACTTTTAAACTATTGATTACTGATATTAATAATAGTTACAGGTAGCACGCCATTGCGCAATGTTGATGTTGTGCATATACTGTTAGAGAGTGATGCAGGGGGCCTTTAACTGTAGCGTTCTCTCTCGCACCGATGGACACTCATTGGCACCTCTCTGCCACTCTATCCTTTATATCTCTATGGTTGTATGTCGCAGAACTGCGCGGCAATACACCTAAAGCTCACTAACCCTATACATACATGAGGTGCCTAATTCAGTGTTTTGAGGAGTGCACCTTATTTAGCATAACTTGTCGCTATATTATTCAGGCCATCAACGTGCTTTTATCAACAGCGCACATATGATGAAAGGTAACTTGAAAGACGTGCGAAAACAATATAAAATACCTACCATGTTGATGTGCCGGATATCCGTATCCGCGGATATCCGAGGAAGAAGAAAGATCCGTATCCGTTACTTTTCTCGCGGATCTTTTACGGATCGTTCACCTTATTAATTTTCAATTGATAGGATGGAATGCTAGGTGGTTAAATAGAATTAAAAAACTATTAAATTCCATTCAGAGTATTTTTAATATAATATATTGTTACTAGCTGACCCGGCAAACGTCGTTTTGCAATTTTTTTTTTTTTTTTGAAAAATAGATGTTGGCCTATTCTCATAGATACCGGATAAGCACAAAAAATTTCATCAAAATCGGTCAAGCCGTTTCGGAGGAGTATGGGAACGAAAACTGTGACACGAGAATTTTATATATTGTTCCGCCGGGCGTGCGTGACGTCAACTATTGTTTTAAGGTCGCGCGCACCGACATCGATTCAGTAAGAAAATGAAGATCCGTATCCGTATCCGCGGATATACATTATTAACGATCCGGCACATCACTAATACCTACCATAGCGTCTGTAATCATAACCCTGCATGATATCCTTTGGGTTTACGTGAATCTTACACATTGAAATTAAACTACTGTCTACGGATTTTATCGCGACACCACAAAGACACCACTAGAACACATAACGACACCGTGAACTCATTCAGCGTAAATAGTAACGTAACATCAATGGCTGAAAAATGTTCGGGTACTTTGAGATAACTCAATAACAGCAGTCATCCGAGACCAAGACCTCTGTAAAGAAATCGAAACGTCGGATAGTAATAAATAATGTAGTTTCTAGATCATTCGATTGAAATGTAATCTCAATATATTACGATAAAATCCATAGACTGTAGTTAAATTGTAATAACCCTGCATAGTCGGGAAAGTAAATCTCACAAAATAAAAAAGAAAATATTTATTATGATTTATGACTCAATAAAATACTTTTACAAATAACAACATTAACAGTCAGCATCGTCAACTTAAATGTTCTTCGTACAAACACGAAGCTATCTACAGCCGCGCTGCCAGTACTTTGTCTGATGTGATGATGCTCACCAGAATATCTAAATACAACTATTTTTACGGATATTTTTACTCTCTGGTTATAGTTGAATTTGCGCTACCTTTTCGATATTTTATAAAATAACTAGAGGACGCCAGCAGCAATGCCTACATTTTTTTTAACCCGTGGGAATTTCGGGAAATCCCTTCTTAGTGCACCCCTACGGTCCCCAAGGAACATACATGCCAAATTTCAGCTACCTGCGCCAAATAGTTTCGGCTGTAGCGTGTCTGTCAGTCAGTCAGTAACGCAGGGATTTTATATATTATTTAATTAGCAATAAGATGCTCGTTAAATAGCTGCAATGAAATCCGTATAAATTAGTTATATTTCTTCGCATACTATATTCGAAAATTCTACATAGGCTTTACAACAACAGATATCATAGATATCATTACTTACAATAAACAAATGCATAGACTTAAAACAAATTACACTGGACAGGTGAACACAACTAGATATGCGTGGCTGCTGTTTTTCTACAAACAAATGGTAATAATAAAAGTTGCTAAAACAATAAGCTACTTTATTTTACTCTCAAAACTTTGCTCATTTTATTTGATTCTATGAAATACACGGAAAATTAATAAATGAAATAAATGGAACAAATAAAAATAAGTACAAGTGTGGACACTCTGGTAATATAGAACTCCCATATTTTGACAAACACTTGGTCACATTTTAGAAATTGACATGATTATTAGGAACTAGAGGACGCCAGCAGCTACGCTTGCATTTTTTTTTAATTTACCCGTTTTGGCCGATCCCGTGGGCATTTTGGGCAATCCCTTCTTAGTGCACCCCTACGGTCCCCAAGGCGCTGCGCTCAATAGTTTTGGCTATAGCTTGTCTGTCAGTCAGTCAGTAACGCAAGGATTTTATGTATACAGATAACTAATGAAAATAGGTATAATAAGTTGATACACTACGTGCTATGCCTATAAAAAAAATATAATGTTGTACTACGTACGCGCAGGGATGTACGCGCTGGGGTATGTTGATATGTTGTAGATGGTCGCAAATCGCGGCTTTGGACGTTCGTCACCGCCAACCGGTCTAGCAATGTAAAATTTTATAATTGCATTTTAAACCGGAAAATAAACAAAATAAAAATTAACAAAAATAGATGACACGACGAAACTGATTCGTCTCAGTTGTCTTGATATAATCGAAGATCACTGGGGATATTTAGAGCGCGCTACAGTCGGGCACGCCACGATAGTGGCGGTAAGTCCCGTGGTTGATGAGTGGTTGGAGAGACGTCACGGCGTCCTCACCTTCCGGTTGACTCAAATCCTTACCGGCCATGGTTGTTTTGGCCGGTATTTGTGGAGGATAGGCCGGGAGGAAACGCCCGGATGCCACCATTGTGGCAGCAGCCGCGACCCTGTCGAAGACACGGCGTTGCATACTTTGGCGGAATGCCCAGCCTGGGCATCGCAGCGCCGTGATCTGGTCGCGGCTCTCAATACGGTTGTCCTCTCGCTCCCGGCCGTAGTTCTGTCTATGGTCCGGAGTGAGAGGTCTTGGAACGCCGTCGCCTCCTTCTGCGAAGCAGTCATGCTGAGCAAGGAGGCGGCGGAGCGGGAGAGGGAAATACATCGCCCTCTCCCCAACCGTAGGTCCGGGCGTCGGGGACGTCAAACAAGAGACGACCTCCGACCACCCTGAATTCAGTGCCTGCGGACGGTGAGCGCTGGGGCCGCTCCCTGTCCGCCAAAAGGCGGGAGGCGGCGCGTGTCCTCGCCGCTTCCCAAGTAGCTTTGTGAGGTGATGGAAGCGAGAAGTTTGATGGATGCAAGAAGTTTGATGGATGATTGCGAGATCATGACGAGACGGGGCCCGCCAACACCAACGGCGGGCCAATCCCGGGCGGGGTCGCGAGAAAGTATGCTAATCGCGAATCGCGTGACCCCGCCAACACACGGGACCCGTAGGGACACCGCGGTGGTTTTTAGTGGGTATGCCCCGAACGCCTGTAGGGGAGAGCCTCCACATACCTCCTCCGCCAGTCCCAAGCCCAGCCGTTTTAATGGCTGGGTTGGCGGAGTTGAGACGACTCATAAGGAGAGTTTACCACCGTAGTGAACAAAAAAAAAAAAAAAAAAAAAGAGCGCGCTACAGTACCATTTAAATGAGCAAAGTTTACAAGATTAACCAAATGTGATGCATATAACAGAGGCGCAGTAAATAACGACCAAAATGCAATAGGAAACTTCTGTAGGTATCAGACCAAATTCTTATGACCGTTTTCTCAAAATAAATAAATATTCACAATGTCTTTCATCCAAAAGCATTAATTTAATTTTACTATAAAGCTTTTTCCATCATACTTGGTATTTAACAATAATAGAAGCATACACCAGATTTGATTTCTATACATCGTATTAAAGCCACCAAAGTTGTATAATATTCAACGCTAAGTACTAAGTATCTACACTAGGTCCTAACTAACAGTATGTCTTATTGCGTAGCGGTACAGTCTATATTGGTTTAAACCTGTTGTTGTTCGAGCGCCACTTTGAACACGTCGTCGAAGCTGTTCACGAAGTGTATCTCCATGCCCTCCCTGATGAAGGCCGGCAGGTCGTCGAAGTCGCGCCGGTTCTCCTCCGGGAGGATGACGCACGTCACTCCCACACGCTTGGCCTGTACACAATATCGGTTATGTAAGCTTTACTTAAGAATTATGGACGCTAGACAAGACGAAATATGCTATCGCTGGTTCTAAGCTATCTACAAGGAAACAGAATGATAATGGAAATGTGAGACATTAGGTACAAATTGAATATTATATGTGATATCAACTCCTAACAACGTTAAATTATTGTTTCAGCTTATAATGCTACTGTGATGCATATCAGGATAGGACATTCAGACTGCGAAAGGCTGGTGATAATCAAAGATCGGAATCAGGGAGCTAACATTGTCAAAAGTATGGATATGCCTAATTTTTTAATGTGTTTTCGGAACTAGATTCTGGAAAATTTCGGAATTTTAATGGTGTTTTAAACTGTTAAAAAAATCTTCATTAAAAATCCCAAAATTTTCTGGAATCTAGTTCCGGAAACACATTTGAAAATTAGGCACATCCATACTTTTGACAATGTTAGCTTCCTTAATTCCGATCCTTGGTGATAATGCTTCCTTTTTTAAAGTAATGTGGTATTTCCAGCGGTGCTATAGTGAGGTAAGTGTACGTACGGCGATGATCTTCTCCTTGATGCCTCCGACGGGCAGCACCCGGCCCGTGAGCGATATCTCGCCCGTCATGGCGAGGTTGTCCCTCACCGGACGGCGGAGGGCGAGGGACGTGAGCGCGGCGGCGATGGTGGCGCCCGCGCTCGGACCGTCCTTGGGAGTGGCGCCCTCTGGCACGTGCAGGTGCAGGTGACTGGAGGGAGAATAAATCATCTTTTACCTCACGTGTCGGATTAAGAATACAAGTGACACCACTCACCATCCCATTTCATTGCGTAGATGTCTTAAGACTAACGAAAAATACACGTAAAATGAAATATCTTACGGAAAATGCGGCAAACTCGACATCAAACCTCTTCCTTTCCAGAACAACACGGTCCGGGCTAAGGTGCCACTCTTACACGGTGGAACAAATACAGTTTCGTGCGGTTGGTTAATCGAATAGCGATTCGATACCACCTATATTTGCCGAGCCATTAAGATGTGGCACTCATTATCTCCACGTGTTCCACTCTTGGCGGCGTGAAAAAGCTGACATCATAATTCATACATTATCATCGGCTAATGGTGATGAGTGATGTCTTCTTTGAATGTTATATAAAACTTCAGAAACATCTCAAGCTCTAGAAACGACAGAATCAATTACGGATCGCAAGTACGTTCGTGCGAGTAAAATTAATAAATCTAAATTTTGGACGCGTCATCGATACTAATACGATATTACTGGGCAATAAATAACACGCCAATAATGGGGCAAGAGTTATAGAGAAGCGTCAATGTTATCCATTGCCATTCATACGGTATTCAGTATAAATTGGTTTACTACAAAAGATCTGAAAAGTATTTACTTGCAGATCTAAATAAATCATGGAGATAACCAAAAGGATGACAAAAAGACGGTGTTCTCTATAGGCAAGGGGTATTAGCAATTCCAAGTCACAATGTGGAATGTTGCTATCACCGATCACTCGTTGAGAGAAATTTCAATCGAAATTTTAGAGGATTGGTTGACAGCACCTGCCTTGCTTACGTGGACGACATGATTATTATGAGACACACCATCGAGTCGAGAATCACGTTTGGCACTTAGGACATGTGTTGTCGAAGCTAGGAACATCCAACCCACAGGTAAAACCAAAAAAATATGTTATTTAGACGACGAGTAAACATTTTACTTTTCAAAGAACGATTGAACCAAAGCCGAATAAAGTTGCTGCCCTCAAGGGACGGTCGTCGTAGCAGAGATAGCTCCGCAAGGTGATGTTGTGAGATCACAGACAGCGGATAGATGCGGGTGGTCCAAGCCTTGAGGGAGGCCTATGGTCAGCAACGGACGTCCTTCGGCTGATATGATGATTCAAGAAGTAGTGTTTGGTCAAGTGTTAGTGTTACCTTCTATTGAGCAAGTGTTAGTGTTATCTAGTGTTGAGTAAGTGTTAGTGTTACCTGGCATTGAGGAATTTTTGTGGTTACCTGGTATTGAGGAAGGTGTTCCCCTGGTGGTGGTCGGCGAGGTAGTTCCTGGCGACGGTGAGCGCGATCTTGGCGGACTCCTTCATGACGTCGCCGAGGTGTCCCGTGAGCTCCAGGGAGCCGTGCTGTTGTGTTACCTGGTATTGAGGAAGGTGTTCCCCTGGTGGTGGTCGGCGAGGTAGTTCCTGGCGACGGTGAGCGCGATCTTGGCGGACTCCTTCATGACGTCGCCGAGGTGTCCCGTGAGCTCCAGGGAGCCGTGCTGTTGTGTTACCTGGTATTGAGGAAGGTGTTCCCCTGGTGGTGGTCGGCGAGGTAGTTCCTGGCGACGGTGAGCGCGATCTTGGCGGACTCCTTCATGACGTCGCCGAGGTGTCCCGTGAGCTCCAGGGAGCCGTGCTGTTGTGTTACCTGGTATTGAGGAAGGTGTTCCCCTGGTGGTGGTCGGCGAGGTAGTTCCTGGCGACGGTGAGCGCGATCTTGGCGGACTCCTTCATGACGTCGCCGAGGTGTCCCGTGAGCTCCAGGGAGCCGTGCTGTTGTGTTACCTGGTATTGAGGAAGGTGTTCCCCTGGTGGTGGTCGGCGAGGTAGTTCCTGGCGACGGTGAGCGCGATCTTGGCGGACTCCTTCATGACGTCGCCGAGGTGTCCCGTGAGCTCCAGGGAGCCGTGCTGTTGTGTTACCTGGTATTGAGGAAGGTGTTCCCCTGGTGGTGGTCGGCGAGGTAGTTCCTGGCGACGGTGAGCGCGATCTTGGCGGACTCCTTCATGACGTCGCCGAGGTGTCCCGTGAGCTCCAGGGAGCCGTGCTGTTGTGTTACCTGGTATTGAGGAAGGTGTTCCCCTGGTGGTGGTCGGCGAGGTAGTTCCTGGCGACGGTGAGCGCGATCTTGGCGGACTCCTTCATGACGTCGCCGAGGTGTCCCGTGAGCTCCAGGGAGCCGTGCTGTTGTGTTACCTGGTATTGAGGAAGGTGTTCCCCTGGTGGTGGTCGGCGAGGTAGTTCCTGGCGACGGTGAGCGCGATCTTGGCGGACTCCTTCATGACGTCGCCGAGGTGTCCCGTGAGCTCCAGGGAGCCGTGCTGTTGTGTTACCTGGTATTGAGGAAGGTGTTCCCCTGGTGGTGGTCGGCGAGGTAGTTCCTGGCGACGGTGAGCGCGATCTTGGCGGACTCCTTCATGACGTCGCCGAGGTGTCCCGTGAGCTCCAGGGAGCCGTGCTGTTGTGTTACCTGGTATTGAGGAAGGTGTTCCCCTGGTGGTGGTCGGCGAGGTAGTTCCTGGCGACGGTGAGCGCGATCTTGGCGGACTCCTTCATGACGTCGCCGAGGTGTCCCGTGAGCTCCAGGGAGCCGTGCTGTTGTGTTACCTGGTATTGAGGAAGGTGTTCCCCTGGTGGTGGTCGGCGAGGTAGTTCCTGGCGACGGTGAGCGCGATCTTGGCGGACTCCTTCATGACGTCGCCGAGGTGTCCCGTGAGCTCCAGGGAGCCGTGCTGTTGTGTTACCTGGTATTGAGGAAGGTGTTCCCCTGGTGGTGGTCGGCGAGGTAGTTCCTGGCGACGGTGAGCGCGATCTTGGCGGACTCCTTCATGACGTCGCCGAGGTGTCCCGTGAGCTCCAGGGAGCCGTGCTGTTGTGTTACCTGGTATTGAGGAAGGTGTTCCCCTGGTGGTGGTCGGCGAGGTAGTTCCTGGCGACGGTGAGCGCGATCTTGGCGGACTCCTTCATGACGTCGCCGAGGTGTCCCGTGAGCTCCAGGGAGCCGTGCTGTTGTGTTACCTGGTATTGAGGAAGGTGTTCCCCTGGTGGTGGTCGGCGAGGTAGTTCCTGGCGACGGTGAGCGCGATCTTGGCGGACTCCTTCATGACGTCGCCGAGGTGTCCCGTGAGCTCCAGGGAGCCGTGCTGTTGTGTTACCTGGTATTGAGGAAGGTGTTCCCCTGGTGGTGGTCGGC
The DNA here is from genome assembly GCA_944739405.2 of Euclidia mi. NCBI lineage: Eukaryota > Metazoa > Arthropoda > Insecta > Lepidoptera > Erebidae > Euclidia > Euclidia mi. Next base: position 128,100,320 of record OX123181.2, read on the forward strand.
GAGGTAGTTCCTGGCGACGGTGAGCGCGATCTTGGCGGACTCCTTCATGACGTCGCCGAGGTGTCCCGTGAGCTCCAGGGAGCCGTGCTGTTGTGTTACCTGGTATTGAGGAAGGTGTTCCCCTGGTGGTGGTCGGCGAGGTAGTTCCTGGCGACGGTGAGCGCGATCTTGGCGGACTCCTTCATGACGTCGCCGAGGTGTCCCGTGAGCTCCAGGGAGCCGTGCTGTTGTGTTACCTGGTATTGAGGAAGGTGTTCCCCTGGTGGTGGTCGGCGAGGTAGTTCCTGGCGACGGTGAGCGCGATCTTGGCGGACTCCTTCATGACGTCGCCGAGGTGTCCCGTGAGCTCCAGGGAGCCGTGCTGTTGTGTTACCTGGTATTGAGGAAGGTGTTCCCCTGGTGGTGGTCGGCGAGGTAGTTCCTGGCGACGCACTATGGTTCGTCTAGAACAAGCTAGCTAGACAAAATTATTTTATTTGATTTTTATGTCTAGATGCGGTTAATAAGCAAAGATATAAGGTTTTTGGTACTTTTTTCAAGGCAGTTTGTCATTTGAGCTGGTATCATGAAAAAAAAAAACATTTATCGGGCATATGTGTATAATATATTTTTTGAACATTTTATAAAGTGATTTATCCCTCGACGTCGCTATAAAATCTAATAACAGATGCATAAAATATCTAAGAACTAAATCTATTACTCATTATCATCACTATCATCAGATGAATCATCCATTGAATAGTCATGATCGTGAGGGGCAGAACTATGAAAAGTAGAAATCATATTAACATTTTGTTCCTTACAGCTAGGTGGGACAATTAAATCTAATACTTCAGTTGGAAGCGTACCTATTTTCTTCCGAGGAACTTCTCGTAAACCGTTTATTACAGGGTCAGATGTTATCAATAACATATTAAGTAAATCTCTATTCGTAGCCTCCCGTGATCGCTTTCGTGTGTTGTGCTCACGAAATCTTCTGCAGTCCTTATTCCGAGCTTCCTGTGCTTCCTCGGAAAGCTGGCCTATAGGTAGAAGGGACGATCTAATTACTTCGCCACTGTGCAAAAGTATTTTGTGGACAGTAGCGGGCATGTAATACCATGAATAGAGATTTACATAAAGTTGTCTAGTTTCTTGAGCTAAGTTAACGAATTTTTCAATATTTATATCATATCCCGATGATAAAGTGCGAAGTAGTATGCCAAATTTTTGTATTAGTGAAACATCTAACCCTGTAATATCGGCACTAGCCTCGGGATTTCCAAAAAATCTTCGCGCGGTGTTCCCGTCATTAGTGTTACCGAACCCTGGTTTTGGTTTGTCTACAATCAAGCCCATTTCGCTTTTAAATCGTTTTTTAATGTCATCTGAACGTTGTTTCACACTAGCTTTGTCTTCGGCTGTTCTTAACTGCCATTTTTTTATATTTAGTCGATAGCTAATGTGAAGCAAGCATTCAAAGCACCTTATCCAAGCGTGCAACGTAGACAAACCAAAACCAAGATTATCTTTGTCCGCAGCAAACTCTTTTGACAGATCATTCATCATTGTTGGAGTTGCCCCACAAATAAAACATTTTTGTGAGGAAGAAGTTTCGGTCAGAGCATTGCAAACTTTTCCGTCAATCATTGTTAAAAGCATAACATGTGTGACAGATACTTCGGTCTCCATCACCTTGCAGGTTGTCGGCAATAAAGCGTTTATCTCTTCTAAAACCTTATTGGTTTCCGAAATCGTAAAATCTTTCGTTTCCTTAGAAAAGATAAACTTTATTGGTCGACAATACATTGTAGAACAGGGCCGAGGATTCTGCCACACAATATTACCACTTTCATCTTTCAATTGAAGAGGAACGAAAGAAAATACAAATAAAAACTCGTCACTATCGTCACAATTAGTGAATTTTTGTTTGTACATACTATGACCGGAACTTCCATCACAACCCCATTTACTGATTAATGTGAATGACGTGCAAGGTAACAGACTATGAACAACTTCTTGTTGTGCTGAAACTAAACGTTCGGCAGTCTTATCAAGAATTGCCTGAACTTTGATTTCAGCATGCGTTTCATTGACTGTAATTTGTTCACCTGACGGGTAGCAGGCTATTTTAGCCTTTCTAACACTGTACATTGACGGAAACACCTTATGTCCAGCTTTAATACTCCACTTCCGAGTCTGCTTATAGCTATGGCTACTTGATTTACTATCAACGTAGTACGCTAAAGCTTCCTCACTTGTTAAACTCCTGGGGGCACTTTCTTCACTCGTGGTCTTGGTTATTGAAGGATCACTAGTCACATCTTTAATTTGACGTGCTACACTTCTCTGACCCGAGATTCGAGCTGACACTTCAGCGGCGTAAATTAATTCACTAGCACTTCTGGACTGTAATAGATCGTCTACACGTCGTCTCTTCGTTTTGAGACTAGAATGTTCAAAATCTTTAGTAGGTCTTCCGGGTCCCGGTTCTCCAGATGTAGTTGGCAGAGATAAATAAACGGACACATCGAAAGATATGTCAAGACCCTCCAGCCACGTCGAATACTTTTGTAGGAATCGCTCTCGATTTCTTCCACAGCTGCTCCACTTTTCAGCAAATTTCGTTGAATATCTTGAGATTAGTACTTTAATATCTCGCAGAGACTGCTCCGTAACACCATCAAAATTATATCTCAAAGATATAAACCGAAAGAGCTCCTCATTCCGCGTTTCCTTCGGGTGTTTCAGCCATTCTTCGAAAAAATCCATTCTTGAGACGGTAAAAACTGTTGAAAGAAAAAAATAAATAAAAATTAGTTGTGCAAATATATCGCAATGAATTTTTTTACGTATAACTACTAGACACTTATGAGAATCGTATATGATAGGTTCTACGGTGGGGACAAGTGGGGACATGTTATTATTTGACCGATGAATTTGAAAAAATGAGTAAAAAAGTGGGTGAAAATTCAAACATTTCATTTTATAAGACTAAAGAATGAAGTTCCCATGTTGAAAATGAAATAAAATATAACTACTTACCCTTACGTATACAATCCATCACAAAAACACTTTCACAAATTTCTTTTAGTGACATAAACAATGCTATCAAATATGATGTAAAAATGCAAATGAATGCCCTTTAAATAGTCAACATCTTATAAACATACCTTAATGACGCTCTTAATGAGGGTAGTATTGATAATTAATAGGTGTTATCCTCAATGTATAGGGGTAATGAGTTCGTAATAGTAATTAACTTCCAGGAATTTAAGAGTTGTTTTTGTCTAGCTAGCTTGTTCTAGACGAACCATAGTGCGACGGTGAGCGCGATCTTGGCGGACTCCTTCATGACGTCGCCGAGGTGTCCCGTGAGCTCCAGGGAGCCGTGCTGTTGTGTTACCTGGTATTGAGGAAGGTGTTCCCCTGGTGGTGGTCGGCGAGGTAGTTCCTGGCGACGGTGAGCGCGATCTTGGCGGACTCCTTCATGACGTCGCCGAGGTGTCCCGTGAGCTCCAGGGAGCCGTGCTGTTGTGTTACCTGGTATTGAGGAAGGTGTTCCCCTGGTGGTGGTCGGCGAGGTAGTTCCTGGCGACGGTGAGCGCGATCTTGGCGGACTCCTTCATGACGTCGCCGAGGTGTCCCGTGAGCTCCAGGGAGCCGTGCTGTTGTGTTACCTGGTATTGAGGAAGGTGTTCCCCTGGTGGTGGTCGGCGAGGTAGTTCCTGGCGACGGTGAGCGCGATCTTGGCGGACTCCTTCATGACGTCGCCGAGGTGTCCCGTGAGCTCCAGGGAGCCGTGCTGTTGTGTTACCTGGTATTGAGGAAGGTGTTCCCCTGGTGGTGGTCGGCGAGGTAGTTCCTGGCGACGGTGAGCGCGATCTTGGCGGACTCCTTCATGACGTCGCCGAGGTGTCCCGTGAGCTCCAGGGAGCCGTGCTGTTGTGTTACCTGGTATTGAGGAAGGTGTTCCCCTGGTGGTGGTCGGCGAGGTAGTTCCTGGCGACGGTGAGCGCGATCTTGGCGGACTCCTTCATGACGTCGCCGAGGTGTCCCGTGAGCTCCAGGGAGCCGTGCTGTTGTGTTACCTGGTATTGAGGAAGGTGTTCCCCTGGTGGTGGTCGGCGAGGTAGTTCCTGGCGACGGTGAGCGCGATCTTGGCGGACTCCTTCATGACGTCGCCGAGGTGTCCCGTGAGCTCCAGGGAGCCGTGCTGTTGTGTTACCTGGTATTGAGGAAGGTGTTCCCCTGGTGGTGGTCGGCGAGGTAGTTCCTGGCGACGGTGAGCGCGATCTTGGCGGACTCCTTCATGACGTCGCCGAGGTGTCCCGTGAGCTCCAGGGAGCCGTGCTGTTGTGTTACCTGGTATTGAGGAAGGTGTTCCCCTGGTGGTGGTCGGCGAGGTAGTTCCTGGCGACGGTGAGCGCGATCTTGGCGGACTCCTTCATGACGTCGCCGAGGTGTCCCGTGAGCTCCAGGGAGCCGTGCTGTTGTGTTACCTGGTATTGAGGAAGGTGTTCCCCTGGTGGTGGTCGGCGAGGTAGTTCCTGGCGACGGTGAGCGCGATCTTGGCGGACTCCTTCATGACGTCGCCGAGGTGTCCCGTGAGCTCCAGGGAGCCGTGCTGTTGTGTTACCTGGTATTGAGGAAGGTGTTCCCCTGGTGGTGGTCGGCGAGGTAGTTCCTGGCGACGGTGAGCGCGATCTTGGCGGACTCCTTCATGACGTCGCCGAGGTGTCCCGTGAGCTCCAGGGAGCCGTGCTGTTGTGTTACCTGGTATTGAGGAAGGTGTTCCCCTGGTGGTGGTCGGCGAGGTAGTTCCTGGCGACGGTGAGCGCGATCTTGGCGGACTCCTTCATGACGTCGCCGAGGTGTCCCGTGAGCTCCAGGGAGCCGTGCTGTTGTGTTACCTGGTATTGAGGAAGGTGTTCCCCTGGTGGTGGTCGGCGAGGTAGTTCCTGGCGACGGTGAGCGCGATCTTGGCGGACTCCTTCATGACGTCGCCGAGGTGTCCCGTGAGCTCCAGGGAGCCGTGCTGTTGTGTTACCTGGTATTGAGGAAGGTGTTCCCCTGGTGGTGGTCGGCGAGGTAGTTCCTGGCGACGGTGAGCGCGATCTTGGCGGACTCCTTCATGACGTCGCCGAGGTGTCCCGTGAGCTCCAGGGAGCCGTGCTGTTGTGTTACCTGGTATTGAGGAAGGTGTTCCCCTGGTGGTGGTCGGCGAGGTAGTTCCTGGCGACGGTGAGCGCGATCTTGGCGGACTCCTTCATGACGTCGCCGAGGTGTCCCGTGAGCTCCAGGGAGCCGTGCTGTTGTGTTACCTGGTATTGAGGAAGGTGTTCCCCTGGTGGTGGTCGGCGAGGTAGTTCCTGGCGACGGTGAGCGCGATCTTGGCGGACTCCTTCATGACGTCGCCGAGGTGTCCCGTGAGCTCCAGGGAGCCGTGCTGTTGTGTTACCTGGTATTGAGGAAGGTGTTCCCCTGGTGGTGGTCGGCGAGGTAGTTCCTGGCGACGGTGAGCGCGATCTTGGCGGACTCCTTCATGACGTCGCCGAGGTGTCCCGTGAGCTCCAGGGAGCCGTGCTGTTGTGTTACCTGGTATTGAGGAAGGTGTTCCCCTGGTGGTGGTCGGCGAGGTAGTTCCTGGCGACGGTGAGCGCGATCTTGGCGGACTCCTTCATGACGTCGCCGAGGTGTCCCGTGAGCTCCAGGGAGCCGTGCTGTTGTGTTACCTGGTATTGAGGAAGGTGTTCCCCTGGTGGTGGTCGGCGAGGTAGTTCCTGGCGACGGTGAGCGCGATCTTGGCGGACTCCTTCATGACGTCGCCGAGGTGTCCCGTGAGCTCCAGGGAGCCGTGCCCCTTGTCATCGCCCGACGTGCTGTTGCGCAGGGCCGTCTCGATGTATAGTGTACTGCCACCTGCACAACGCAACAAAATAACTACCTAATGTTTGACAAGATAGCCTAGAACTCAGCACCATAGGGGGCACGAGGGGTAGTTACCCCTCTCTAGAGATAAAAAAATCCCTCCAATTTATACTTTACTCATTTTCCATATCAACTTGAACTAACGCCATCGGCTGGCTATGCCCTTGCTAGGATTTTTTCTTTCTTTTTCGCATAAGTGTGCGGCCTACTCTAGCGTCGTCGCTTGACGCATGGTCTAACGATAGTTGTCTTGGGCCTAGAACCGGAACCGACACTGTACGCGTGCGCGCTGATGTTAATGAAACACATTCGGTCACCTATCCAAGTGATGACCTGTGTGAACGTTTATTCGATTCTAATATTAATAACTAATATAAAGTGTAAAGTAAGTGATGATGTTAAAGACCATATCGAATACACATATAAATAGCTAGTGCGTGTTACCCATGGCGGTCCAGGCGAGTCCCATGACGACCCCTGGCGGAGTGACGTCGTACATGCGGTCGTGCTTGAACGTCGGCTTGCCCACGAGCTCTGCGAGGTTGTGCTCGGTGACCGTCATGCCCTGCGCCTCCTCCTTCACTATCTTGTACGCCACCTTGCGCGCGATCTGAGAACCATCACCGAACAACGCTATAAGGGGGCGATCATCGATTTGGAGACGTACGTTTACTACGCAGACGAGGTGGTTTTGTCCGAGGGATATCTATTGTCCGCTCTGTAGGTGCTATTAGTTCGTCGTGTCCGTTACTGGTGCGATGAATTAGTAAGGATTAAAAAGTACACCGAAAGATCTTTCCTCATCTGCGTATGCCATTATATACCCAAACAGAATCTATTAAACAAAAACGAAGCGATAACTCACAAAAACAGTAGCCATCTTGTATTCAAGGCGAGATTGCTCTTATGGGTTGAATGTTTCACCACTGTTTAAGACGTTACTAACGGTAATGGTGAAAAAGTATTATTCACAAAAATCAAAAATCAATATGTATTGGGACAGCTTGAACGAAAGGGGACCTAGTACGTCCCCTTGAGGTACGATAAATTTAACTGAAATTAGAGCTGAAGAAGTTCTAATTATAATTACTTTTTGTAGCTAAGTTAATTGAATATATTTTATTGTACTGTTTTGTGCTTTTGATATCAAAAGCCTAAAATTTAGAGAACAATGCCGCATGTCAAATATTTTGAGCAAGATATTGTGATCGACGTAATCGAAAGCTTTAGTCATGTATATTAGGCGAGTATGTCGTTCATACAAAAATTAAAAACATATAAATTAACGATTCGAGATTTTAGTTAAAAGAACGATTGACTCTCAATGTTGGTTTTTACGACGAAGTCAATAGAATCGAAGAGTCGACGCCGACGTTCCGTGTGTGCTCTGACTGACTGAGTTCTTAGTAGGTAAGGTTGTAATGGATAGTTACGTACTAAGGTCTTTGGTCACTTTTGTCGAGGATTTGGTTAAAGAAAGCTTGCGAACAGTATAGTAGAGGCTTGAGTATAATTCGCGCGTTCTATGTTGGCTGGGCTGGCCTTAGTCATTAGCGACTGCGTAATAACGGGAGACTCGGGAGGTCTAGTACTTTATTGTATAAGCGCGAATTTATCACAGTGGCTTATGTCAGGCTGATCAACAAAGAATACACGAGGCGTACCTACTTCGGAGTTCGGTTAGCTTCGTGGAATCTAGTTCACGAGTGGGATAAAAGGGGTTAAGTAAGACTCTGTGCGGTGCGGATGCTGGGCTACAAAGTCCGACATGCCACACTAGCCGTTCTGTTCTTCCTGTTCAGCTAAGTGCTCCTTGGGTGACCTGTATGGGGCAACAACCAGCGACATCGCTGTGGCAGATAATTGATCGTACACTATTTAAATCGCAATTGACATCACAAGAAATAGAATGCATGTCTATGACACATTGTCATAGACACAGAATGTTACTAAATTAACACATCACTACAACCGCGTAACATCACTACGCGGGGTCGGCGCAAGCGACGAGACGCCCAACAGAGAACACACGGACAGATCTCGTGCTGAATATTGTCGGGGCTATTGCACATTTGTAACGAACCATACTAGATTTACGCTAAATACAGTCCACTCAGTCGAAGATCGCACGTACCTTCTCGATGTGTTTCTGCAGGTTCCGCACGCCACTCTCCCTGCAGTACGAGCGGATGAGCGCGTGTAGCGCGTCAGGCTTCAGCTCCAGCTGTTCCTTGGTCAGACCACACGCGGTCCGTGCGGTGGGCAGGAGGTACTGCTGCGCTATCGCCAGCTTCTCCTCCGCCACGTAGCCTGCGCACACCGCAAGGTATTAGTCAGGGCTCGGGAACTGGCTCATTCTATTTACGCTATTTCAAGACAGGTTTTGATTCCGCCCTCTGCGTGCAGTTCACGTGGCCATAATTGACATATGACACACGACACTGTAGATCTATATCTGTGCACGACACGGAAACGGTGAAACCACATGCGTCTCTACGTCTTATACTTACTATTTTCTTTAATGGGGGAGGGGGATAGGGTTCTCATTTGCATTTTAAGAAGGGAATCCTTAAGCCTAGTGAGAAGTTTACCAAGAAAACACCAAAAAGTCTTTCTCAGATAGTGTATATATTTTTGGAGTTTACCGGACATGTCGATGAGCTCCATGCGGTCCCTGAGCGGCTCGGGTATATGTTCGACGACGTTGGCGGTGCAGATGAACAGCACGCGCGACAGGTCCACGGGCACATCCAGATAGTGGTCTAGGAAGTTCGCGTTCTGCTCCGGGTCCAGCAGCTCCAGCAGTGCTGATGACGGGTCGCCGTGCACGCCTCTACATACACCCAAGCAAGGATTAATTCCATCTCCTTGCCTTTGTCCCAATTTATTTGGGGTCGGCACAGTACGTCCTTCACTTCTATACTTATCTGTCGCTCGCATCTGATCATTTACCCCTTTCCCTTTCATACCCAACCCCACATATCTATCCATCCATCCTTTCCTCTTTTCATATCAGCCTATCCATCCATCCATCTTTTCCTTGGCTTCCCCCTCCCTTTCCATCCCTCTAACCTCACTTCATATTCATCACTTGTATACATATCATCTCTTCGCATTATATGTCCATACCAAGCCAAACGTGTCCTTATCTTTCATTCGCTTCCCTCTCGACTCTCCTAAAACATCTTGTGCCACACACTTTATACAATTACTTATCTTTCATATCGCCCATTTCAATCATTTTATCTACCATTCTATCCCTGAACTCTACTACACATGCATTCGTCTCTAACATATGCCATATTACTTTTGAGGATAGGTGCTCCTATGTTCTTTTTGAGCTTAGCCGCTTTTATATGCGACCACTAGAAGTCTATGCTGTGAGACTAGCAAGGATTGATATATATCACAATGATACACGCCAAAATAATGACAATTTCATTAATCGATTTATGTTTACATTTTAATTGCCAATTTACTGATACCGGTTGATAGGAAAATGACGTTATACTCCATAGTTCATAAAAAAACAAAAGTACTAACAAAAGACAATTTCTCTTGAAATTTTATGATAGGTATGTGTTTACTTTGACTAGTTGGAAACATGCATATCTGAAAAGATGATTCCAAAATATTTGCAAAGAACATGGTAATAATATTAATGTGTCGTGATTAGATTGTTAATTTTCCGATTATTGGTTTTAGTTAAATGTAATCTAAGTAAAATCAATATATCGCAATAGAATCCGTAAACCTTTTTGATTTTAATGTTAATTTTCCCTTGCTAAACGGTGATTCGGGGGCAGCAGTAGCAGAGATTTAAACTGTCCCACTTCTGCCCACAAAACTATTTGTGCTGATAATGTAAGGCAGAGTGTGAAGATGGACTGCGTCGTTGGTCTCGCGTCGTAAAAGTGCGCGTGGGATTGGGAGGTCTCGGGTTCGATTCCCGGGTCGGGCAAAGTGTTATTGGGTTTCTCCGTTAAGAAATTTTCAGTAGCAGCACGGAGTCTGGTAACGTGCCCGGTGCGAAAATAGGCTCGCCCCTTATTACGTGGTACCTAAAATTCATGGCGAAATATGGGTGTAATATTACACCTCTGCCTACCCCTTTGGGGATACAGGCGTGAGTCTATAAAAAATAAAATAATAAAAGTGTGTAGATGGTGTTAATTATCGCTTGCTAAACGATGAAGGAAAACATCGTGAGGAACCTGCATGTCTGAGAGTTCTCCATAATGTTCTCGAAAGACATGTGAAGTCTGCCAACCCGCACTTGGCCAGCGTGGTGGACTATGGCCTTTTACCCTTTTCATAGTGAGAAGAGGACCGTGCCCAACAGTGGGACAGTATAAATGGCTGATGATGATGATGTAGATGGTGATTGGTACTAACTTGCCGATCTTGTCGACCTCGTCGATGAGCACGAGCGGGTTCTCAGTCTTGGTCTTCTTGAGACACTGCACGATCTTGCCGGGCATGGCGCCCACGTACGTGCGGCGGTGGCCCTTGATCTCCGCCACGTCCGTCATGCCGCCCACCGAGAACCGGAAGTACTGCCGGTTCAGCGCGCGCGCTATCGAACGAGCTGCAACACACATACACACACACAAGGACGTACAGCGACGGATAAACGCTTGACACTTGGTTATCAAGGGTGATAAAAGGGCATTTTCGTAGAAGGAAACAGATGCGGCGAGGTTTTGAAACCTACAGCTTTCTATCCAACTGTAGATCCGCCGTTATGTATGTGTCGTTACATCGTCATACATACATACATATCGTCCATATAATAGCACACACTCCGTGTATCAAATGTTGAATGTTTAAAAATAAATTAAAACAGATATTAATACAAAAATGCTATTATACTGTCAATGAGTTCTTGGATGATAAAAATTGTTTTAATCTAATATATAAAATTCTCGTGTCACAGTTTTCGTTCCCATACTCCTCCGAAACGGCTTGACCGATTTTGATGAAATTTTTTGTGCTTATCCGGTATCTTTATACATGTATTAAAAAAAAAAAAAATTTTTGCAAAACTACGTTTGCCGGGTCAGTTACTTACTTATAATATTTTAAATTGATGTTACTTCTTATATCTTTTTTTTTATTTATTAATTTTAAAACATAAACGATGACATACATTTGATTATACTTTTTATTCTATTATTTTAACTTAATAACTCCATTTACTTACTAACATGAACTACGATTGAGATTTTTATTTTACATTTTACTTGGTTACTGACATGAATTTTTGACATTTTTATTGCTTTATTATCAAATTTGATTATTTTTGTTTTATATTTGATCAAGTTTGACATTGTAATGTATATTTTTTTTTAGAAAAGTCAATATATTCATACGCCTATTTAGGCAATTTTGGTGAAACAATTTAATAATGTGTGAGCATGTAATACCCAAAATGCAATGAATGAATAAATGATTATGATTGTCATTTAAGGCTACGTGCGAGAATATATGAACTCAAAACTCTCTCGTACTCATAAAAAAATACTGATATTAAGCGAACAATGTGATTGTGATACGACACTTGTGCGTTTAGCATTCTAAGCTGAGCCGCATTTAAAATTTAAGGCTAAAAGAGAATAGAACTAAGTTAAGCCTTTGATTATGTGAATCACAGTACCTATGCACTCTGATGAAATTAAACAAATGTTGCAAATAAAATCAAGCTCTTAATTAGTTAAACTATTAAGGCATTCCTTTTAATTCAATAAAAAGAAAGGCTTTGACATCTCTAAATCTGCGCTAACTATCTGTGGAGGATCTCAAGGAGCAACTTTGGGCCCAATGCACAAGATTTATAAAATATAACAATGATCTATTGTTTGCAGATCATCATCATCAGCCTTTAACAGTCCACTACTGGACTAGGCCTCTCCTTTGAAAGGAGGAATTGACCTACTATATCACGCTGGCCAAACGGGTTGGTATAGGGTATGTATCAAGTTTTCCTTCTCTTATAGTGCTGTTCTCTGCATAGTATGCTTCCTTTGTCGGCTCTTACGACACCCATGGGATGACATGGGGTGGTGATATTCCGTATTCTTATTCCGTCCTCAATGTTTGCAGATAAATGTAATTTATTTTTGGGATTTAGAATCAGTAACAAAGCAAAAGCTATAAGAGAACTAGAAGTGATATAAGTACATATATCCAGCGGAAAATGAAGTGCAAATATAAAAATACAGACACATCATTGCGACAGCGGAAATTCGTGTACTTGGTGAGGCAAGTACACATACATATCTTTGATGACGCTGTGGAAACCCGTTGTGCCTTGACTATGCCACTATAGGATAGGCAGGACCGAGGTGACGACAGACAAGGTGTAGCACACTCTCCCCTAAAGGTGTTTGGGACATACTCCAGTCCAATGCGGGGTTCTAAAAGTCTCTTTAGTGGCAGAGTCACAAGAACCGCGATAAGGCAGAAGTATACGTACCAATGCTGGTCTTGCCGACGCCGGGCGGTCCGTGGAAGCACAGGATCTTGCCCTGCGTAGTGCCTTTAAGCTGCGACACGGCGATGAACTCCAGGATGCGCTTCTTGATGTCCTCCATGCCGTAATGGTCCTCGTCCAGGATCACCTGCGCGTCGCTCAGCTTCAGGTTCTCCTCCGACGTCACACCCCACGGGAGGGACGTCAGCCAGTCCAGGTAGCACCGCGTCACACTGCGACACAACGATCAATGTGTAGAGTTTTCCATACGTCGGCTTAACGACACATATATCAGCTTCAAATGCAAGTCAAACAATTTGGTATGTTTTGGATTTTGGCAATAACCTAGAATGAAGGGGCCTGTGTGTGTGGACTCACTTGAACTCGGAGGAGTGGCTCTCGAGGAAGTTGAGCTTGTTGAGCTCCTCGTCGATGACAGCTTGCACGGCGGCGGGCACGGCGCGTCCCGCCAGTCGCTCGCGGAACTTGTCGCCGATCGCGTCCTTGTCGTCCTTCTCTAAGCCCAGCTCCTTCTTTATCACCTGCGACATTTACCACACGTGGCATTATATGACACAATTATTGTCATCAGTCCGCAGTCCATTAGCCCACCATTAACAAACTTGCGTCATTTTACCAGTATGAGCGTGACTTGGTCTGCCGTTCGTAAAAGGTCGCCACTTGGATGGGTGACCGGGTGTGACATTTAAATCAGAGCGCTACCGTCCTTTAGAAAGCTCGTAAAGCTGTCGGTCCCGGTTTTTTTTTTCAGGACACGAATGGTTAGGTCATGTTGGAGGCCTTCGGGCGGTCTGAAATCTCCGACACTCAGATCGAGATGGCCACTCACTCACACGAAATAAAGAGAATAGGTTTCAAAGGTTTCGAAAGATTACAGGTGAGATTTCATTAAATTGCCACGGGATCGGGAAAACTGGTTAAATTGTCGAAATGTCTAAAAGTGTGTGTACCTTGAGTTGTTCGTGCAGGATGTACTTGCGGTGCTGCTGCTTGACCTTCTCCTCGACCTCCTTGCCAATCTTCTGCTGCAGCTTCGACAGCTCGTACTCCTTCTTCAGCAGTGACAGCGACATCATCAGGCGCTTCGGGATCTAAAAGCACATTATAACCGTGTACGGCATGAGCAAATGTGCCCGCCGCTCTTACATGCACGTAAAACAATAAAAAAAAAATTCAATATGTTGCAGTGGAGAAGATAGAGAGCTCAAGCAAAAAAAGCATATTTTCCCCTAAAGACAAGCAAACTTTTAGTGATTCCCTTGATAAAACCTTCTTTCATCATGTGGGGAAGAAACCCTACATGATTAAACCTTCTTTCATCATGTGGGGAAGAAACCCTACATGATAAAACCTTCTTTCATCATGTGGGGAAGAAATCCCACTGGCTCCACCACTGTTACATCAATCAAAAACTTGTCCTTTTTTATTTTGACACACAAGACTTTCAGAAGGTGATCAAAATCTTTACATGCCTGTCTTTGTGGGAGCAAGGGCTTCATTAACCGCTGTATATGAAGATAGTGAGCACTGGCATGGAGCAATTATATCGACTCACATCCATCTCCTCGAGCACGGCCTGCAGTTCCTGCGGCTCGGCGCCGGTGAGCGCGGCGCCGAGGTCGCTGAGGTACACGGGGTTGTCCACCACGCGCTGCCCCTGCGCCAACATGTGGTGCAGCGACTCCCTGCAACACACACACACACACATGCTCGTAACTACCCGCACACCTTGACGTACAAGGGCATGCTCGTACGTAGGAGGGATCGTTTGTTGAACATCTTAAGAAATATTGCTTTTAGTTGTTGAGAAAGCAAGTCTTGAAAATATTTATTTTGATATGGATGTCGGATAATTTAACTATTCATAGTAATGAGAGTAAGGCTCACATAGACAGGTATAGTCTTGCCCTCTGGTGTCTATCGGGTATGATATGCTCGCAGCACGTGCGGAATGAATGTGAGTATCAACAAAATACGAGCGATACGCTCTATAGGCTCGCGACAAGATCGCCGCGTGCACGCTGCGTAGGCGTTGTTCACGCGTCGCCGAACACGCACATTCGACAAAAGCAAAATTTTTTTAAAGATTACTCCCGCACTAGGACTAAGCCCTGTGTCGCGGGTGAATTTACAAACATACAATTAACGGACACAATGAACACTCGAAACAAAAATTGATGAATTGAATGAGATGAAAACCCACAACACTCGCCGCAGTGTAAAACGGCGAGGCGGCCGCTTAAACTACGCCAATCGTGCAGTCAATGCTAAAATGATTAAGATCGTTGCCTAAAGATTATAGAAGCAATAGGACGAGGCTCTTTATAATCTTTACCCCAGGAAGAAAAGGGATATTTAACTTCATGAGTGCATGACAGTTCAAATGACATGTAGTGCGATACAAAAATATATTTTAAAAGAATAATTACACGCTGATTACAAGAAGCATAGAACCCAAGCCGGACCCCTGTGGAACCCCAAAATATACTCATATGAACTTTTTTCATTAGATGCAATTTCTTTTAATTAATTCACTGTTAATACTGTTATAGGCTAAAATGATTTGTTAGCTTCCATTCCTCAGATTACTCTACATGGCTGAAACAACTATTTATCAAGGCATGCACTATGCTTTACGAAATCAAAGGCTTTACTCAGATCTGCTAATCAGCACTACATGTTACTATAATTTGACATCGCTTCTAAGAAGTATGCGCGGCAGTCTTAAATAAAGACACTGTTTTGATAAAAATTGTATGAATTGAGTGTTCTTTGATAAAAATAATATTATGTAGTAATTCACTCACCTGTACAAAGGATTCAAGCTGATGATATCTCTGATTGTCTTGATAACTTCCTGCGTAAGCGCTTTCACCTCCTCAGTCTGCTGAAACTTGTCGTGGATCATGTTCTCCACGGTCACCATCATAACCTGGTCCGGCACTGCCTTCTTCTCCTTAGGAGGCTCCGGCTTGTCTTTAACCGGTTCTGTCTCAGATTTCTTTCTCGTGCTCCTGTACTTACGGCGGCGGCGCTCGGCGTCTGTTTCTTCGCGGGTAACGTTAAGCTCCATGTTAAATAGTGGAAACTTTAGCTTCATTTCTGAAATGATACGTCATTTCAGAAATGAAGCTGTGTGCGATGATAATGTCAACTGTGATGAGTACAAATATGTATTCTACTCAAATGAATGCATGCATTTTTAATGTAAATACAAAGCATTGATTTTATCACTTAATTTCATTCAAGATGTTACACTTTTATTGGATAATGTTATGCAATAGAAATCAACATTTTGACTTTGAGCTAATTAAATTTTTTACAACCATTACACTTTAAGGAAAAGAATTTACTTAGGCTTTCATTACATCAAGAAAATATAAATGTTTATGAGTAATGTTTGAAATTATAATTTTAAAATTAACCCATAACCAAGATATGAAAGATCACATGTAGCATCTTACCTGCAGGTCCACTTTCTATTTCATCTTCTATGAACTGTCCAGTGATCTTGATGCGTCTGTGTGCCATCACCACGAGCCGCAGCTTGTAGTCCATGTCCTGCATCTCGTGGATCTGTGCGAACACACCCACTTGATGCAGCTCGTCCAGGCTTTGTACCACATCAGACTTTGTATCATCCTCTTTCTTACGCAAGAAGATGCCTATGTAAGGCTGATTTAATTTCACTTTACGTCTTATTAGATCTATTAAAGCTGGGTTTGATATCTGAAAATACAAAGAAGAATAATCAAATTTTTATGGATGAAATACTGATCTTGTATCAAAACTTATTTGCGCAAAGCTAAGTGATGAGCTCAATGTTGGATGAAATGAAACAAAATAATTAAATCTACTTTGAGAGATGCAAGCTATAACATGATGGCTAATATACAATCTAAGTAATCATTCAATCATTTCCAAATTAAATAAAGCAAACAAAGGTAACAATCACACACAAAATCTATTTGATTGATTAAGTAATATGCTGTGTATTTGGTATGCAATTTATTTTTAAAATATAATGCTAATACATCACTTTAATAATATTCAAATTTAATGGTCAAGAGTATTTAAATTTATGGAAGTTATAATAATCATACACCACACATTTTACAATATATGTTTTGGTTTATTAATGTGATAATTTATTCAAACTATATTATAATGAAGTAGCAACTGCATAATGAAAGAAACAGGTACTCACTTCTATAAGTTTAATAAACCTGGGGAATACGGGGTTTCTGTTGATAGCGATGACGGGAACCTGTGGCCACACCTCCGGCACCGCCACCAGCGCCGGCAGCTGGTTGGCGAACAGCGGCGTTTCATCTTTGTGATCAGGTTCTTCCTCTGGCGGGTCGTCCTGCTTACCCGTCGAGAAATACCTCGCAAAGCTGAGCTGCTTGTTCGGATTCAAGTAATTACAACTGTGACCACATACTCTTACGTTTCTTAAGCCAGAACCACCAGGTAAACACAACCTTTGCACCGGTTTACAGTGTGATGCAACTTTCGATACATTCCGGACTACAGATGACTTCAGCTTTGGACTGAAGAAACCGTTCCTCAATAAAGTACTGGCAGTGTGCATTATGGTCTGTTCTTATGGGAAACCTATGTTCTAAATAGTCAGTTCCATTTAATAAAATTATATTCTGGTAAGAAGTAGGTTATGTTTCCAGATTCTTCAAGATCGTAATGTCAAAATGACAGGAAGGTAGATAAGATGCATTTTTTTTTGGAATTTTGTGACCTGGTAACTGGACCTTTAGGTGAAGTCTTATTTTGTTTTAATGGACACTGCACACTTAATTTTTAAATTGTTTTAACAGTATTTTAATGTATTTATATATCGGTTTGTAAGTATTTTTGTCTTTCAATAACTCTTCGAGTGGCGGCGCGCGGCGGGCGGGAGAAAGAATCGCACTTAATGTTCACATCACTGAGTTCACTAGCCAACACTAATCTGTCAAGCAAGAAGTTTTGACAGTCAAAGATATGGATCAGAGAGGTTGGACTACGTTTATATTATATATTAATATTTCTTTGATATGGATGTTTATATTTGGTTTATATCTTAGGCCCACTTGCGTAACGTTTGATTTAAGTCACTCCTTAATTTAAATTGGTTGAACAGAATTAACAGCATAAAATAATTTAAGTTAAAAGTATTTAGCGTCCTCTTGCACAACGACAACAACGCTTAGATTTAGTTAAACATTTTATGAGGTCGGTAAAGTAGTTTCTACGTTTTGTTTCATGGCATGAAGCCTTTTTGTTACGATTTTAACGATGTTATGCGTATGGTTTCGCATAAAACCTTAGACTATATATATATACTTTGAGCATAAAACAAAACGCATTGTCGTCGCCTAGCAACGAAATGACAATTGACAAATAATAACTATAGGTAATATAAACTTTTGAGCATTAACCCTAGAACCCTACATGGGGTGCAGGTACACCCCACACCGATTTGTTTTCTAAATATCTCAATTTCTTTAAAATCCACGAATTCGCGCGTCGGAGTATTTTAGTTTGGTGTCAACCGCTCGCGTTACGTCAACACCGTGACGAGGGACCGCGTTGTATGGTCGCCTGTATAAGTGCTGTGGGGTACGCCAGTACCCCAGTGTAGTAAAATCGTAAGATTATTTATTTATTACGATTGATGCATTTATATGTAATAAGTTATTAAATTTGATTATTTATTAAAACAATAGTCTTATATGAATTAAATACAGATATTTTTTGATATTATGAAGGTAAAATTCAATGAAGTTTATATATTTTGTTTCGGATGGCTGTCAGAGGTTTGAATTACGAAGAAATAAGCTCTATTCTATACCACAAATCTGGCGAGGAAGAAATAGAAGTTGGGACCAGTTGTAATTCCTGGGTTCTTTACAAGTGTTCAAGATCAAATAATAAGCCAAATATAAAGTTTCAGCAGACAGTTTTGAAATTAGGTTTGGAACTGATACATGAACATTTGGAGGACCGTCACCGGATGCCTACTTAGGCCATTGCAGCGATCCTCAAAAAAGGACCAAATCCTACAAGCGCTGTTGCTCAAACTACATTTAACTTTGAGTAATAAGGCTGATTAGTGATCTCAAGTTACCGATTATGTTTAATAAAACGTATTTTCATGAATTGTTTTTTGTTATTTTAAGGATTACAGTCATTTTAGTATGGGGTGTTCCAGCACCCCAGTGTATGAATAATATGTGCGCCAAATAGTGTAGGATTCTAGGGTTAACATTAACACAAGTAGGTACATTGTTATCAGTTATATCATCATCATCATCATGTCAGCCTAGGGACGTCCACTGCTGGACATAGGCCTCCCCCTGCTGCGTCGTCGGCTCCAGTTATATAATTATTGATAATTTTCGTCGCTAATGACAAGATGCCAACATCAGTGTGACAGTTCTTAAATGAAATTAGCCACTAAACAGCCGATTTTCGGTAATTAATTTTGACAGTTCTTAAATCATGTTAGTCGACAAATCAACGACAAATATTTCGTTGAGCAAGACGCTAGTGGTGTTTAATTTTTTTTTTCTCGTTAAATACATCTTAATTCAATTTAAGAATCGTTGTGCAAGTGGGCCTACTATAATTATATATTAAGTAATGTTCTGACCTTTCTGAGCATAGATTATACAGATATACTTCTGAGGTTCCGACACTACTGGACTACAACTTATACTGTCAGTTGAGGTGTCAGTACTGTCATGTAATGGGTTGATTACACCTAACGAGTACAGTGGCGAGTCAGTGTCCTCGGCCGAGTACTCGTTTGGTATAAACACTTTAACGAGTGCTCGGCCGAGTGCTCGGCCGAGCAAAGAGGCGAGAGAGTCACTAGAATCCCAATCTGTTTACTAGGCCGAGTACCCACCTCCCCGCATCATTTTTCAACCCCCGCAGCGACTCGGTGTACCGCTCGGCACGTATGAACACGCTCTCGATTGTCACTCGGCCACTCGCCACTCGTTCGTTCGTTATGTTTGTTTGTTTTTGTTTTCAAATTATCCTAATCTCAATTAAAATGTCCGTTAATAACAAATTGAGCATGGAAACAACAATAAAATACATTCAGTGTTACAAAATAAGTACATGAATGTTTGTGGAATTTTTCTACAGTCATTCTCAAAAGTGCCTTGAATTCTTTGGGATCTTCTGGCTGCAATTAATTAAAAATGCAATTTGTTGCTCCAAGGGCATTTCGCCTTAACATCCATGTTCTAGTCCAAATTCTTCAGTCTTCATCTTCTAATAAATCCCAAAATTCGTTTATTATAATGTCTGGTAACAGCTGGTTATAAACTTTTTTTAATTATTTTTGTTGCGATCCATTGCAGACGTAAGCGTGATCAAAACTAAACTGTCTCGCCACTATAGTAAATAAGTGTGACCACCCACTCGGTTCGGCGACTCTCTCGGCCGAGAGCGCATTTACTGACTCGCCACTGTACTCGTTAGGTGTAATCAACCCATTAGTAACGTCACGTCACGATCACGAAAGCATTGACGTTTTAGACTAATTATATTGTTTTGATTCGTACGCATCTAATTTGTTATGTTTTGAATACATTATATAATTAGATTTGTGGATGATTTTTTCAAAGTATCGTAGATGTTTTAGAGTACTTAGTCAGGTTTGTATGTAACAGATAAATTCGTAAAAATTTACAATTAACCTCGATGTAAACATAACCTATCTTCAACAGAATATTATGAAAATGGACATTACTTCGAATCAAAAATCTATTAAAGAGGGGCAAGCAGAGATATGTCTTAAAACAGAAAAGGTATTTTATAACCCAGTGCAGGAATTCAACCGTGATTTAAGTATAGCTGTATTGAAAGTGTTCAGTGAAGATTACAAAGCCGAACAAATTGCAAAAGCTGAGCAAAAAGCGAAAAATAGACAAGAAAATAACACAGAAGAAAAGGTTGAAGGCACTTCTGAAAGGGATCAGGTTTGTTTTTACCCTTTTACATTATTTTATAAATTTAAAAGTTAGTTTAACACAGCTCTCTTGAAATAAAAAAGTAGGAAGTATTATATGTTTACCTTAATCATAGATTTAATGTTCTCTCATCATGGTATTTAAGATTTATGAATTAAGTTGAAATCAATTTAAATTTTTCAATTATTATCAGTTTGCATTATGATTGCAGTTTCATCATTTGGATATATGAACATTCCATTACAAAGTTTAATATTTTTTGCAGATTGATTTTACCATTTTGGAAGCCCTATCAGCAACTGGTTTAAGAAGCATCCGGTATGCAAAAGAAATCCCAAATGTAACAAAGATAGTAGCAAATGACATATCAGAGCAAGCGGTGGAGACAATCAAGGCAAACGTAGTCCACAACCAGGTGGAACACTTGATTGAGACCAGCCATGATGATGCATGGTAATCCTCATTTAATAATATTGTTAACTCTTTTAATGTGTAATCTACCAAGTATCCATATGGTGATGGATTAAGAATTCAAAGTGAAATTAATTTCATTCCTTAGGTGTCATAACTGGCGATTTACGCTAGCTCTTCTCAAAAATACGCAGAGCAAAGTCAAAGTCAAAATCCTTTATTCATTTGGGTCACAATGTGACACATGACGTTTTGGCTGTCACGGTGTATAGTTCACGCTCGCAATTTTAATCAGTTTACAAGTGCAAATCTGTGTAATTCCAAATAAAAACAATATAAAAGTGTGGATTGACATTAGTGGATACTGTGTTAGTGTTATTTCCGCGGAAAACATAAAAAACAAAAGCAAATAGCGAAAAGTAATGACGAATTTGACATTGACCAGGGACACTATTTCTCAGCACACCCTCAACAATTAATATTTCTGTGACATTACTGACATTTGAAAGTCGCGTCAATTCTGCTGCAAGCGTACCACCGGAAAAGTGTGCCAAGTGTTCTAAACAACTGAATGAGAAAAAAGTTTCTGTAACTTGTGACTCCTGCAAAATTCTTATATGTGGTGATTGTTATGGACTGTCGCCAACAGAGGTTCGAATACTTGAGCTGAAAACTGTTGCTCGTGTCATGACCTTCCTTTGCAGTGACTGCAAGTCTGCCGTGACTCAATTACCCTCTATAATTAAAAAGCTAAATGATCTTACCGAAGAAGTACATCAGCTTCGTATGAGGCAAAGCATGCTTGTCACCGAAACCGCAATACAAGAGATGCTGGAGAGGGCCAACAGGGCTAACAATGTTATTATATATGACATTCCAGAGTCGACTAGTGAGGACACCAATAAGAGGAAAGATCATGATAAGAAAGAGTGCGAGGCAATGATTAGCTCAGTTACTGATAAGGTCAGCTATGATGGAATTAAAGTTTTTCGACTCTGTGCTCCTAAGACCAATGCGAAGGACAGACCACGCCCACTCACTCAAGGTGATATTACGTAACAAGAACGATGTTCTAGAAGTTCTGCGTAGCAGGAATAAACTTAAAGAACCCTCTAATATTACTTCGGATCTGACTCCTATGCAAAAGGAGTATCTAAAATACTTGCGAGAAGAACTCAAGAAAGGTATTAATGAAGGGGAAACTGATATCACCATAAAATATGTTCGAGGACTACCCACAATTGTAAAAATGAAGGCACAAAAAAACTAGCTCCTGTAAATATCAATGGCCCTGCACACTCATATAAAACAACCAATAACAATACAAAAACTACTATATCGCTTATTACAATCACCATTTTATACACAAATATTCAATCTCTAACTTCGAAATTGGATCTGTTCACTGCCAGAATAGATTCTTTGAAACCAACTATAATTATTATCACTGAAACATGGCTAAAGCCTAATATACCAGACTCACTGATAAAAATACCTGGATATGACCTGTACAGAGATGATCACATTGGTAAACGTAGTGGAGGAGTTGCAATATATGCATCAAATAAAACAAACCAAATATCAACAAAATTAAATACCATCTACAACAAGAAAATTGAAACATCTGAATGTTTGTGGATTGATATTCAAATTGGAAACACCAAGTTCCTCCTATGTGGACTATACAGAGGACATGATTCTACCTTAGATCAAGACAATAGCTTACTTGAACAAATTCATTATGTCTCGGAAACAAACACTGTGGCTATATTGGGAGATTTCAACTATGGCGGCGTCAGGTGGCCACTTGAGGATAGTGGATATCTCACACCAAAGGAAGACAACTTTATACAGTGGTATAAAAACAGCAATCTTCAGCAATTAGTAAACAAACTCACCAGATTTCGACAGGGAAACCAACCTTCATATCTAGATTTGATCTTGACAAATGATGATTCTCTTATTGCCAAAGTAGACCACCAAGCTGCCATCGGCAAAAGTGACCACACGTGCTTATTGGCAACCATACAACTGTCAGCACCGAATCAAAATGAGACTACCAAAACAAGATATAGTTTCAACAAAGCTGATTTCTTCAAAATTAATTAAAAATATACGCACAACCTTATCCGGAAGTCTAAGAGATGCTAACTGTGTTAAATCGCAATTCAAGAAATTCTGTGACACACTTAAAGATGCAATCAATTTATATGTGCCTCAAGTAAAAGTCAAGCAAAGCACCATTAAAAAACCATGGGTCTCAAGGGATACCAAGGCACTTATAAATCAAAAGCTAGCTGTTCAATGTCTGTTTCGACGTTCACGTCATAAATCAATATTTAATTAAAAGTTTACACTTAACCTCCCTAGATGGCGTCGGCGTCGAAATAGATCGCGATATGGTTTCGTTCCACGGCCGAGTATATAAGCTGATGTCGATGTTAATAAATTATCTTGCTCTGAGGTAACTTGTTTTCTTATACAGTTATCACTGACTTTGGGAACTTTGTACGAAGTGAGTACATGGTCCTTAGAGCCGAAGGGCATTTTTGGCAAAACACCAGATAGGTAGGAAATAATAGTTAGTTCCACTAAGCGACGCAAGGTGGCGGTAAATGCAACGATTGGAACTTGGAACAAAAATATCTAATGGCAAGTGGAAGGACAGTAAAGGCTGCTGTTTACGGATCTGCATTGGATGGATGAGATAAAGACTAGGCATGAGATATACCTGCTACATTCCATACCCGGCCTCACGGGTACGGGTATGGCCATGCACCCAGTACAGAAACCCAGTATTAAAATACCTATAGGTATTTTCAGGGCAGGTCTTTGACGGCTTCCTTTTGGAGGCTCTTACAGACGTTTTCATCAGTTTGATGACTCTTTTGGCTCACCCAGGTCTAATTGACATGGGGGACCCACTCTTTTCAGTTATTTAGGTTTTCAGACTATACTTTATTACTTTAGACGAGGAATACATACCTATATATTTAGATAGAGTTTGGCTTGGTAAGTTTATCTACATGGTTAGATTGCCCGGGAAAACGCCACAAAAAATGATAATTTCTTAAATTGTAAGAACTTTAAAAAACATCAAAACAGTTCAAAATAAAATTGTCGACCTAAGTACAAACACCTAATATCATCTTATATTTTCATCCACTCTAAAATCACCTCTATCTTCTTAAGCGAACAATCCTTTTTCGTCAAAAGTCATTGAAACACTGCTCTCTAACATTATTTACGCAATTAATTTCTTTATCATGAATGAACTGCCGCACCCGCCGTCGGCGTCGCCGTCGCCCCGCCGCCCGCCCGTGCCGTACCCGACGAGGCGGGCGCTAGCGGTTCGGGGCGCGGCGCGGTGTCGAACGTAGACCGGGTACAACTTATGATCAGGTATAGGTACGTACGGGCCGGCGCGCGGCGGTACTGTCATGCGATGTGCGACTTCGTTCGGCGCGCAGTTCGTACAATACCTATCGGGTACGGTCCGGGTCTCTACCGTACATACCCGGTATGCGTACTGCCATGTTCATACTGGGTATTTATACCTGTACCAGTATATACGCATCATCCCTAATAAAGACTGCTGTTCACGGACCTGTACGGGACGGATAAAAGGCTGCTATACACGGACCAATATTAAGTGACAGTGAGTACGAAGTGCGAAGTAAACAAACTGTGAGTACATTTAAAATTATAATAATCGTGCTAAGTGTCAAGAAGATAGTAAAATAAATTAAAATTAACTTGTAAAAATTTTAAGAGTTGGCTAGGACTTAGAATAGTTTGTCGAAAAACAACAAGACGGGGAACCTATGCCCGATTTCTTAGCGATTTTTACATCTTCAAACACTTAGAAAAATTCGCTACAAAAGCACTTAGAAAATATCAAGCTAATCGGGACTTAGAAAAATTCTTGAAGAAATCTTGTTTTACAACATTTGATTGAAATATATCTGCTGCTGTTCTACTGTAACTACGGTTCACAATGGAGAAAGAATTGAGAGTATTAGAAGAAGTAAAAGGCCAAATAGAGAAAGGCCTGATTAACTTCAATAAATCTCCGAAGGCACGCATTACACAAAATTACATAGATGCACGGTTGGAAACCTTAGAAAAGCAATTCAAGAACTTTTCTCTGAAACATGAAAAGATAGTGGGGGATTACGGTAGCGAAGAGTTAATTAACTATTTTAAGGGCGATATTTACGACAGTGTATACGAGTCTTATCTTAACTATAAGGTAGTGCTTAAAGATTCTATGTCAATGATAAAACATAGCTCAGATGGTATTGAATGCGATGCCTCACCGGACATAGTCAAATTACCAAAAATTATGATACCCATCTTCAGTGGAAAGTACACCGAGTGGTCGTCTTTTCGTGACTTATTCATGTCTTTGGTTCATAAAAATAAAAGGTTAGATGATGTGCAGCGACTTCATTATCTAAAAACACAAGTAACAGGTGAGGCAGAGCAGTTAATACGACACGTTCCTATAACTGGTAATAATTATTTGAAATGTTGGGAGATGCTAGAACATAGATATAATAATAAAAAATTCATGTCCACTTGCATATTGAAGCGATTGTTTGGTCAACGCAATATGGTAGTTGAATCTTCAAATGCCTTAAAGGAACTGTTAGATGTAACTAGCGATTGTTTACACGAGCTAACCAATCTTGGTATTGATGTGACGTCATGGGATGTTATTGTTATTTATATAATAAGTTTGAAATTGGACGGAGAATCGCGGAAGCAGTGGGAACTGCATGTAAGCCAATCATCCGAGGATCTGCCGTCTTTCAAACAATTTCGCGAGTTTCTAGAAACACGTTTTCGTGCCTTAGAATTTGTTGAGCCCAAGGGTTTAAGACCCAAAGGCATCAACAGTAATAATAATAGCACATCCCATACTAAGGTCATGCATGCAACTGCCACATTATCATGTCCACATTGTTCAGAGGATCATAGACTATTTAATTGCAAAAAGTTTTCTAACGAAGATGTTGATAAACGTCGTGATATTGCGCAATCGTTAGGAGTATGCTTTAATTGTTTAGGAATTAATCATAATGCCAAAGTATGCCGTGTTTTTGTCAAATGCCGAATTTGCCATCGCAAGCACCACACATTATTGCACCCTAAAGGTCAAAGTGTAACTGGTGCTGTTGTTACTTCATCGAAAGCTTCAACCTCACATGAAGGTACTTCAGAGATAGTAGATCAAAGCATAAATGCAAATATTGCAACTCATCTCGTTAGTGGAAAGGCACAGGGACAAGTCCTGTTAGCAACGGCTCTCGTAAGAGCAGAGGCAAGAGATGGGTCATTTCAAATGTTGAGAGCATTATTGGATCAAGGTTCGCAGGCCTCGTTCATATCGGAATCAGCTGCGCAGTTACTTCGTTTGAGAAAAGTAGCCACTAAAACTACGATAGCGGGTTTAGGAGGCAGTCATGGTGGCATAGTCTCTAGACATGTTGTAAAAATTAAAATACAGTCACGGCATGAACCATCCTTTACCAGAGTAGTAACCGCGCATGTCTTAAGTTCACTAACTTCTGTTATGCCTGATACGAAATTCAAAATCGAAGATTGGCCAGAAATACATAAAATTCAACTAGCGGATCCTAAATTTAATTGGCCTAACAAAATTGATATTCTTTTAGGAGCGGAAATGTACAGCGATATTTTGAAGGAAGGATTAATCAGGAGTCCCAAAGGCTCACCAATCGCACAAGACACGTACTTAGGGTGGATTGTGTCTGGTAGGGTAGATTTTCAAGAAAATTCACATAATCAGCACAACATCATTGTCAATATGTATGCGCAAGTAGATGAAAATGATATGTTAAAGAGATTGTGGGAACTTGATTCGGAGCCTTCACTTTCTAAGAAGCTCCTTACGCCTGAAGAACAGGCTTGTGAAGACCATTTTGCAGCTACAACGCATCGAGATGATAGTGGTCGCTATATTGTGAAGCTCCCATTTCGATGTGAAGATCCACCATGTAAGCAAGGAAATTCTAAAAGCATAGCTGTAAAAAGATTGTTAGGTTTGGAAAGGAAACTAGACAAGGATCTGGAATTAAAAGACCAATATTCGGATGTAATCAAAGAATATTTATTTCTGGGTCATTTAGAGCAGATTACAGACGAATCAGAAAAGAACCGCAACGATGTTGTATATCTGCCTCATCATGCAGTGATCAGACGTGACAAACTGACCACCAAAGTGCGAGTGGTATTTGATGCATCGTGCAAAGGAACGAATGGCGTTTCTTTAAACGATAACCTGATGGTAGGACCCACTCTCCAGGCAGATCTACGCCATATTATATTTAGATGGCGTCAACATCCCATTTGTTTAGTAGCAGACATCGTAAAGATGTATCGCCAGATTAAAGTGTCAAAGGAAGACGTAAATTATCAGAGAATTGTCTGGAGAGAGGATCCTACTAAGGATATACAGCATTTTAGGCTCCTGACAGTTACGTTCGGCACCTCCTGTGCGCCTTACTTGGCAGTGAAAGCCTTGCACCAAGTGGCGGCTGATGAAGGCAAGTTGTATCCTTTGGCAGCAGAAAGGGTGACGTCTGATTTTTATATGGATGATTTAATGACCGGTTGCCAATCTGAAACAGAAGCTTTACAAATATATGAACAAATGAACAAATTATTAGAGAAAGGGGGATTTAAGCTACAAAAATGGTCAAGCAATAAAGCTTCGTTACTAGAAGAGTTACAGGAAGGATCGGGTGAGGATTTAGAAATAGTGAAAGATAAAATACAAAAAGTATTAGGCCTTACCTGGAACCGTAATACTGATATGTTCGATTATTCCGTAAAGATGTCACCTCCAACAGCACCTGAAACAAAAAGAAAAGTCATATCAGAGATATCACGTTTGTATGATCCATTGGGATGGATAGCGCCATGAATTATCACCTCTAAAGTTTTTATACAAAAATTGTGGATTTCTGGCATAGGGTGGGATGAAGAACTACCTCCGAAACTATTGGAAGAATGGCAAGGTTATAGAGATGAATTAGAAAAGTTGGTTAACTTTCATATTCCACGATGGATTGGCAGAAGAGAAGACAATATCACCATTGAGTTGCATGGGTTTGGCGATGCGTCAAGTATAGCTTATGCGGCCGCAGTATACTGTCGTATAATAGACTCAGATGGTAATATACATTGCAATCTTTTGACAGCGAAAACAAAGGTGGCGCCAATTAACCAAATTTCCATACCACGTTTAGAGCTCTGTGGTGCGGTTTTAACAGCAAAGTTATTATGTGAGGTGGCTAAGGTGATGGATATATCAAAGAAAAACCTACATGCATGGACAGATTCATCGGTGGTATTAGCTTGGTTAAATGATCATCCAAGCCGATGGAAAACTTATATCGCTAATCGTACATCGGAAATCCTCAGTTTAATGGATAACTCGCAATGGGCTCACGTCATTTCCAAGGACAATCCTGCAGACATCGCATCTCGAGGTGTACCACCGTCAATTCTTCTTGAAAGCAATCTTTGGAAATTTGGGCCATGGTGGTTAAAGAATGACTACATAGAATACACAAGGCCTATGTCTATTAGTACCAATGAAGAGAAAAAGCAAGCCAAGGTACATATAGCTAAAGTTTCTGATTGTGATGACGACCTTGCGATGAGATACTCGACACTAAGAAAGTTAGTGAGGGGCATTGCTTACTGCAGACGATTTATTTTGTCTTTAAAACGACGGAAAGAGAACATTGTAAATACACCTTACCTGTCTGTTGTGGAGATCCAAGAAGCTCTGAATATTTGCATCCGGAGAAGTCAGCAGCAATGGTTCAGTGCGGAAATTATTGCTGTAAAAAAAAAGCATTCAGTACATATAAAAAGCTCATTATTTAAATTGAATCCTTTCTTAGATGAGAATGAATTATTAAGAGTAGGAGGTAGAATCAGACATTCCCAATTACCTGATAATACAAAGCACCCAACAATAATACATCCCAATTCAAAATTGGCTAAATTGATAGTAGCAGATGGTCACGAGAGAACTTTCCATGGAGGACAACAGCTAGTTATAAATTTCATTAGGTCAAGGTATTGGATAAGTAGAATAAAAAATATAGTTCGTGCTTACATACACAGTTGTGTACCATGTGTGAGATATGCAGCTACGACAAGACATCAGATGATGGGCGATCTTCCAGCTTGCCGAGTAACACCTTGCAAGCCCTTTTTAAATTCTGGAGTAGACTACGCTGGGCCATTAAATATGAGAGTATCCAAGGGCCGCGGACAGCGATCGCATAAAGGATATATAGCATTGTTTATTTGCATGGTTACTCGCGCGGTACATATCGAAGCAGTTTCGGACATGACAACAGAAGGTTTCTTAGCAGCTTTTAAAAGGTTTGTTGCCAGGCGTGGTCATTGTCGCTACATTTGGAGCGACAATGGCACCAATTTCGTGGGCGCTTCCCGGGAACTTCGTCTATTATTTGCCCAAGGGAACTCAGCCACAAACGATATTGCAGCTGCTCTTGCAAACGTGAATACGGAATGGCACTTTATACCTCCTCATGCTCCGAATTTCGGCGGACTGTGGGAGGCAGGTATAAAAAGCGTAAAACACCATATGAAGCGTGTTGTCGGCGACTCCACGCTAACATTTGAGGAAATGACAACAGTCTTGTCTCAAATCGAGGCATGCCTCAACTCAAGGCCCTTATCACAAGGTAGCGATGATCCAGAAGACCCCGCACCGTTAACACCTGGTCATTTTTTGGTGGGTGGTCCGCTAGTTGTAGCACCGGACTATAATTATGAGTGTGTTACGTTGAGCACATTACGTCGATGGCAACTAGTACAGCGCATGGTGCAAGGCTTTTGGCGAAAATGGAGGCAAGAATATTTAACTAATTTCTTCCAAAGGCAAAAGTGGGTTACTCAAATTCCTAACCTTAAAGTAGATGACATAGTGTTAGTAAAAGAGGATAACTTACCTCCTGGTAAATGGTTGTATGGGAGAATCCTTGAATTGCACCCGGGGAAGGATAATATAACTCGTGTTGTTACACTTCGCTGTAAAGGCACCACATTTATACGTCCAATTTCAAAATTATGTTTATTGCCCGTGACGGAATGAAGTTTGAAAGTTTATTTATCTTTCTTTGTTACTAAAATTGCCTCTGATTAATCTGTAATTTAGTGCTTGTTTATAAAAGTAATGATAAGCTCTGATTAAAAATGCCTTGGGTTTATACGTACATTTTTGTAATAAAACAATTACATTATTACTCGTATTTTGGTTAAGACTCGTTGCTTGTATGTTTTATATTTTATTATTAGTTTTAGTCATGAAACCATATTTGCCCTGAGAATTGCAAGTCATCGTTCACCAAATTGAAGTTTAAATGTATACAGTCCATTTCTCTAGTTTTGTTTATATAGTTTAATCTAAGTTAATGCATGGTGGGCGGTGCTAAAAGGAAAATTATCCTTTTGGTGGGCGGAATGTTCAATGTCTGTTTCGACGTTCACGTCATAAATCAATATTTAATTAAAAGTTTACACTTAACCTCCCTAGATGGCGTCGGCGTCGAAATAGATCGCGATATGGTTTCGTTCCACGGCCGAGTATATAAGCTGATGTCGATGTTAATAAATTATCTTGCTCTGAGGTAACTTGTTTTCTTATACAGTTATCACTGACTTTGGGAACTTTGTACGAAGTGAGTACACTAGCACTATGGAAAAGATACGTATTGACCGGACTTGACAATCACTATAAGGAATATAGAAAATTAAACAACCAACTAATTAACAAAACCAGAACAGCTCGTATTAAACATGAAAG
The DNA here is from genome assembly GCA_944739405.2 of Euclidia mi. Classification (NCBI taxonomy): domain Eukaryota; kingdom Metazoa; phylum Arthropoda; class Insecta; order Lepidoptera; family Erebidae; genus Euclidia; species Euclidia mi. The sequence goes on from OX123181.2 coordinate 128,130,996, forward strand.
TAACATACTAGATGCTGGACCAAAAAAATTCTACTCATACGTTAGGCAGCAAATAACATCGAAAGTTAGCATACTATCTGTGTTACTAAATAAACAAGGCCAAACAGTGACAAAGCCTCACGAAATTGCTCAGGTTTTTGCTGATCAGTTTGCGATTGTATTTCAAAAAGAACCGCAGTCGCAATTGCCCATACTAGATTCATCACTGCAAGTCCAGGACTCAATTGACGAGATAATCTTCACTAGCAGCGAAATTCAGCAAGTAATAAAAGAATTAAAAACAGACACATCGCCAGGACCCGATGACATACCTGTTATATTACTAAAAACTGTGAAATTACTGATTACTTAGCAGAAATAATGCAAAATTCATATGATACTGGAATACTACCGGACCTGTGGAAAACGGCAACAGTGACGCCTATTTTTAAGAAAGGAAATAAGCTAGAACCATCTAACTACAGACCCATCAGCTTGACCAGTATAGTATGCAAGGTAATGGAAAAAATTATAGTTACACATCAGAAAGTTCTTTACTAGGCACCAAGTTATCCCCGAACAGCAACATGGATTCTGCCCACACCGATCAACAGTCTCGAACTTACTAACATGCTTAGCATTGTGGACTAAGCAGTTTAATGAAAGTAAACCCAATGATGTGATATATTTGGATTACGAAAAAGCATTTGACAAAGTTCCAACAAACAGACTCCTAGCAAAACTTGAGTTTGTAGGTATACGTGGAAAGCTATTAGCTTGGATCGAGGCATTCTTAAGACACAGAACCATGCAAGTTAGAGTAGGAGAAACAAAGTCCGACTACTTGGAGATCGATAGTGGGGTGCCACAAGGCTCGGTACTAGGCCCTGTGCTGTACATCATATACACCTTTAATCTTCCACACGGTCTCCAGTCTAATGTCAGCATCTTTGCAGATGACACGAAAATATTTGCCGACCCACGGATTAATCATGACCGTCTCCAAGATGACTTAAATCAAATAGCCAACTGGTCGAAGGAATGGCTTATAAATCTTAATGCTGCAAAATGCACAGTCCTACACATAGGCAGTCGTAACCCTCATCTAACCTATAAACTTGGTGATGCACAACTGACAGGAGTGAAGGTGCAAACAGACTTGGGAGTGAAGATAACTGAGGATCTAAAATGGGAAGAACATATAACCACAATTGTCAAGAAAGCGAAAAGTCTGATCTACCTTGTAAGAAAAGCCTTAGGAGTTCTAACACCCGAAATGATGCTGAAGATACTTAAGACGTTTGTTAGACCCATTTTAGAATACACATTTCAGGTTTGGAACCCGTACTTTATCAAAGACATTGATCAGTTAGAGAAAGTACAGCAGAGTTTTACGAAAATACCACGGGTATTAAAACAACGACCATATGAAGAACGCTTAAAATCACTAAAACGTACAACTTTGAAAGGCCGCAGAAACCGTGGGGACCTAATCGAAACTTACAAGATCTTACATGGTGCATGGGCACTATGACCTGCAGGAAATTCAGAATTTTTTCACACGCAATGAAAATGTTCACCTAAGAGGTCACAGCTATAAGTTATGCACTAGATTGTCCAATAGCAATCCCTATAGGCACTTTTTAAGTAACCGCGTAGTCAGAGCGTGGAACAAACTCCCAGAAGACACAATACAAGCCCAAAATGTTAACCAATTCAAGAATAGACTGGATAAACATCTACTGAACTGCAGACAGAGGAACCAGTGAGGAGCATCTGGATACAGGCATTATCAGTTGTCTCAACTGCCTGCCTGATAATAAATAATAATAATAATAATATGAACGTCAAAATAATAAATATATAAAATAATTAAAGATTCTATATTTACATTTACTGCCATGTTCGCAAAGCAAGGGCGTAGAACCATGAGAAAGAACAGGCAATAAAACTCACAGTCACTCTTTTTCATTGCCAGGTTTTGCATAATACACATAATTTACATTTTGAAAGGTGCTGCAACTGTTCACCTTCTATTTCACTTGTATATATTTACTGTTCATAATAATACTCAAGCATAATTCTTAATTATGTATTTTTTTCTAATTTTGTAAATAGTATTTTTTGAGAATAAAGAGAAAGCATTACATCAAACCCTATACCAACCTGTCTGATGTTTGGTAAAGTAAAAGCTTCATGATGATAATAAGAGTACTAGTAGACAAATGTGAGATCATATTATATTTCGTACAGCACTGGCAAAGTGTGGGTTTGTGTGTATACACCTTTGCCTACCCCTGCGGGATATAGGAGTTATGTTTATGTTTTAATTTTTTTATAGACTCACGCCTGTGTGGTGACGGATTAAGAATACGGAGTGTCACCACCCCATATCATCCCATGGGTGTCGTAAGAGCCGACAGAGGGAACATATTATGCAGAGAACAGCACTGTAAGAGAAGGAAAACTTGACACAAACCCTATACCAACCCGTTTGGCCAGCGTGGTATAGTAGGCCAATTCCTCCTTTCAAAGGAGAGGCCTAGTCCAGCAGTGGACTGTTAAAGACTGATGATGATAGACTCACGCCTGTATCCCCGAAGGGTTAGGCAGAGGTGTAATATTACACCCAATTTCGCCATGATTTTTTTGGGTCCCACGTAATAGGGGGCGGGCCTATTGCCGTTACCAGGCACATCACCAGATTCCGTGCTGCTACTGAGAATTCGGAAAAATCGAACCCGGGACCTCCAATCAGCAGTCGCATACTCTATCCACTAGACCATGTTATATTATTAGGGTTTCGTACCTAAATGGTAAAAAAACGGAACCCTATTACTAAGCCTCCGCTGTCTGTCTGTCTGTCTGTCCGTCTGTCTGTCTGTCTGTCACCAGGCTGTATCTCATAAACCGTGATAGCTAGAAAGCTGAAATTTTCACAAATTATGTATTTCGGTTGCCGCTATAACAACAAATACTAAAAATAAAAAAATGAAAATATTAATGTGGGGTCCCATACAACAAAACGTGATTTTTTCGTATTTTTTGCTCAAAATTACTAACTGTAACAAGTAGACGCTTTAAATTTTCACAGAATATGTAGTTGTATATTACCTTTCAAAATAAATAATGAAATTTAAAAAAAAGTAAATAATAAAGGGGGGGCTCCCATACAACAAACGTAATTTTTAAGCAATTTGTTTCTCGATCTTAATGAACAGGTAGAAACTTAAAAAGTATTTAAGTATACATACAACGAACGTGATTTTGTTTTATAGATGATGGTACGGAACCCTTCATGCGCGAGTCCGACTCGCACTTGCCCAATTTTATTATATTTCGCTTTCAGTTGCTCTTTTGCTAGTCATTAGTCTTTCAGATTAGACTGGCAAAAGCAAGAAATAAGTATCTCAGTTAGTTGTAAATTGCTTTTCCAGCGACCTAAGCCGTGAATAGTTATTATAACCTGTGAAACACTGCCATGTTTAGGTACATTTTGATAGTGATAAATCGTATGAATCTCAGAAAACAAACACCAATAAATAAATATGATTGTGATGGTATTGCAGCATGGTGATGTACAAGCACAAGCATCCATCGAAGCGGTTCGTGGCGATCGACCTGGACCCGTACGGGTGTCCGTCGGTGTTCCTGGACGGCGCGGTGCAGGCGGTGCGGGAGGGCGGGCTACTGCTGGTGACCGCTACAGACATGGCCGTGCTGGCCGGCAACTCGCCCGAGACCTGCTACTGCAAGTACGGTGCTGTCAGCCTCAAGACCAAGTGTTGCCACGAAATGGTAACATATCCTTACTGTTGTACTCACTTATAATTTTATTCTAATTTCTAAGTTTGAAGTATCTAAGCTCACTTTGACGTTCATACATCACATGGACACGCTAAGCTGAAAATTGGGTTCAGTGGCGTTCTATTGGAGAGGCCTATATCCAGCAGTGGACTATGGCAGGATGATGACGATGATGAACCATTACATTGTGGCATCAGAAACTAAATGGACCTTATTACAAAACATGGTTTAAATATAAAACCAGGTTTAGGTATCGATGGAGAATTTTTAAAAGGACTTTTTGACGATGGTAGTTATTTATTTTAATTTGACATTTGTTAGAACGAATTTTAGTGCCAATAGTTTTACAAAAACGTGTTAATTGTGCACGTATGATCAATTTTACACAGTAAAACTTAGGAGTAAACCTCTACCTATTTATTTTAAGTCCATGTTTTGTAATAAGGTGGAATGAGTTTATCTTTAATTTTTAGAAAAAATATACATTTTCTAGATCTTTTTTGTCATGTTTGGAAGATGCCAATCACACATAAAAACAAATAAATCAAGTTTTGGAGTGTTATTTTATTTTAAAAGCCCCTAAAACATCTCACAATTTTATTGACATAAGTTTTGCGATTGAGACTGTGCACGAATATTAGACGCAAGGCTTATATAAATGTTGCACGTTGTTCGTCAGGCATTACGAATACTGCTGCAGTGCATAGAGTCGCACGCGAACCGGTACAGCCGCTACATCGTGCCGCTGCTCAGCATCTCGGCGGACTTCTACATACGCGTGTTCGTCAAGGTCTACTCCGGCGCGCTGCAGTGCAAGAAGACCACTAGGTATATGCAAATGTTACCATTATTTAATATCTGATATTCTACTAATTATTTCTTGTTTCACATATATTATGGTGAGCTACATAAGTACATATTCATTAACGTGTTATTGAATGGTTTTATCGTCCTAACTATGTAATTATTTTTCAGACATCTTTTGTAGTTGACTGTATATTCTTGTTCAAAGTTGTGTAGAAAAACCTTTTGTCTACGAATGTGTTCCATTTCGATTTGACATGCAGTTTCAACTAATTTATATTAGCTCATAAGAGCCTTCAAAATACTTGGCATGTTATGCATGTCATACAATATCCCTATCCCTTGTTCCTTTTTCTCATCCCACTCCTTGACTCATCCTTTCCATTCCTTTTTTCATCCAGGTTGTAACTCCTCTGAGATTGAGGGTGTCCATGGTTTGCGTTAATCACTTACCGATGCCAATACTGATTGCTGATCCCGTTGTCCGTTGTTTTTCTCTTCTTATCTCATCTTATACGTTCTATATGTTCTATCACAATTGTAGCAGTTATTGAAATAATTGCGTGTTGTAGCAAGTTGTCGATGGTGTACCAGTGCACGGGGTGCGACAGCATGACACTACAACCGCTAGGCGGGTTTAAACCCAACCCCTGCGACAAGAACCCCGCGCGGCTCAAGGCGTGCCTGCCGCCCGCGCCGCCCGTCACCGAGCACTGCGACAACTGTAACCAGAGACATCATGTGAGTACACACACGATTACAAAAGTAGTTCCTCCGCCACCTCTATCTATCTTCACATATTATAAATCAAAGTTCCCCGCCACGTCTCCTGTCTTTTGGTAATAAACCCAGAAACTTCTGAGTAGATTTTAAGCGGTTTTCAACAATACGTAAAAATATTTGTAAAGGTTTTTCTGCATATAAGCGCCTCCCAAGGTGTTTCACATAGACTAAACTTGAGCCACCCTCTTCCAACTGCTTCCCGCGATCCTAACCAAGTCGTCAGGGTGCTTCTACACGGTGCATGTAGCTGGAGCAAGTAAAGGTGCGGGTTAAACGCGTGGGTAATATGCGCAAGCTACTTGATCAAGTTACTCGCTTGTACTTGTACATGGTGCAAATAACTGGAGCAAGTAAAGACGCGGGCTACTTGCGCAAGCTGTACCTATGTACAAGTTATTTGTTCGTGGTCAAGAGCTACATGTGCATGCTATTCGCGCGGTATCTTTATGACTTGAATCGCGTCAAATGTCTCAACAAACGAAAATTATTTTAAAATCATATGTTAAAAATGTAATTTTAACAGATAACATGCGCGAGTGACCCGCGCGCGTCGCAGAGCACGCGAATTACTTGCGCGGGTGGCTCGCTTTGGTACATGCTCGAGTCTCTGGACCCGCACATTGTTTTAAACGATATGTTTACGGTGCATGTAACCCACGCAAGTGCCTCAACATGCTCAAGCTACATGCGCCGTGTACAAGCACCCTAGTCTAATTTGGGAAATTGTATATAATTTAGCAATTCATTTCTTCTCCCTCATCCCACCCCTCATTCTATCTCGTTTCCCAGCCCAAAGGAGCGGCATCACTCTCCTCTAGTGTTACGTGTGTCCATACGCGGCGGTAATCCCTTTCCATCAAGCGATCCGTCTGCTAATTTGCAGCTTATGACATAAAAAACATTGAAGATAGGGATATCATGTTTAGTAATGTAGTGTCTTGTTGTGTAGTTGGGTGGTCCGATCTGGTCGGCGCCGATCCATGAGCCGAGCTTCGTGGAGCGGGTCCTTACACACGTGGAAGACAACGCATCGCAGTTCGGTACGGCGCGGCGCCTGGCCGGAGTGTTGGCCGTCGTGCGGGAGGAGTTGCATGAAGTCCCTCTATATTATACGCTCGACAAACTGTTCGGCAGGGTACATCTCGAGACCATGTCCATGCTTACCATGAGGTAAGGAAATTTTTCATAATTCGCTAAGGTGCATTTTCTTGCCAATTCAAGCTCCGTGGTATCCCTACTAACGCAGTCCCAAAATCATCATCATCATCAGCCCTTTATACTGTCCCACTGCTGAGCACGGGCCTCTTCTTACTGTGAGAAGGGTAAGGCCATAATAGTCTCCACCACGCTGGCCAAGTGCGGGTTGGAAGACTTCACATGTCTTTCGAGAACATTATGGAGAACTCTCAGAGATGCAGGTTTCCTCACGATATTTTCCTTCACCGATAATTAACAATTTAATACGTACTTAACTCCGAAAAGTCATATGCGTGCCGTGGATTCGAACCCCAGACCCTCTGCGTAGCAGTCTGTGGGTCTCTCCACTCAGCTATCGCTGCTTATATACGATATGATGTCCCAAAATTCGATCCATGAATTTGGAGAGTAGAAATACATGTTTGATATATTTTGTATGAAGCCTTTGTCAAATATGCATCATTAATCTCTAATTCCAAAGATACATTGGATATTGAATTCACGGGTTAGTTTCTATGTAATGTTTTTACGGATGAATTGAAAAAAAAAAAAAAATTAGCTTTGCAATTTTCATATTCTGCACTGAATGGATACGACAGTACTGTCGACCAAAATAAGGACGTTGGTGATGGAACAATCATTTGACCAAATCAAATAGTAGGTTCCATAATATATTATATTAATAGGAAACTACCATGGACCTAACACATTGCCCTGCGGTACACCATATCTAGCTAAGCACGTACTAGATTTTCATTGATTATACTTGGTATTTTTATTTTGAATAAAAAGGTTCCTGTTATTTGTATGAGTTTATTAAATATTAAATACTAGAGGACGCCAGCAGCTACGCCTGCAATTTTTTTAAATTTACCTGCTTTGGCCGATCCCGTGGGAATTTCGGGAAATCCCTTCTTAGTGCACACCTACGATCTCCAAGGAACATACGTGCCAAATATCAGCTTCCTGCGCCCTATAGTTTCGGCTGTAGCGTGTCTGTCAATCAGTCAGTAACGCAAGGATTTTATATATTAAGATTATCTGGAGTACCATATAAATCAAGATTACCAGTAATATCTAGAGCTTCACGCAATCAAATGCTTGTGCTATATCGTACAAGTACGGGCCCTGTAGTTACAAGGTATTTTGGTACATTGTGTGTAGGTCTGCGCTGCTGAACGCGGGCTACAAGGTGTCGTACTCGCACGCCAGCAAGCTGTCGCTGAAGACGGCGGCGCCGCCGCGACTCGTGTGGGACATCGTGCGCACCTGGGAGAAGACACACCCCGTCAAACCTGCCAAGTAAGTCATACTTATTTATTTTAACATTTAATCTGTATAAGAATTAATAGTAAAGTTGTAGTCGGAAGCGACCCGTTTGGTCGTTATGATATAATTAATATAAATTGATATAACTTAATAGAAATGATGTCATTGTTTTAAATCATGTTTTGCTATCGTTTTCAATATTGTTTTTATATTATAATAATGATATATTAATTAGAACTATTGCTTATATCATAATCCATCCTGTATCACCACTATGAATAGCCCCAAAAAAAAATCCAATTAAAAAACAAAAAGAATTTCAGTATTATACTAGATCAATTAGCGTTTCGATCTGGCGTTGACCTTTGTGTTACAAGTTTTTGAATAACTATTTGACTGACGGTAATCTTTGAAAAAAAGGCTTTGAATAATGTTTCGATCCGTGACGTTGTAGAGTGGAGGCGGACCCAGTAGCGCGTCACATCCTGTCGCGGGAAGTGACGTCACCGGTGGACCTGAGCTCGCGCGGTGACGCGAACCCCGTGAGCCGGCGCGACGGGCGCCTGCGGTTCCAGTTCAACCCCACGCCGCACTGGGGGCCCGGCGCCAGGGCCGCCGTCAAGTCAGTACCTCATGAGTTAACCACGCGCATCTAAACTGCTAGCAAACCTTGAAAGGGAACCTTTATATTATTCTAATCTTTCTTTTGCATGTCGGAGTTTTGAGACCGCCCGAAGGCCTACAAAAATCCTAACGATTTTCGTCCTAAGATAGGAACCAAGACCGACAGCATTATAAGACCTCCGAAGCACGATAGGTAGCGCTCTAATGTAAATGCTGCACGCGATCCCTCCAAGTATTGACCTGTGCAAGCATTGCTTAAATTTTACAGACCTTAGTATGTTGATTTAAGACTGAGTTCCTTTACTTTTTTATTTTAATACCTAGTAATTATTATGTTTGTCATTAGTGTCGGCGAGGAGAAAATATCGAAAGCGATAAAGAATCAGAACAAACATTCAAAAGACAAGCAGAAGCGACAACACTCGCCGCCCAGCGACGATGAGCTAAGGAAGAAATCTACCACAGACTTAACGACACCCGTGTAAATATATCTTGTATATATTATATCATATACATATATTATATCATTTGAATATATTCCTTGTTTTCTTACTCACCCTATTAATTATTTACTGGCTTAGAAGTAATTCATATTATTTTGTATTTTAATTTCCTATGCCAAATGTTACAGGAAATAATAGTTTATTTCATTAAAATTGATATGAAGAAAGTAACCTATTTTTTTTTGTTGAGCTATTTTATTTATTTACATAACGTTTCAATTAAATTATTATTGAACTTGACGGCGCATTACCAGCGCCTCTTTATTATTGGCAACGATCTAGTTAGTAGTTAAGTTACCCGCCTACAAACTTAAATTATTTAAAACTAAACGTACAACCCTACAACTAAAATTAAAATATTTATAAAGCAAAAAAAAATAAATTTATGTAATATTACACCTCTACCTACCCCTTCGGGGATACAGGCGTGAGCATATACAAAAAAATAAAAAAAAGCAGGAGGCGGTTAGGTGTCTTAGTATTCCTCTGCATCCAACCTAGGCCCCAATTGGTTAACTAAGGGAATTAAATTATCGAGCAAAAATAAGAGAAGACTAAGGTATGCCTACTATGCAAATAAGAATTCAATAAGTAAAAGCAAATATAAAAAATATGCAAAGTTATTAAAGGCATGTATAAACTGTTCAAAAATAAATATAAACAACAATCTTATTAAAACAACTAAAAATGTATGCAAAACAACATGGGATATTATTAAAAACAAAGAATATAATAATAAAAATAATATAATTATAGACTACATAAATAATAATAATACAAAAATTACGGACCCTATCAAGATTGCTGATAAATTTAACGCCTTCTTTGTAAAGATAGCTCAGAATGACAATTATAAGGACGTTTATAAAACTAAATTTGATACTGTATTACAGAGTGTATTCCTAAAACCCTGTACAATAGATGAAACCCTAAAAATTATTAAATCTTTAAATAACACAAGTTCTGTAGGGTATGATTCAATATCCACTAATATTATTAAAACATGTGCTAATATAATTGCCCCCATTCTTACAGATCTCATAAACCTATCTTTTGCACAAGGTATTTTTCCAGAAAAATTAAAAATTTCAATTGTGAAACCTCTGTACAAAAAATACGATCGGCATGAACTTACTAACTACAGACCAATAACACTTATACCAATACTTTCAAAGATTTTTGAAAAAGCTATGCATCTAAGAATTAACAACTTCTTATGTAAACATAATATTCTTCGACAAGAACAGAAGGGATTTCAAAAAAACAAGTCGACTACTCTTGCTGCCTTCTCTCTCATGCATAAAGTAACCGAATATATTAATAGAAGAATACCAGCAGTTGCCATATTTTTTGATATGTCCAAAGCATTCGATTGTGTAGATCATGACATCCTATTAAATAAATGCGAAAGATACGGCATTCGAGGCCTGGCTCTGCAATGGACACAAACTTACCTAAAGGACCGTCGACAATGCGTAGAAGTGTCGCGTTTAAATGAAAATAGTATCCTAACGTCACGTCATACAGGTCACATTTCCTACAAAACAAATATGGTGTGCCTCAGGGTAGCATACTCGGGCCCCTCTTATTTTTAATATACGTGAATGATCTCCCAACTGTCTCACCCTATGAATCAATATTGTTTGCAGATGATATTTCTATTATAATACCAAAAAAAGACAAATCTATTAATTTTGACACTATCGTTAACACAGAAGTAGAATCAGTAATGACTTGGCTTAATTCAAATAATCTTTGTGCTAATATAGACAAAACTAAATTTATACAATTTGCCAATTATAAAACCAAACATGAGTCGTTGAATATTTCATATAAGAACAAAAAACTAAATAAAGTAACGGACACAAAATTCTTAGGACTACATGTAGATCAATATTGCAACTGGAAAACGCATGTTGAAAATGTATGCATTAAATTAAATAAATTTGTATTTGCTCTTCGCAACCTACAACGAGTTGCTGGAAGACCTGCGGCGCTTATCGCATATTATGGCTATGTTGAATCTACTTTGAGATATGGACTATTGTTATGGGGCAACTCGCCGGACATAAGTAAAGCATTTATAACCCAAAAACAGTGCATACGGGCTTTGTTTAATATGGGACCATTAGACTCATGCAGACCTATATTTATAAGAAATAATATACTAACTCTAACAGGATTGTATATATTAGAAATCTGTACTCATGTGAAAAAATATTCAAAAGAATTTATTGGTGCACGTAATAATTCAATATTAGGTAAACGAGACCCCACGCGGCTTTTAATGCCTGCCTGTAAATCTGCATTGTTCCATAAAAATTGTTATGTAATGTGCATAAAGGTATTTAATAAGGTACCCAAAGCAATTCGAGAGCTTCCGTTAATGAAAATGAAAAAGCCATTAAGAAACTGGTTAATTCAACATTCATTCTATACAATTACAGAATTCTTTGAGCTTAAAGGTTGACGTAATAATTCTGCATTCTATTCTATGACTTTGACATAATTACTTTATCTAATTTTCTGACATTTTGTACCTAATATAATATTTTGACAATACATATTATATAATTATAATTTTATGCACGAATTACTATTATTTAAAATGTTAATAATATAATGCATTATGTACTTATATGTTAAGGCACGAAAACTTATTATCTACTGATTATTTTATAATATATTTTGCATGCCTATAAGGTAAAATGTGTCGAAACTATATTACTGTAACACCTGAATCTGTACCACATTTTCTGCAAATAAATATTTCATTTCATTTCATCACTTTCATCTGGTAACGTGCCCAGAAGGCTGGCAGCATTGCCACGCTGAATGGCAATGCTGATTCTTTGGGCAAAGAATATACCAGCCCTCTGGTCACGGTAGTCGTCGATCAAGCGTCTGGATATGTCGCGATATAAACTACGAGCGCTCGGACCCCATGGGCCGTATTTACGCCGTTTAAGGGTTTCCGCACTTGCAGCAGCAGCGTTAGCATGACCTGCCGTCCTTGGAATAGTAGCCTAAGTATGCTTTGAACGTATCTGATATCAAATCAGATACGTTCAAAGCATCAACAGAATGTCACAAGTTAAGTAATATTAGTTGATTTTACATTAATAATTAGAGGAAGCATGCGAAGAGCCATTATGCTGACGCCGCGCCGTCTGGTTAAAAAAATGTTTTTTACCAGTGGCTAAAGTCACCAGCAATTAAAAAATACAGTATCACTTTACCTACGAAGGGCAGTTTCTAATTTTCTAAGTTTAATTGTCACTGTCAATTCGTGTTGTTGACATCTACATTTCTAAACGAACTGACAGATATTATTCGACCAAAAGCAAAAGATATCACAACAATGCATTATCAATGGCGGAAGTGACTAACACAAACGTCAAGAATATACAATGATATTTTGCACAGTAATGTGACATGACGCAAATATTGAGTGAACGCGTGAATAATACGAGGAGAAAGCTATAAATTATTTAATTGATAGCGCTTTATCTATTAGGGCATTATTGCCGACGTTGGACTGAGTACACGTGCCGATGTTTTAATCATTTGTTTATAATTCAGTGACACCGTATATTGATAAATTAACAATAACATAATTAATTGTTTTGCAAAAAAATGTTTCCTTACAAGATAAGAATGGATTTATTGACTTTATTATTTGTATTTCTACTGTCTTTAGTGTATGCTCAGGAAAGAACGGTGAGTAGTGCTAATGTTTATTTGATATTTATGTTGCAAAGATTTAGAAACTAAGTGACGAAAACTACAAGGTTAGCGATACCTCCCTTTGTTGTTCCTTATCTCTTAACATTCAGTTTTAGAAGGTCAATGATTAATTCGTCATTGTGGGTCGTTGCTGGAAATTGTTTTTTTATTTATAAAGAGTATTTTCTAATATATTTGTGTAGCTGATTTCATTGCACGTAGGTATATTAACGTATTATCCTAAAAGCGTTGAACACGCCTCTTCTTTATGTTCCGATGTAATAATGCCACCGCCGCCCCTCTTATTGGATGCCTATGGCATTGTGTTGCCCCTAACCATCAATAAAGAAAGTGTTTCCTGAGCCGTCAACCCACATTTCCTTTTGATATACATTATACTTCAGTAACTCGGACAGATTGGGCCAACAATATTAACTGTTCATAACTTCACTAACTGGACAGATATCTGTACTATGAGAAATTAAGAAACTATATGTAATATCATAGTGAATAACCAAAAGCCATATTTGGGTGTAGGCGCTCATGTGCTAGTATTATTATTCCCTGTTGGTTTGATAACCAACGGGGAAAATTATTACTAGCACATGATCATGTAGTTTGTAGAACTATATGATCTGTGATTTGTTTATCTCCTGTGAATACATGTTATGATACTGTAGTAAGAGAACAACTAATCACCCTGTAATTATATCAGTATCTCCATGGAATACATGTTGTATTATGATACTATAGTAAGAGAACAACTAATTACCCTGTAATTATATCAGTTATTGCTAATGAAGTGCTATGTAATGAGGTGGTATCTGTGCTGGCTGTCTAGCAACTAGTTCCCAGTCTATACAATATATGAAGCTTATTTTATTATTAGTGATATAGGCATACCTACTATGTATATCATCATCATCATCATCATCATCAGCCTGCAAGAGTCTACTGCTATATCATAACATATTTAATACTATCTACAACAAAACAGTTTAACTAAAACATTGTTAAAAGACAATAATATGTTGATATTTTCACATGTTGTTATGTGTAAAATAATTTTTATTATATATAATGTTTCTTATAGTATTAGGAAAAAGAAATCAGATAAAAAAGGTAGGTACTGAAAGTTTTCACTAGCACTTTAAAGGTTGAAATGAACATTGTTTCAGCTATGGAATCATCAATTTATTTCATAGTATAGCTTAAAACTATTGTAGTTTGTTGACTATGTTCGACTACTCATTCTATGACTATAGTCAGAAAAGTCATTAATTGTATTGTTAGCTCATCAGCTATATTTAGTATATACATACATATACTCACGCCTGTTTCCCGGAGGGGTAGGCAGAGACTACGGAATCCGTTTGCAATGATCCTGACATATCTCTCTTGCTTCATTCACTCCCATCAGATTCCTCATGCATGCTCTTCTGTTCAGGGTACTTCTAACCTGTCCTGTTTTTAGGATGTCTCCAATCTGGTCAGAGAATGTCTGTCTCATTGTATTTAGTATATGTGGTAATTAATTAAATTTACAGTACCTACTAAACATTGTTGTTACAGATATATCCTGAGCTAAACCCAGGCTGTAAGGTGTGCACAGAGAGTGACACACTAGTGTACATAAAGGCCAACAGCAGCCATGACGTCCTCCACCAGGTGTGGGACTTCACCCGGGACATGCCCACCATCATATACGCCATCACCAAAACCTCTACCACCATGAACATCTCATGGGATGGACGGAAACCTACCATTACTCTATCTGAAGACCCGTTGTACTGCTTTGGCATGGCAATTGATGAAGTAAGTACATTGTCTTTTAAAATAATGCATACCAAATAGGGTGTGATTACAGTTCAATATAATAAATGATGACAACTTCTAAACATGATAATTATAACAAAGTCAACAAGCGGTCCTATAGATTCCCCTTATTTGAATGGCATGTCTTTGTAGTGATGAAGTCAGTTGAGCTTGTTTGCAGATCACTCTAAATACAGGGTGTAAAAAGACCCTTAACGAAAACTGAAATGCCATGTTGTTTCGGCACCATACCTAGGAAATTACTGGTTCAGGAGATATTGAGGCTCAAAGTTAGTATGGAACTTTTCTAATTAGGTACAAAATCGATGCATTTACCCTGCCAATACATTCTTTAGATGCCCTATAACCCCATGGATAAGTAGGTATTTCGAGCATTGCACGCGCGTGCTTTTAATTGCGGTTTAAAAAATGTGAAATCGCAGAAAAAATATCATTTCCCAGTAATTTTTGGTTAGTATGACTTGGCATGATGTCCACAACAAGTAGACTTCGGCTTGGTGACGGGTCTTGTGACACCCTGTGTATATTTCATATTTATGTATGTTATGAATTTAGCACAATACGCCTTTACCATTTAAATCCACATTGATAAATGACTACATCTACATATTAGGTATACAAATACTTGTTGATATGAGAGCAGTAGGTACAACTACACAGCGACGTTTGTTCGATACGATTGTGACTTCGTGATCTATATCTCGCATATAATGTAACATTAGATATCTAAACAATATTATGCTAAATACCTAGAATGTTTTTGTGCGTCAACAAAATACTTACACCTTATAAAATGTGAATTGCGCGTAAGGTATAATGGTTTAAGCGGCCATCTCTCAGTTAAACATCGACTATATTGTGGGTTCGATTCCTACACAGTACAACACTTTTCGTGAATTTCTTGTGTCACGTGTCCGTGTTCGTTGTGTCCGTTGATTGAATGTTTGGGCCACTTCCCCGTGACACAAGATTTTCTTAGTACGGGAGAATTAAATTAAGATTTTTAAAAAGTGTATTGAAAAGTATAAACGCGAGTGCGCAAGGGCCTTGTAAGAGTGAGGCCCTAGGTGGCTGCCCTGTCCGCCACCCCTATTAGTCGCCATTAAATATGGCATTTTACTAGGTAGGTAATATACGTGTTCCCTATTTGAGTTCGAAAGTTGTTGATTCGATTTTTATTACATCTAACTTTTGGAAGTGTAGTCAGGTGTCTTATATATGTATGTATGTAATATTGGTGCGATATTTAGTAAACAGCTCGTATCTTGTAGCTTTACATTACGTCAATATGTCACGATCTATCAGCACATGTGAGCGTGAGTCAGCGCTCGTGGCCCAGTTGCCAGCTAACGACACACGCCTAACGCTTGCATTCCAATACAATTAATATATTGTAGAGTCTTTAAGTAATTATTTTATAAATTTATTATTTTGACGTTCATAAGCGTCACATTGTGACCCAAATGAATAAAGGATTTTGAATTTGAATTTGAATTACTAATATTGCGCATTCTTCCATTCTTAATACGAATGGATTTTCTTTAGCTAGAGCAGAAATCGTGTGTCCCGGTCTAACAAATATTCAGGCAACGGATATGAAATAGCCCCGACCCGAAACAACTTGGGTGATACAATTCGTGTACACACAATACTTGGAAAATAATCTGGAGAAGTTTTAATTCATAAAATTCTCCACAAAGATATTGAGTCGTGTAGATACTTTTAGTATTTGACTGTACATGTACCTGCCTCGTTTCTAGTAATTTCCCTGAATGGTCGAGAATTAATTCGTTCAGGGATGTATATGTTCTTCGACCTGTTGTCGCATGTGAAATGGTTCTCTCGGTCGGCACTCGGCAGTAAATCGTCCAGTTGAATTTCAATGTTCAGCACGGTGCTCTTGCTAAAGCGGCGAGGCGAACGCTTAAACCACAGTCATCATATAGATGTACTTAATGGCAAATTTTGCATAAATTTAGGTCGCACTGTAGACTTAGATCTATTATCAATCTTCTGTATTCTTAATTATATATTATACTAGAAGACGCCAGCAGCTACGCCTGCATTTTTTTTTGATTTACCCGTTTTGGCCGATCCCGTGGGAATTTCGGAAAATCCCTTCTTAGTGCACCCCTACGGTCCCCAAGGAACATACATGCCAAATTTCAGCTTCTTGCGCCCAATAGTTTCGGCTGTAGCGTGTCTGTCAGTCAGTCAGTAACGCAAGGATTTTATATATTAACCCGGCGAGGATGTGGTGAAAATAGTAACGTGGAGGTTGTGGAGGGTCTTATTGACCCTGTACATAATTGGGTTTAAAATATCTAAATTTAAATCAATGTACCAAATATTAATCAATATTATTTATATTACATGTTATTTTTACGGTTCTGTCGAAATAAAATGCTGATAAGAGTACATCATATTATAATTAAATCACTTTTAGCAAAGTACTAGAAAATAATCAACTTTTGCATAAACTTTCTAAACTTACAATAAAAACAACAAAAAGTAACTAACTTCTTGACAATTAACTTTAAATTTGGTACATACGTAGAGATAAATTAGTCGCACTTACAGTCTTATCATCAATTATGAACTACAAATCATTATTGTCTGTGATCGCAGCACAATCCTGGCACAATGAAATAGTGTGTTCTTATCTCGACAAATATACTTATGGCAATCTTCACAAAGATTGGTTGTCTTGCGATGGCGGGCATAAGGACATACTTAGCACCTTTTTTGTACACCTGGAACCCTAACAGGTGCTTCTTGTTCAGGTTTTCCGATGAATTCTCTGATTCTCTTGCGTAGCTGTCAAATGATCTGCCTTTTAGCTACCGTCGGATAACAAGTCGTCTTCACTGTCAGACTGCAATAAAACAAGACGTATGCGCTCATCCTCAAGCTCCTGGCTATTCATTGTGTACGAAAACACCTAAAATTATAATAATAGTAAGTAAAAATATAATTGAAACCTTACATAAAAATGTTACATCGCGGTTGTCGCAGGGTCATATTTACCCTTTCTGACTGCAAGCACTTGTTGCTCCCGTCACAGGCAGCGGTCGACTGAACAGGGGCGCGGGGCGGGTGCGCCGGTACTATAGCAACAGCTATTGTGACGTTCAAAACTCTTCGATCGCAGAATAAAAAACTACACACGATTAAAAATTTACAGGGTCAGAATGACCCCTCCACATCCTCGCCGGGTTAAGATAAGTATATAAAATTCTTGCGTTACTGACTGACAAATAACCAATGATCGGAGTAGGTATATTGATTTTTGGTACTTGTATCATAAATGCACACAGAAAGAATGACATGGATAAGCCATTTTACCGGAAAGTAATTCCGGTATTTCCGGATTCAAGTTAATATTGTTAATGTTGGTAGTGATATTATACTTTTTTTTTTAAAGACAACTCCCGCATTAGGAATTAATCATGTGTCGCGGGGGACTTTACAAACATACAATTAACGGACACAATGAACACCCAGACTCGAAACAAAAAGTGTTGTCTCGTGTGGGAATCGAACCCACAACACGTATATTCGAGCCAAATCGTGGTTTTGAGCAGATTCCAGAAGTCAGTATGTACACAAGCCAAGGTCTTGAACGTTACTTGTAACTTTTTCACAACACAGTAACAAACAAAGAAGCGCACTCTACGAACCGAAGTAAACGAGTGAGCTACCTAGCATGCCGTCGGCGAGCGTACTCATTGTTTTGATAACCGGTTAGTGCACCACCCATAATCCTTTGTTCTGATTGGTCGTTGGGTTTTGTCAAATCGTGACTCTGTGCCGTTAAAAAAAATTATGAAGAATATATTGCTCATTTTAATACAATTCTTACCATTTTTTTAAGGATGGGAAATCATCAAATGCCTCCTTTCACACTGAGCGGAGCTGAAGGGAGTGTCAGACTCTTACTGACTAAAACCCACCCGTGTTCCATCAAGTGACCTTTGCGTTCCAGGGCCGCGGTAACTTCGTAAATTCCGCAACCCTGGCAGAATACAATTCCTACCTAAGTTCCGGTTTTTTTTAATAATCAACTAAGTCCGGAGGAATGTCCATATTAATATATACGTTTCGGATCAATGACGTCATTTCAATCTACCTACTCCGATCACTGCAAATAACGCATAGCCAAAACTATTGGGCGCAAGATTCAGAAATTTAGCATGTAGGTATGTTGGGAACTGCAGAGGTGCACTTAGAAGCTATTTCCTGACATTCCCTTCTGGATCGGGCAGAACCTGTTAAATTAAAATGTGCGGGCTTAGCTACGGGCATCTTCTATTTATAAAGAAAATGATTAGTAACACTCATTGGCGTCATTGCACAATTTTGTTACCTAAGTTTGTGCAAGTACGTAGACTATCTACGAGTCGAATATCGCAAAGTACACAAATAGTTATTGTTTATTCAGATGCGTGTGTTATTTCGTGTCGATCGGCCATCGAACAGTGACTCCTAATCATAATATGTTTATATTTCAACTAGCCTCGTGAATGATAAACAATATTATTAGCTGTGATTATTAGTCTGGAACATTCATTTTACATCAGTTAGTATATTCTACATAATAGAAGGTTCTGTTTACTGTCTATTTTATAGAACAACCCAATACAGGTTCCAATTCCCACAAACAGCTTATAATGTTGGTTTGAATTAGAATTTGAGCCATCTTATTTAATGAGTTCTAGGCGGCAGCACTGAGACATCAGGTTCAGAAATCTTTCAAAAGTATTAAATCGCCTATGTATCTCGTACGTCTGTGTATGTTTGTATCATGTGTGTTCGGTTCGGTATATATCTTTCCAAAGGTCCAACCAGCTGTTTGGACCTGACCCATACGAACCGCTGTCTGGAGGTATAAGACACCGTCAGTGTAGTGTTCAACAAAGTATGTCTTGTGTAGATCCACACGTGTAAGTCCGATCACAGTTCCCTTGCGCAATAAATGCACGTATGTGAAAGTCATAGATGAGAGAATTAGTATCAGATGGAACGCACGGCACAGTTGCGTGCGGCCACTAAAGCAAATACAAAATTGAAAAGCGAATACAAACTCGTCTCAGTGCGCTACGACGCATCGTACAGTTCACGCGTCACGATCACTTCAACTTTTAAATTCTCAAAATGCCGTCTTGCGTTCTTAAACACTGTAAAAGTTGTTCCTAAAAACAAAAACAGGAAAATGGAATATCTTTTCACAGGTAACTATTGATAATTTGACTGTTTCCTAATTTAATTTCGATAAAATTCGTATTTGTGCAAGAAATATGTAAGTGTTGCCAGTTTTTGTCGACGCCGTTCTGCCTGAATTAGGGAAAATGCACTTGTCAATTGATTATGTGATAATGATTGTCATGTTAATGAAAAATACATTACCGTATTATAAAAGTATATTGTAGATATATCTTCTTCCTCATAAATATAGTAATAGAATTTCAATTTCCATTAGTATATACCTTACATAATATTGTTTTGAGTTCGATCCCCAAACGATCCAAATATTCGTGTACACCCTGCTACTCGTCAAGCTTATACACTTTGACCTTTGCACCGTTCTTATGGCGTAAAGAATAAGTATCAAAATCGTACAGCAAATGTTTAGCTTGACTTGGCGCCGTGTGTACATACATACTTATGGCGTAGGGAATAAGTATCAAAATCGTACAGCAACTGTTTAGCTTGACTTGGCGCCCTGTATACATATATACTAATGGCGTAGGGAATAAGTATCAAAATCGTACAGCAACTGTTTAGCTTGACTTGGTGCCGTGTGTACATACATACTTATGGCTTAGGGAATAAGTATCAAAATCGTACAGCAACTATGTAGCTTGACTTGGCGCCGTGTGTACATACATACTTATGGCGTAGGGAATAAGTATCAAAATCGTACAGCAACTGTTTAGCTTGACTTGGCGCCGTGTGTACATACATACTTATGGCGTAGGGAATAAGTATCAAAATCGTACAGCAACTGTTTAGCTTGACTTGGCGCCGTGTGTACATACATACTTATGGCGTAGGGAATAAGTATCAAAATCGTACAACAACTGTTTAGCTTGACTTGGTGCCGTGTGTACATACATACTATTTATTTCTCAACTAATCGACGCCAGCGGCTTCGCACGCACATATTTTCGTATTTCTCGTTTTGCCCGATCCCGTGGGAATTTCGAGAAATCCCGTCTTAGTGCACCCCTTCGGTTCAACATGCTAAATTTCAGCTTCATGCGCCGAGTAGTTTCGGCTGTAGCTTATCTGTCAGTCAGTCAGTAACGCAAGGATTTTATACATATATACAGATTTAAGATTTACGAAGTAGTTAAAACTTAACTCGGTACCTACATTTAAGAAATGTATTTATAAAAGCATTAATTAAATCCATGGTAAATTCTTCAAAACCGCAAATGAATATAAGAATATTACATAACTATATGCAAAATACTGGGAGATTATTCATAATCTGGCAACTTTACACACACATAGACGCGCGTGTCCGTACAGTGCCAGTCGCCAAAGGTCACGCACACATAGCTGTCAACGTGCCACACTTAGTTGGACGAATGCGCTCTATCTGAGACTAATTCTCTCATCTGTGGTGAAAGTATTCTCAACCGATATACAAAAACGGAGTTTATCAGTTTTTGTTTAATTGGATTGCTCTTGTTGACCGTCGCTAGTCCCAGGGGTTTGTGATAGACAAATATTTAGTAGCGCGTATTAATCGAATCACTTGCTTTAGAACGTAATATCGCGTTGTTCTTCAATTTTTCGATTTTTAAAAGGTACCTGTAGTAAATTGTCGCCCCGACATGGTATTTAGGTTAATTCCGTCACTTAATTAAAAGTTTGTTATAAAATCCAAGGTTAATAGGTAGCTTTATCTTAGTTTGACGGCCAAATGTTTTCAATATACATACAGGATGTCACAAGACCCATCATTAAGCCGAAGTGTAATCATCTCGAACATCATGCCAAATTATACTAAGCAAAAATAATACCTGGGGAACTATTTTTTTCATTAGACAAATTTTTTAAACCACAAATAAAAGTGCGCACGTGCAATGCTCGAAATGCCTACATATCCATGGGTGCATAGGACATCTATCTATAGAACGAATTGGCAGGGTAAATTCATCGATTTTGTATAGTGAAAAATTTTATAGTGGCTTTGAGCACCAATATCTCCTGAACCAGTAATTGCCCAGGTGTGGTGCCGAAGTAAAAAAAGGTTCGTAATAATTGGCACAATATGGGATTTCAGTTTTCGTTAAGGGTCTTTCAACACCCTGTATATTTAGTAAAGGCGTAAAGAGATATTTATTTCTGCACTTTGGTTGTTTACAACACTTATACAAGTCAAAACCCTATTTTAGATGATGCCGGCTTTTCCTAGCTTTGTCCTAGTTAATGACTTCTTGAGAAGAAAGGCCGCAACAAACTCAGAGTCATTGTTTTTTTTTGTCATTTCATTATATTTCATCTCTTCGTTCATATTCTTTTGAAGTCCAGACATGATATGTTTAGATGCGAGTACAATTCAGGATATCATCTGACGCTTATAACTGACTCAGCCCGCTGATGGCCCGCATTCAACAGCCATCGTACGGCTCAATAGTGAATCAAAAGTGATTATATTGTTCGCTATACTAGTGTAGCGTGACGCGAAATTATAATACTGATCCTAGAGATATGTATGTGTAATTTGCCCCGTATTAGTGTAGATCTATTTAGGTTTTCTCCAGTTGCGCCGGGTGAGATCTAAAAAACCATCCTATCCATTAAAACCAAGGCTGTAGGATGCGATGATATTAGTCGACGAATGTTGATTCCTATTTTAGATCAGCTCCTACCTGCGCTAACCCACATTATTAACTTTTCATTTGATTCTGGTGTATTTCCATCCTTATGGCGCAAAGCATTTATCCGGCCTTTACCCAAGATCCTCAATCCGTCATTGCCTACCCACTTCCGTCCTATATCCATCCTTCCTTTCCTGTCTAAAGTGCTGGAGGCCTGTGTCCATAAGCAACTGTCTCGCTTCGTTTATGATAATAACTTATTAAGTCCTCTCCAGTCGGGTTTTAGGCCAGGCCACAGCACTACCTCCGCACTCCTAAAAGTGACTGGCGATGTTAGGGCGGGCGTTGAGGATGGCAAGGTCACTGTACTGGTCTTGGTTGATTTCTCGAACGCCTTTAACACCGTCAGTCACGACATCCTCCTATCCATTCTCTCCCATTTTATGATCTCATCTGACGCACTGGATTGGTTTTCCTCATATCTTCGGGAGCGTCAGCAGGCGGTACGCATTGATGAATCCTGTTCATCTTGGTGTGTTCTCGACTCTGGCGTTCCACAGGGCGGTATTTTATCTCCTCTTCTGTTCGCTCTGTTTATCAATCTCATAACCCATGACCTTCGGTGTACTTATCATCTGTACGCCGATGACTTGCAGTTGTATTCACAGGCCAGGGTAGGAAATCTATCTGATGCTATTGAAGCTGTGAATCGTGACTTAGCAGCAATCAAACATTGGTCCGATAGGTTCGGCTTGTACGTGAACCCTTCTAAGTGTCAGGCCATTATTATAGGAGGCAACCGTATGATGTGCCGTGTAAAGGTGTCATCTCTTCCATCTGTTGTTTTTGATGGTACTGTTATCGAAATTTCACCGCATGTAAATGATTTAGGGTTACATATCGATGACACTCTTAGTTGGCGAACTCACATCACCAATGTGAGCAAACGAGTTACCGGGACCCTGCGTTCTCTTTATCGCCTAAAACATTTTCTTCCCATAAAGACAAAGGTGACGTTAGTGCAAACTTTACAAATTCCCGGTCATCGATTATGGTGATGTTTGTTGTTTCGACCTGAATGCAGATCTTCTCGATAAACTTGACCGTCTTCTCAATAACTGCATTCGATTTATTTATAATCTTCGCAAGTATGACCATGTGTCTGCTTTTCGTTCCGAACTACGCTGGTTCCCCATTCGTCAGCGCCGGAGTTTGCGCGCACTCACAACGCTATTCTCTCTTCTTCATTCTCCAACTCCCCCTGCTTACCTTCAATCTTACTTCCAATATTTAGGCTCCTATCACGCAAAAGATCTTCGCTCCTCTAATAATCTTCTGCTTTTATGTTCATCACATTCTTCTGGTCTTGTGCACTCGTCGTTCATAGTCCAATCAGTTCTGCTCTGGAATGCCCTTCCATTAGAGATCAGGAAGGCGTCGAACCGCTGGAAGTTTAAGACTTTGGCACGTGAACATATCCGAAAGGGACTATTGGCACCATCATCTTAATCATTGTATTATACACCTATTTATATTTATATATCTATACATATGTATATATTTATTATTTAAATATGCATATATATTTATGTATATATTATATTATGTTATATAGTATATATTTAATAATATAACCATGCATTTATTGTTATTATTGTAAAATACACCTTATCTTTTTAACGTGACCAAAACTATTTGTACACCTACCATATCTATCTCTGCATCACCCTATGGTTGACTGGTAGAGAATGCTTATAGCATTAAGTCCGCCATTGTACCTATGAGTTGTACATAAAGTTTAAATAAATAAATATATGCTATACACTAGGTAGGTAGAACCTCCGTGGTGTGAGAGTGCTGAGGCGAGGTGTGTGCTCGTTCCAGCTGTACGAGTACTCGGACTGCGAGGAGAAAGCGCACATCTCTGAGCGGTGCCCTCGGCGCGCGCTGCCACTGCGCCGCGTGCGCTGGTCCCGTCAGGACGACAGCCTGTCCACCACTGAGGTGGCGCTGCGACTGCAGGGGGTCTACTGGGACACTAGGCGCACCGGCATCATCGACGTCAAGGTAACCGACCACAGTTCTACCATCTCAGGATATAGGTATTATCTTCTAGAATTTCTAGATAAACAAGGAATGAGAACGAAATGTTTATGAATTTATTGGCTAAGTACCTGATTAAACCGAAACTTATTAAACAGTGGTGAAACTGACCCCTAGTCTTTCTAGCATCTGCGGCATCTGCCCGCTTGCTGTATGAAGGCAGAGTTAAACGGTTTTATATATTTCATTTAGCTGGATCTAGTCCCGTTGACGGACTACGCGTCGGATCTGCCGCACCTGATCCACAGCGTGAACTCGACGCAGCTGGACGTGAGCCTGGTGAACTTCACGCGCTCGCTCAACGCGTCCCGCCTCGCCGCGCGCCTGGCGCTCACCAGCCTCGACCCCCCCACAGACACCATGCGCTACCGCATGCGGAAGAGCCTCGACGATGAACACACGCCCGGAGTCTTCGAAGTCAGTATGCTTCATAATGAAATAAGCTGTTGGATCTGCCGCGTTCCTGGTTGCTAACAGTGTGACATTGTTCAGATCATCGAGATCCTGACGCCGGTGGAGCGCGCTGCGACGGCCGGCGTGGCGGGAGGCTTCCTACAGCTGCGGCCCGTCGCCTACACCGCGCCGCAGCGGACTGTCTCCTCTTCCACCACCGCCTACGTGTCCCACTTCAACAAGTAACGCTCCATCCATCACTTCATCCTTCACTGCTCCACATACGTCTACCCTATTTATGTTACAAGCGGATTTTCCATTGTTCCTTTGCGACGATTGATTCCAAAGGACGATTCTTATCCTATCGTTTGGTATAAAATAAGACAGATTGGTAAACGTAATGGCGATAATACTCAACTTATTTAGGGCTGATTTTTCAATAGTTTGGTAAATCATAAAGTCTGGCTGAATGTGGCAATTCAAGGGTTGATCTACTTTAGTCAAATAGTCGTTCTTTTGAATTTGAAATCGTTTTATTTTATCTTACGAATAACTTTTATTTGATGGTTGAAGAATCTGCTCATAGTGTGAAGACAGAAATGTTCTCACGTAAAGAGTGTGGCGGTTAGTTGGTAAGCCGTGTAATATATGCAGGACATCGTTGGGTCGCGACAGCACGCTGGGTCGGTTCTACGCGCGGCTGGGCGGCTCAGTGTTGGCACAGAACGTGTTCGTGTCGTTCGGCGTGCCCGGCGACGGCTACTACGCGCAACATAACTACACCTCATGGTCAGTACCTTACTACCTAATGCTAAGTCATACCATATAAACACACTTTGCTTTTGTCAGTACTTGCCTACCTGCCAAGTGACACCGCACAAACACACTTGAAATTGAAATTGAAATGTGGATAACTAATTTAAGCAAACTTTGCATGTCTTAAGTATTTGGCTCCGGGCTATATTTTGGTAGTTAATGTTTTAGGTAATAACCATAAATCTGCATTTTTTCTAGGCTTAGCAAGAGAGTCTATTTTGAAGTGTTGTAGATTTTATTCACAAAAATTGGTTCTTTTAGACTGCATATTTATCTCCCCGATGCATGTGAGCCTTGTGGCACCCCAGACAGTTTGTGACAGACAGTTTGTGACAAACAGTTTGTACAGTGTAAGAAACAGATGTATACCGTTCATTAAAACATGGCAAGTTCTGTCTCTAGTATGACCAAAACCATTTATGGATAATCCGCGCGCCGTAGTATATTTTAAGCAGAATTTTATATGACGCACAAAGTCGAAAGCTTTATTAAAATCAGTACAAATCAAATTCATTTAAAATTGGCTTACAATTATCTTGTAACTCCGACAAATGTCTCCATAAACTTACTGCAATTAGTCGAAACAATTTTAGATAGACACAACTTTAGACTTGTTCAAATTCGTTCTAACTTGACGTGTTGGGAATTATGGGCAATACCATTGTGCGTTTCCATTAATGAGTATGTCAACTACTGGTATTCAACCAAATTATCTAAATCTGTTGTAAATATAATCTCTTTAATATTTTCAATACGGTTTCCGATTGAGTTCTAGTACCGGTACATCGTTAGTCAATATTGTTACGAGCTGGGGTTCGTGATAAATTATATACACTATGCCAGAAAAACTGCACTTTATTCACTAACACAATAACACTAGATACACACACTTAATTTTCACTCCACTAATAAAACACACTATTCACACCACTAGAACAACACGAAACATTTCCGACTTACTTCCTTCGCTTCTTGTATTTCGCTCCGTTATTCAATTGTAACTGTCCGTTCCGTTCCGTTCGCGCTTTATTTATACTGGCCGGATAACATCACTAGCGCATTCTAGATGCTTCTACAAAACTGTCGAAATAATCTCGAACAGTCTATTACTCGATACAGCAACGCCATCTAGTACAGAGTAGCTGAATTACCTTTAAACCACCGATACATTCAATCTCTTCTAGTACCCCCGTTCACCGATAGATGGCGTAACACTGCCCCCCTCTTAAACGTGTTAGTCTCGAACATCGTTGGACCCATGGTAACGAGCCAACCGGTCCACATGAACTATCTTCGGTGCACCTTGCGACCCCTTCTGGATTCGATAGGTGACGTCGTTCATCCTGGTAATTATGCGATATGGCCCGTCCCATCTGGCTTGTAACTTAGGCGATTTGCCTTTGCTTCGTACTGGGTTATGAAGCCACACCAATGACCCCTCATCGAAGCCCTTGTCGTTCGCCCTCCGGTCGCAGCGAGTCCTCATCCTCCCAGACATCCGCCGTCCCGACCCCCATGGAGCTCCTACATTGCACACCTTGAATGCACCTCTGCTACGAGTATGTGGCCCCTTCACAACCGCACAACTTGTGCATTTGCGGCACCAATCCTCGACGTCATCCCGACAGTGGAGCCAATAAAACCGCTCCCGGATCTTAGTAAGGGTCTTCTTAACTCCCATGTGATCTCCCGAAGCACCATTGTGATAGAGCTGCAAGACTTCCGGCACCTTAGTTTTGGGCACTACCATTTGCAGATGGCACTGGTTACCGCGAGCGTTTTCCCATTTGCGGCACAGAACTCCATCCTGGACGACCAAGCTTTCCCACTGTGCCCAATAACTCTTGGTGATAGGGCTCATTGCTGCGATATCACTCCATTTGAGCCTAGGAGCGCCTGATTTCTTCCAGTCAAGAATCGGCTGTACATCCTTGTCATCTTGCTGAGCACTCTGCAAAGCTTCTCTCCATTCGTCGCTTAGATCCGTCTTTAACATCCTCACTAGCGCTGCCTGCTTTGCTTCCTGTCGGCTACAGTGCTTGCACTGGTCGGGACACGGCCTACGCGATAGGGCATCTGCGTTACCATGAGACTTGCCGCTGCGATGTTGTATTACAAAATCAAACTCTTGCAGTAGTTCAATCCATCTAGCTACTTGTCCTTCTGGGTCCTTAAATTGAAGTAGCCATTTCAGCGCTGCATGGTCGGTTCGCAGGTGGAATTTACGGCCCAACAAGTATTTGTTGAAATGCTGCAACGTCTTTACTACAGCCAAGAGTTCCCGCCTGGTGACGCAGTAGTTTCTTTCGGGTTTGGATAAGGTCTTGCTGAAGTATGCTATAACAACTTCTTGATCACCCTTCTTCTGTGACAGCACGCCGCCAATTCCGGTGTTACTGGCATCTGTGTCAACTATGAATTCATGCTCATTGTCAGGGTAGCCTAGAATAGGTGCAGTACACAGATGTTCCTTAAGCTTCTGGAATGCAACGTCACAGCTCTCATTCCAACAGAACTGCACTCTGTCTTCGGTGAGCTTATGAAAAGGTCGAGCAATGTCAGCAAAGTTCTTCACAAACCGTCGATAGTAGGAGCATAATCCGAGGAATGCTCTGACCTGCGTTTTGTTCTCTGGAACTGGCCATTCCTTCACGGCGATGATCTTATCCGGGTCAGTTTGAATACCGTTCTCCGAGACCACATGTCCTAGAAAGTTCACTTGCCGTCTGAATAACGCGCATTTCTTCGGACTCAGCTTCAAATTAGCTCCTCGTATCTTTGACAGCACTTGCTCCAAGTTTCGAAGGTGATCCTGGAAGGTGCGCCCCACGATGATGATGTCATCCAAGTAGACCAGGCAGGCGTCTCCAATCAGTCCCATAAGCACTCGCTCCATCAGTCTCTCAAAAGTAGCCGGAGCGTTGCACAATCCAAAGGGCATGACATTAAATTGCCACAATCCTTTGCCTGTGGAGAATGCCGTCTTCTCTTTGTCTCGAGGATCTATTTCCACCTGCCCGTAGCCACTTTTTAGATCTAATGTAGAAAACCACTTCATCCCCGTCAGCGTATCCAGTGTGTCATCGATCCTTGGCAGTGGGTAGCTGTCCTTCTTCGTGATGTCATTTAATCGGCGGTAGTCTACACAGAAGCGCATGCTGCCATCCTTCTTCTTAACTAACACCACGGGCTGGACGAAGGCTCGATTACGCCTTCTTTCACCATACCGTCGATCATAGCTTCCACTTCACGTTCCCGTGCCACTGGCACACGTCTTGGTCGCTGGCGAATCGGTGCTTCACTTCCCGTGTTTATTTTGTGCTGGACTAGTGCTGTCTTTCCTATGTCGGCATCACTGGTCGAGAAAATATCGGCGAACTGGTTTAACATCTTCTTAGCCTTGGTCTTCTCTTCTTCTGACAGGGTACTTTGGCAGTCCTCCAAAAGTGAAGACACGTCGAATCGTGCACCCTGAACCTTGGCGCTGGTAGGTTGCTCTTGACATCTTTGCATCCAAGCCGCTCCTTCATAGGTGCCCAATTCCGTCCCTTTCTTGAGCGACACTTCCTTGTCACTTGCATTCGGTGCGCGTACTGATGAAACTTTGGTACCCCTTACCAAGGTTCGTGCAATCTTCCACGAGGCCTCTTCCTCTAGGCCTTCAATTAGTACGCAGCGGTTCCCTCGACCAGAATTCCCTGGTAGACAAACTGAAACAACCGTTTTCGACCGCGGGTGAAGAATGACATTCTTCAGGCAGTACACTTTTCCTGAAGTTGCACCTTCCATGAAGACTTCTTCCGAGCCACACTTCAAGACTCCCTGGTTAACATCGATCTCGCAGCGATACTCCCGCAGTCCTGGCTTCTACTCGTTTCCCTGCTCTCGTCTGCCTGGAAGGCACATCAGGCGACCCCTTTGGTGGAGACAGGGTGTCACCAGGCTGCCTACGCTTTGGGCAGCTCAAGCGGATATGGCCTCTTTCTCCGCAGTTGTAGCACCGAGGTGACGACAAGACTTCCCTGATGCGGTGACCTCGGTCGTCGCGTCGCACTGCTTCTACCTCCAGAGCGTGGGCTAAGGCGTCCTTGAGGTCCTTGAAGTGCCCAAGCCTCACTGCTGCTCTTACCTCCAGGTCCCGGATCCCATCCGTAAACGCCTGTACGAGGTTCCCGTCAATAAGCGCAAGAGACGACTGGTATGCCTTCCTGACCAGCTTTTCCACCTCTAGAGCCCACTGCTGCAGAGTTTCTCCGGTGCGTTGCGTCCTGTCCTTCAGCTGAGCACGATACACATGTTCGAGGTGCGCGTCTCCGTACCTCGCCTCCAGCGCCTCCAGAAGCTTCTCGTAGGTGACGTCTTGTCCAAGTGCCTCCAACGCTGTCAAGGCCCGGTCGCGAAGGCCCAAGGTTAGGGCGGTTAAGGCCTGTTCTTTATTCCACCCATTTGATCGCATCACAGCCTCGAACTGGATCTTGTATGCCGACCATGATGACGAGCCATCAAATGGTGGAAGCTTAAATCCACGAGGTGAGGGCGCTGGTGGTACAGCCGCTGGTGTCACTTCGAGCCCACGCAGCTTCTTCTCCACTTCAGCAACACAGGTCTCGTGGTGGTCGTGTACACGCTTCTCTATAAAGGCGACGCGAGTCTCAAGCTTGTCGTGTACGAGCATCTCTACGTCGCTGATACGGGCCTCGTGCTGCTGAAGTTCCTCCTTGACCGCCTTCAAGTCTTTCCCTACAGCGGCGCTGAGGTCCTTCATAAGCACCACCTGCTCCTCTAGGCGGCGCGCGTGCTCCTCCTTGTCGCGCTGGAGCTGTTCTTCTAGGCGGCGTGCGTGCTCCTCTTGACGGCGAGCCTGCTCCTCCTTGTCGCGCTGAAGCTGTTCCTCCAGGCGGCTCGCGTGCTCCTCTTGACGGCGCGCCTGCTCCTCCTTGCCGCGCTGTAGCTGTTCTTCCAGACGGCGAGCCTGCTCCTCCTGACGGCGGGCCTGCTCCTCCTGACGGCGGGCCTGCTCCTGCATGAACGCCATCAGAGCCGCGATGTCGGGCACCGTCACGGAGTGTGTGGCGCTTGCAGGCTCCACTGCAGCCGCGGAGTCGCCTGGTCCACCAGGCGATGGAGAAGGAACGTCTCCGAAGCGTCTCTGGTCTAGGTCTTGCTGGCGCTGGTTCCTGGTACGCACACCTTCAGTTTCTTCCTTCGGCATAACCGGCATAATTTATCCCTTTCTTCTGATACCAATTTGTTACGAGCTGGGGTTCGTGATAAATTATATACACTATGCCAGAAAAACTGCACTTTATTCACTAACACAATAACACTAGATACACACACTTAATTTTCACTCCACTAATAAAACACACTATTCACACCACTAGAACAACACTAAACACTTCCGACTTACTTCCTTCGCTTCTTGTATTTCGCTCCGTTATTCAATTGTAACTGTCCGTTCCGTTCCGTTCGCGCTCTATTTATACTGGCCGGATAACATCACTAGCGCATTCTAGATGCTTCTACAAAACTGTCGAAATAATCTCGAACAGTCGATTACTCGATACAGCAACGCCATCTAGTACAGAGTAGCTGAATTACCTTTAAACCACCGATACATTCAATCTCTTCTAGTACCCCCATTCACCGATAGATGGTGTAACAATATTATGGATGACATCAGGACATCAATTATATAAATGCTTTTCTAGATTTTAGCCATGCATTCGATTCTGTAGATATTGCTATTCTACATACTTACTTAGTGGTCTTTGCCCGTTTCTTAACATACACCCTATGCCTATTGATTGGTTTCGTTGTAATCCTGTAGACACCACATGCACCTACGTATAAAGAATTAATTTTCTTGGTGTAACATAACTGTCGGTGTGCCCCAGGGTGACGTACTGTCTCCTTAGCTTTTTGCAATATTTATAAATTCTTTTCCTTATACGCACTTGCCATTAGTACAGATGTAACATTATCTTACTAACATTAACAGTGATCTGGTGGTGATCAGCAGTTGGAATAATTCCGTCACGATTCTAGTCTTGATATTTTTGTATCCTAACGCATAATTATTGTTTTCTCTTCTCTACACGGATAAATTCTGTATAAGGTGTCTGATTCTGGTAACATAATGTTATATTATGTATGATGTGTATACAGCGATAGTCTAGGGAGAGTTATCCGTAATGTTCTCGAAAGACATGTGAAGTTTGCGACTGCGCCTGGCGTGGTGGGCGTTGGCCACAGTGCGGAGAGGTGTACGCCTATGCCTGGCAGTGTGATGAGTGATGTTGTGTGTGCTTAGGTCTCTATCGTACGGGTACGGGTGTCCGCCGGAGGAGCGCGTGTCGGCGCTGGTGCTGGTGCTGGCGAGGTGTGATGAGTGATGTTGTGTGTGCTTAGGTCTCTATCGTACGGGTACGGGTGTCCGCCGGAGGAGCGCGTGTCGGCGCTGGTGCTGGTGCTGGCGAGGTGTGATGAGTGATGTTGTGTGTGCTTAGGTCTCTATCGTACGGGTACGGGTGTCCGCCGGAGGAGCGCGTGTCGGCGCTGGTGCTGGTGCTGGCGAGGTGTGATGAGTGATGTTGTGTGTGCTTAGGTCTCTATCGTACGGGTACGGGTGTCCGCCGGAGGAGCGCGTGTCGGCGCTGGTGCTGGTGCTGGCGAGGTGTGATGAGTGATGTTGTGTGTGCTTAGGTCTCTATCGTACGGGTACGGGTGTCCGCCGGAGGAGCGCGTGTCGGCGCTGGTGCTGGCGCTGGCGAGGTGTGATGAGTGATGTTGTGTGTGCTTAGGTCTCTATCGTACGGGTACGGGTGTCCGCCGGAGGAGCGCGTGTCGGCGCTGGTGCTGGTGCTGGCGAGGTGTGATGAGTGATGTTGTGTGTGCTTAGGTCTCTATCGTACGGGTACGGGTGTCCGCCGGAGGAGCGCGTGTCGGCGCTGGTGCTGGTGCTGGCGAGGTGTGATGAGTGATGTTGTGTGTGCTTAGGTCTCTATCGTACGGGTACGGGTGTCCGCCGGAGGAGCGCGTGTCGGCGCTGGTGCTGGTGCTGGCGAGGTGTGATGAGTGATGTTGTGTGTGCTTAGGTCTCTATCGTACGGGTACGGGTGTCCGCCGGAGGAGCGCGTGTCGGCGCTGGTGCTGGCGAGGTGTGATGAGTGATGTTGTGTGTGCTTAGGTCTCTATCGTACGGGTACGGGTGTCCGCCGGAGGAGCGCGTGTCGGCGCTGGTGCTGGCGAGGTGTGATGAGTGATGTTGTGTGTGCTTAGGTCTCTATCGTACGGGTACGGGTGTCCGCCGGAGGAGCGCGTGTCGGCGCTGGTGCTGGTGCTGGCGAGGTGTGATGAGTGATGTTGTGTGTGCTTAGGTCTCTATCGTACGGGTACGGGTGTCCGCCGGAGGAGCGCGTGTCGGCGCTGGTGCTGGTGCTGGCGAGGTGTGATGAGTGATGTTGTGTGTGCTTAGGTCTCTATCGTACGGGTACGGGTGTCCGCCGGAGGAGCGCGTGTCGGCGCTGGTGCTGGTGCTGGCGAGGTGTGATGAGTGATGTTGTGTGTGCTTAGGTCTCTATCGTACGGGTACGGGTGTCCGCCGGAGGAGCGCGTGTCGGCGCTGGTGCTGGTGCTGGCGAGGTGTGATGAGTGATGTTGTGTGTGCTTAGGTCTCTATCGTACGGGTACGGGTGTCCGCCGGAGGAGCGCGTGTCGGCGCTGGTGCTGGTGCTGGCGAGGTGTGATGAGTGATGTTGTGTGTGCTTAGGTCTCTATCGTACGGGTACGGGTGTCCGCCGGAGGAGCGCGTGTCGGCGCTGGTGCTGGTGCTGGCGAGGTGTGATGAGTGATGTTGTGTGTGCTTAGGTCTCTATCGTACGGGTACGGGTGTCCGCCGGAGGAGCGCGTGTCGGCGCTGGTGCTGGTGCTGGCGAGGTGTGATGAGTGATGTTGTGTGTGCTTAGGTCTCTATCGTACGGGTACGGGTGTCCGCCGGAGGAGCGCGTGTCGGCGCTGGTGCTGGTGCTGGCGAGGTGTGATGAGTGATGTTGTGTGTGCTTAGGTCTCTATCGTACGGGTACGGGTGTCCGCCGGAGGAGCGCGTGTCGGCGCTGGTGCTGGTGCTGGCGAGGTGTGATGAGTGATGTTGTGTGTGCTTAGGTCTCTATCGTACGGGTACGGGTGTCCGCCGGAGGAGCGCGTGTCGGCGCTGGTGCTGGTGCTGGCGAGGTGTGATGAGTGATGTTGTGTGTGCTTAGGTCTCTATCGTACGGGTACGGGTGTCCGCCGGAGGAGCGCGTGTCGGCGCTGGTGCTGGTGCTGGCGAGGTGTGATGAGTGATGTTGTGTGTGCTTAGGTCTCTATCGTACGGGTACGGGTGTCCGCCGGAGGAGCGCGTGTCGGCGCTGGTGCTGGTGCTGGCGAGGTGTGATGAGTGATGTTGTGTGTGCTTAGGTCTCTATCGTACGGGTACGGGTGTCCGCCGGAGGAGCGCGTGTCGGCGCTGGTGCTGGCGCTGGTGGGCGCGGGGCTCGGCGCGCCGCTGCTGCTCGCGCTCTCCGCCGTCGCGTACGTGCTCGTCACTCGCTACCGACGCAGGAACGCGCCGCAGCCGCTCATCGACGACGAGTAACAACACCTAACGACAATGGATGCCCTACTTTATCAATATTTGACATAGCAGTATGTAGTGAATGTACACAGAGACACGTGGACTGCGGTTCCTTCACAACATTTACCATTCTGTAGAGAAACCAAGGTAATTTACTTAACCTGCTATCTCTTTTAGTACTTGTACAATCTTCAGAATTCCAGAAAGAGTAGTCAAAAATAGAGTGATATCTCTTTCGTTAGTTTTTAGCAAAGATTATTTGACATCGAATGGCCAGTCCATGTGTTTGTGTCTATAGTAGTAATTAAGTAGATAATTTTATTTTTGTAAATCGTTGAACTGTAAATTGATATAGATCATAAACGTACGGCAGTGACTTAGTCAACGTATTAATAAATTACCATTTATATTGTAGCTAAACGAGATGAAAATTTACTTTTAAATAAGCAGATATACATTAAAATAACACTAAATAAATTAATGTGATGACTTATCAATTTACTTGATACTATAAAATACATAAAGTTTCATGTCGTATGTACCTAGTTTGGCTAAAATTTATGTATACACCACTATTTTTTAATTAGTACAAAAGCTTTAAGGACAGATTAGCGAAGACATTATTATCATATATGTGACGTAAGAATTTCATAATATCTATATAGAGCTAAGTTATTATCCTTCGTTTATTGTAGAAAATCTCACTTAAATCATAGTCATATTTTACAGTCAATTTACTAATTCATTGATAATATTCCATCCTGCTCATTCGCATTCTCTCTGTCGCACTTATGATGTAGGTAGCCTTAGACAATAAAATGAAGCAAAATAATAAGTGTAGGTAGTTACTTTTAATTTTCTTAATTCTACCCTCTCCTTCATACTTCATCCGGGCTTAGGACCGGTAAAATTTACCGTTTAACAAGTAATTAAATACGGAGGTATGTAATTAGAAAGGAAACAAATATCAAAATAAAAGAAGATAATCTTGACTAAAAGAAAATAGTAATTTTGGCGTATTTATGAAGTTAGAATCAGCTGCTATTTACAAATTTCATCATCATCATGTCAGCCGAGAGACGTCCACTGCTGGACATAGGGCTCCCCCAAGGTTCTCCACACAGACCGATTTTGAGCCGCCCGCATCAAATTATTATTTACGTAGGTAGGTAATTTTTATTTACAAGTATTTCAATTGTCCTTCGAAATGTCCACCACTATTGTCAATACACAGACGGGTACGTTTTATTAAATTGTTTTTTAACGAGAGAAGTACGCTTCTGTCTTTTCACTTCTACAAAAGCGTCCAATATGCGCTGTTTTAATTGTTCGACATTAACCGGCTCACTTTTGTACACCCACAAAAAAAAGTCCATGGCCGTGAGGTCAGGTGAGCATGGAGGCCAAGCTACAGGGCCGCCTCGACCGATCCACTGGCTTCCAAACTCTTCCCTGTACAAACGCACAGCTGCACTCGCGTTTTATCCACTCAAAAAGTACGCATACGTAGTAGTACGAAGCATAGCTACATACTCCCGTGATGTGAACTGATAAGCCATCGAAAAAACGATGCGCTCACTACCGGTTACAATTTAGCACTGTTTGTCGCATCGGGGCGCGGTGCAGGCGCAGAGGGACGGGGGGAATTTATAAATGGAGTAGTTTACTACTACTACTAATTTACTACTCATAGCTTTAGTTATGCATTTACCAATTATTACGTATTTTTGTGGAAAGTTTTGAGACAGCTTTGGGACTTAGTGTTTTTATTTTTTACCTACACAAATATGATCAGTTAAAGATACTTAGAGCCCTGTTAAAATTTTTGTACTAATTAAAAAATAGTGGTGTATATTATGTAACTGATCGGTTTTTTTGACCCGCCTGGGACTTAGGCCAGGCAGAGGCTAAATTGGCAAATTGTTCTAAGTTTTCTTTTTGGAGATAATATAAACTAATATTAATGATACTTTGCCAAGTAAAAAAAATAAAATAATATATTAATGTATATTGCATTCTCAAAGGCAGTGATTAACAGTCTATGTAGCAGATTTCGCTCGGAATAGTATCCAGATGTATAAATGTATGTACTGTTAAAGGTGAACGCACACTTATCCGAGCCGAACGAGTCGAACGAAACGAATTTTAGAATTCTGTATGCAATGCACACTATCGATTCGGACGATTCGACGCGGGCAAGTGTGCGAGGTTTCATGAAATTTCATATACACGATTCTAAAATTCGTTTCGTTCGACTCGTTCGACGCGTTCAGCTTGGATAATTGTGCGTTCACCTTAATAGAGATTATTGTCAATTACGCGATAGAAATTACAAAGCACACTTTACACTGTACAGGGTGAACTTGATAGGCACTTATTTTTTTCTTATTTACTCTAACCTTTGAATTACCGGCACGACAGACCGGCATTTACTCATTGCTTTTTTCGGAAATATCTAACAAATTAAGTGAATAGCTATTAGTAACGCCGGCTTAGCAATCGATTCTAACAAAAAACTTGGTAACATCAAGAGTTTTAGACGTTTTTAGACGATTTTTTTAATTATTTATAACTATTGTAATAAATTTTATCTAATAAATCTTTTTTATAATTTAAGTGTTGGAGATAATCTCAGGATAAAATAAGGTCGGTGTTTTGTATAGATCAAAGATGTATACTTTTGTTTCTACATAGATGTGTTTAGTTTACGTTCCTATAGCTTGCCTTCTATGATCGACGCACTCTACAGAACGCCAACGTGTGCTGCGCAAATATATATTTATTGACGTTTAAGATATATTAATGTTCCAAAATAATATTTGACGTTGCAGTATTTTAATGAAGCTGTTGAAATATATATGAATATACAAACATTTATTTGATTAGTTATAAACTATCCGTGAGTTAGCTTCGTTAGTTTTTTATTTATTATTAGTGTATTCCCGTTGTCCCCATCAAGATGACAACAGAAAATTAATTTAACTGTCACCTGTGACCTGTCCATCCGACCGTATACTTATTTTTTTTTTTTAATTTTCTTACCATGATCAAAATTATGCCGCAACAGTGACAAATGATACGTTACGTTATGAATTGTTTTATGAAATGACCAGTGCATCGCCTTAAGAAGGAGACAGTGGGAATAGGCTTATTTTTTACTTGTCTTATTTTTTATTTAAATATCGTTATAGTAATAAAATACTCTGAATTCTTGCAAAAGTAAAAATTGCATATCATTTGTAATTTGTTATTCAGAGTCTCGCTATAATCGACAAGATTATCCTTTGACGTAGTACGCTCAGCCCTCAGATTAAGGGCCGGCGCTGACTGATGGCACGGCATGTTTCGATAGACGCTTCGGTATGCCGCGGCGTGTCGCGACATGCCGCGTCGTAAGGAAGCATCCAATTGACTGGAATTAAGTATTAAAAACACTACTTGCTGAAGATGAAGAAAGATAAATACAAACTGATTCGTTGAAGAGAAATCAAGTTTGGGTACATAATTTATGGAGAACAAGAGTTACTAACGGTGAATTCAGCAACGTATTTAATGATTACGTGCGCGGCGTCCCGCAGTATGCCGCGACGTCCCGCAGTATGCCACGGCAGCGGCGTACCGCGATATGATTGTATCAAAATAAAGTAAAATGAATTCTAAACTCATTGAAATAAGAATAAAAATAATTTGATCAGTAGTAAAATCCTTTGCCGTGCCGTGACTTCAGTGTGCGCCGGCCTTAAGTTAATACAGGGCTGAGCACTGTATTTTTTGCTAATTTCAACAAAGTATCTAAATGTGGAGCCTGCAAGTGTCCAAGATAATAACAGATGGCGACGATAGCCACTCGCACTTGTTACTATGACTTCATCAGCCAAAACTAAATTGTTCTGTGTTTAAGTCTGAACAAGTGAAAAGTGTAGGTATCTGTTAGGTAGGTATTTAAACTAATTTTGTATATTTTTTGTAAATTATTTGATAGGCTTAAATCGTTAGATTTGTATTTCTGATGTGATATTAATTTCGATGTATCTGTATTTGTTTGTATAAAGACATGTTTAATTAAATAAATGACTATAGTAAATTATAATTCCGTTTTTCTTTCAATCCTTCCTAAATTCATCAATGTTAGTCATGAATGTTCCTTCGAGATGTTCGACACAACTCTAAGGGCTCATTCAGACAGAGAGCGGTCAAGCGTTCAAGCGGTCAGTTTTGCGTTCTTTGTGTTGTATTACGTTACATAGACCGCGTGACCGCTCTCTGTCTGTTAGGCCCTATGTAACGTAATATAACACAGGAACGCAAAACTGACCGCTTGAACGTTTGACCGCGTGACCGCTTTCTATCTGATTGAGCCCTAACGTACCTAAGGCAGGCCTCCTTCACTCGGCCGTACCTACAGCGATAAGTGCCTACACTTTGGCGCGGCTTCCAAGCCGCGTCGTCACCGCTCGCGCGCAGGGCTAGCTAATAACGTGAATTTTAATAGTGAACAACAAAAATGTTCACATCACAAGTCTGGTGCGAAGTATTGCTCATTTAACGGATGTGTGACGGAAGCAACTTGAAATTTTGATTTTATTTATTTTACGAGAGCAACTTGAAAATTGTACTTTTTATTTGTTGAGATATCTCAACGATTATAGTGTCAAATTAAAGGTCTAGTTCAAAAACCATTTTATCTGTTTGAGTCATGTAAATCGGTCTACGCGTTTAGGAAATAACTAAGAATTAGTATAGTGAAAATGTAAACCACCAGAATTTTTGTGGTTTTCGTTCTACGAGCTCAAATAGTGGGATAGGATACTTATAGTATAAATATTTATTATTAGGTACGTGGTCAAGTAGGTAGATAGACGATGAATAAATATTATAGTAGCAGCGGCAAGTCGACAACCCTAGCGCACCGCTCCGCGCCAGACAGCGACAGCGTTATGTGTTAGAAAAGAGCGGGAACAGTTAGGTCAATATCGCGTTAGGTACTGAATGCTCATGCGAGCTGAATTGCACTTTCTTGCTTAGTAGCCAGAGTCGCCATTTCTTTAAATTGGTTTGCGAAGTGGTGCTTCTGTTCGTAAGAACTATCTATTCTGTGCCTAAGGTAACTAGGGTCACTAGAAAAATATTCAATCGAATGTTTCTACTTAATTACTGTGTTCTGTTATGGTTAACTGTACCTAAACATATTATTGTAATTGGGAGTACATACTTACTTGGGAATCTACATACACACATCAACAAAGTCTAGGGATATTTTATATTTCATCAAATATCTAAAAATCTAGGCAGAATTTTCTGATACAGTAAATAGAAGAATCATAGATTATTTTAAGGTCTTTAATAAAAATAAAAAACATTTCGTGTTTTTTTTTGTTTTAAATAAAAAAATATTTTTTTTAATCATCATGGAAAATTAGTATGATAACAACAAACATTTCTTCTTAAAAAACTATTAATTTTAATAAAAATGGAAAAAATCTTGTAAAATCTAATCATTAATAATCAGTGTTGCCACCTCTTACATTGATTACACATCGACATCGATTGTTAATACTTAAAATTAAATTGTCAATGTCTTGCTGCGGTATGAGGTCCCATGTCCTTTGCAAGTGTTCGTAAAGTTGTTGTTCAGTCGTCAAATTTGGTGGAAAATCTCTCAAAGCTTTTCGTTGTAACATGTCCCAGGCATGCTCGATAGGATTTAAGTCGGGCGACTGTGCAGGCCAATCCAAAACTTGAATATCGTGCTCTCGGAGAGCGGTCGATACCAGCCGCGCCGTATGGCAAGGAGCATTATCGTGCATGAGTAGAAATTCATGGCCTATTTGAGTTCTGTGTGGGACAATAACGGGCTCTACTACCTCCTCGTGGTATTTTTGTGCAGTCATGCTGCCTTGGATCCAAACGAGTTGGGTTCGTCCGCCAAGACGAATTCCTGCCCACACCATGATTGTCCCGCCTTGGTATGGGTGGACCTCCTGAGGGTGCCGTAGACGGCTAACTCTCCCTGGAGCTCTCCAAACGCGTGTTCTTCGTGAATCCGGGTGAAACCCAAACCGGGACTCATCGGTGAACAGCACCAAAGACCATTGTTCGTCACTCCATGGTAAATGCTCCCGAGCCCACGAAAGCCGCCGACCGCGATTGCCACGTCGCAATGCTGGAACACGCAATGGTCTTCGAGCATGAAGATCAACTTCATGTAACCTTCTTCGCACGGTTTGGTCGCTTACCAGCAGCTGGTGGTCCTCCTGGAGCCTTTGCACTAGTTGCAGCGCTGTGATATTGGTTTGTCTTCTGGCGGTCATTTGGAGAAATCGATCCTGTCTCTGCGTAGTAACACGATATCTACCTGTGTGCTGTTCGGCCACATCTCCAGTACTGCGATAACGTGACCACAACCTTGATATCACATTTTGACTGGTATGTAGGGCCTCAGCAACGACGCGTTGAATTGCACCATTTTCTAACATGCCCACGGCTCGTAACATTTCATCTCGACTCAAATGACGACGTGACATGACTTTTAAAGTTCGTACGTCACGTTAAATTAAAAAAGAAAAACAATTAAAAACCCTTTTCATTAATAATTATAATAAAACAGTTTTAACTTTCTTTAATGTAACGAATTACTAGCAAATTTACCGCCATATTTTGTTTATTATTTTGTTTTTTTTCTTTCCATGTTCAAATTTTGAAAATAGAATAAAAGAGGTTTTAATCTGTATATAAACTTTTTGTGGAAACTAACAAGGTTCTAAACTATAAACTCGTAAATAATTTAGGATTAAGATATCCCTAGACTTTGTTGATGTGTGTAGTTTCTTTTTATTCCATAGCTTATTTAAATTTTTGTTTCAACACGTACTAGTTTTTGTCATGTGTTTTTAAATAAATAAATACATTCCGTTACTTAATTCGGATTCAGTAACAATTTTGTAATATACGGAACAGACAAAGATTATGTTTTTATTTCCTCCTGTACATTTAGGCAGCCTGTTCTCAGACGCAAGCTATCTCTACGTCCTCTAAAGCGATCGTAGCTCTTACTAAACTGGACTCGACTTGACAAGTGAGCTAAGCTTGTCATGTCCACAGCCCGAACTGACACTGGAATCTCAAATTATAGTCATTATGAAAAAATAATGAGCCTATTATATAATATATTATTAGGCACAGGGCAGATACGCATCGTACCTCTACAGATCAGATACATACCTACTAGGTTTTTATTCCGATATCTGTATATATATGTACGCAATGTCTCGACTAATTAGCGTCGAGATAACGCAGCACGCGCTGCCGCCGCGGCGGCAGCGCGTGCTGCGTTATCACTACTATGCAGTAGGGCGGCGCGCCGCCCTACTGCGCAGTAGTGGCGAACTGGCGAGTGACCTGCGACATCGAACACATTCATCAATATTGTTTATGTTGTAGGAATGTTACATGCCTACCATTATCATTTCTTGATAATTGAGTTGTCATAACTTGGTTTACGTAATACATTACGAGCTGCCAGCATGAAGTTATAGATAAACATGGAGACCGCACTCCGAATACCTACTTGAAGCTCAAATGATGTATCGCTATCTCGTTCACTGTGGTCATACCATCTCTTTTCAACCAACCACTGCTATACTGACAAGATTTACTTGACATATGGTGGCCAATGTTGCCACATTACCAAATCCTTAGGAAATGGGATTATAATTCACTATCTCGCCAACCATGATTATAACCTTTCGAGACCTACAATATTGGGAGTTTTAACAAGTGATTGGATTTCAACTCTTGATTTAAATACACATTAATTGACCGTGTAAACTTCTGATTTGCTTAATATGTCGGCTCTTTTTAAGAGCTTACTCGGAGATTTTAATAAGAAGATAGCAATACTAAATCCACGCTAAAATGAGAGGTCAGACCACAGAGAGTGAGATGGAGAAATGTAGGTATTTGACTCAAGCCTTTGTTCCAGCTGTGGCCTCCATGTTTATCTATACCTTCATGGCTGCCAGGCACTTGTCGATTATATTATCTATGGTCGACCGCATCACTATGGTTCGTCTAGAACAAGCTAGCTAGACAAAATTATTTTATTTGATTTTTATGTCTAGATGCGGTTAATAAGCAAAGATATAAGGTTTTTGGTACTTTTTTCAAGGCAGTTTGTCATTTGAGCTGGTATCATGAAAAAAAAAACATTTATCGGGCATATGTGTATAATATATTTTTTGAACATTTTATAAAGTGATTTATCCCTCGACGTCGCTATAAAATCTAATAACAGATGCATAAAATATCTAAGAACTAAATCTATTACTCATTATCATCACTATCATCAGATGAATCATCCATTGAATAGTCATGATCGTGAGGGGCAGAACTATGAAAAGTAGAAATCATATTAACATTTTGTTCCTTACAGCTAGGTGGGACAATTAAATCTAATACTTCAGTTGGAAGCGTACCTATTTTCTTCCGAGGAACTTCTCGTAAACCGTTTATTACAGGGTCAGATGTTATCAATAACATATTAAGTAAATCTCTATTCGTAGCCTCCCGTGATCGCTTTCGTGTGTTGTGCTCACGAAATCTTCTGCAGTCCTTATTCCGAGCTTCCTGTGCTTCCTCGGAAAGCTGGCCTATAGGTAGAAGGGACGATCTAATTACTTCGCCACTGTGCAAAAGTATTTTGTGGACAGTAGCGGGCATGTAATACCATGAATAGAGATTTACATAAAGTTGTCTAGTTTCTTGAGCTAAGTTAACGAATTTTTCAATATTTATATCATATCCCGATGATAAAGTGCGAAGTAGTATGCCAAATTTTTGTATTAGTGAAACATCTAACCCTGTAATATCGGCACTAGCCTCGGGATTTCCAAAAAATCTTCGCGCGGTGTTCCCGTCATTAGTGTTACCGAACCCTGGTTTTGGTTTGTCTACAATCAAGCGCATTTCGCTTTTAAATCGTTTTTTAATGTCATCTGAACGTTGTTTCACACTAGCTTTGTCTTCGGCTGTTCTTAACTGCCATTTTTTTATATTTAGTCGATAGCTAATGTGAAGCAAGCATTCAAAGCACCTTATCCAAGCGTGCAACGTAGACAAACCAAAACCAAGATTATCTTTGTCCGCAGCCAACTCTTTTGACAGATCATTCATCATTGTTGGAGTTGCCCCACAAATAAAACATTTTTGTGAGGAAGAAGTTTCGGTCAGAGCATTGCAAACTTTTCCGTCAATCATTGTTAAAAGCATAACATGTGTGACAGATACTTCGGTCTCCATCACCTTGCAGGTTGTCGGCAATAAAGCGTTTATCTCTTCTAAAACCTTATTGGTTTCCGAAATCGTAAAATCTTTCGTTTCCTTAGAAAAGATAAACTTTATTGGCCGACAATACATTGTAGAACAGGGCCGAGGATTCTGCCACACAATATTACCACTTTCATCTTTCAATTGAAGAGGAACGAAAGAAAATACAAATAAAAACTCGTCACTATCGTCACAATTAGTGAATTTTTGTTTGTACATACTATGACCGGAACTTCCATCACAACCCCATTTACTGATTAATGTGAATGACGTGCAAGGTAACAGACTATGAACAACTTCTTGTTGTGCTGAAACTAAACGTTCGGCAGTCTTATCAAGAATTGCCTGAACTTTGATTTCAGCATGCGTTTCATTGACTGTAATTTGTTCACCTGACGGGTAGCAGGCTATTTTAGCCTTTCTAACACTGTACATTGACGGAAACACCTTATGTCCAGCTTTAATACTCCACTTCCGAGTCTGCTTATAGCTATGGCTACTTGATTTACTATCAACGTAGTACGCTAAAGCTTCCTCACTTGTTAAACTCCTGGGGGCACTTTCTTCACTCGTGGTCTTGGTTATTGAAGGATCACTAGTCACATCTTTAATTTGACGTGCTACACTTCTCTGACCCGAGATTCGAGCTGACACTTCAGCGGCGTAAATTAATTCACTAGCACTTCTGGACTGTAATAGATCGTCTACACGTCGTCTCTTCGTTTTGAGACTAGAAT
This sequence comes from Euclidia mi, assembly GCA_944739405.2. Lineage (NCBI taxonomy): Eukaryota > Metazoa > Arthropoda > Insecta > Lepidoptera > Erebidae > Euclidia > Euclidia mi. The sequence continues at coordinate 128,175,343 of OX123181.2, forward strand.
GTTCAAAATCTTTAGTAGGTCTTCCGGGTCCCGGTTCTCCAGATGTAGTTGGCAGAGATAAATAAACGGACACATCGAAAGATATGTCAAGACCCTCCAGCCACGTCGAATACTTTTGTAGGAATCGCTCTCGATTTCTTCCACAGCTGCTCCACTTTTCAGCAAATTTCGTTGAATATCTTGAGATTAGTACTTTAATATCTCGCAGAGACTGCTCCGTAACACCATCAAAATTATATCTCAAAGATATAAACCGAAAGAGCTCCTCATTCCGCGTTTCCTTCGGGTGTTTCAGCCATTCTTCGAAAAAATCCATTCTTGAGACGGTAAAAACTGTTGAAAGAAAAAAATAAATAAAAATTAGTTGTGCAAATATATCGCAATGAATTTTTTTACGTATAACTACTAGACACTTATGAGAATCGTATATGATAGGTTCTACGGTGGGGACAAGTGGGGACATGTTATTATTTGACCGATGAATTTGAAAAAATGAGTAAAAAAGTGGGTGAAAATTCAAACATTTCATTTTATAAGACTAAAGAATGAAGTTCCCATGTTGAAAATGAAATAAAATATAACTACTTACCCTTACGTATACAATCCATCACAAAAACACTTTCACAAATTTCTTTTAGTGACATAAACAATGCTATCAAATATGATGTAAAAATGCAAATGAATGCCCTTTAAATAGTCAACATCTTATAAACATACCTTAATGACGCTCTTAATGAGGGTAGTATTGATAATTAATAGGTGTAATCCTCAATGTATAGGGGTAATGAGTTCGTAATAGTAATTAACTTCCAGGAATTTAAGAGTTGTTTTTGTCTAGCTAGCTTGTTCTAGACGAACCATAGTGCGCATGTTGAATCCCTAACATTAAGCAAAGTGACTGCTGTCTACAGCTGTGCTCATTAGGTACTCGTGCCGGGAAGAATATAAGGCCATATAGCCTAAAATGGAGGTTTGCCGATTTAGCAAGTAGAAATCAAAATTTTGCTTAACATAGCTTAACGAGTCACGCAATAAGGCAGAGTGAATCTCCAAAATCCTACCGTTGCATGACCTTCAAAAGGTTTAAAAAACATACTTTCGAAAGACATACAAGCGACATTTAATGGTTACCTTATGGATACATTTGGGAGGAGAAATATTACAGGTGCGGATTTTGTTTTTGACCTGTCAGCCGCTTAAGACACGGTTAACATCAGGCAACTCCTGTGAAAAGTCGAATAAATGACGGCTGACCTAGGGTTTGTACAAATTCAGGTTGCGCTATTTCCAATTTATTGTCGTTTTCAAGAACACTTGCTCACAAAAAAGAGTAGATGGCGCTACTTAAAAATGGCGTCCCTCAAGGTAGTGTGCTTGCGCCAATTCTTTTTAATATAGGTATATACCAACGACTAACCATATACCGCATTCAAAGTAGACCCTGCGACTGCAAGATGTAGGCTCTGGTGCGAAAAGAATCTTCCATCTCTTAATTACAAAACCACAGGAATCTACCAGCTGGACACAACCTATCCTGACCCGTATGGCAGTTCCTTAATAGACTGCGCACAGGTTGATCGCTGCAGAGCAAGCTTGTGTAGGTGGGGGTTCAGGGATCCCAGCCTTGCTCAATGTGAGCTGGAGAAGACAATGGCTCATTTGCTGATATGTCCATCTTGCCCTAACACCTGCACTGTGTATGAGCTTTCGGAGGCTACTCCTTACGCAATTGGAGTGGCCGAGTATTATGCGCGTGTCATATAAGTAGTTCACTGCAATGGAATCATTGAGTCATCGACACGAAGATTGGTCACTTATAGAAAATAATGGAATTGTTGGTGTCAACGTCGTCAGACGAGCCAGTGGTTCACTTGATGTGACGAGACGATTTTATCTTGGGGTTGGCTTTAACCCGGAGAAGGAAAGTTTATCTTAGTAGGAAAAAAGTGCTTTTGAATCCATAGGCCCTTGATCCGCCTCTTGAGGGTCAGACGCATACGCTGTGTTCTCTTAGTATTGCGATCAGCAACAACGCCAAAGAAATACATTTAAGTTGCCAACGACAGCAACTACTTGATGCGGCAAAGGAAAAACAATGGAAAACTGTGGCGCAGGAGACGCTCTTAGTGCTCTTATCTTGAATTGAATTGTGAGAGTAACAGTACTTATTGGTGACGACGACAATCAAATTTAAGATGTCTGTCGCTTGTTTGACTCCAGTGCACAGTGCCGGTAAGCTCGTCAGCTCGAATCCTCCCCACAAGTTCGATAGCTGCCTAGGTGAGCTAGTCAATTCGACTTATCGATAGCTCTCCATCGTACTCTCCTCAGCGTTTTATCGGCTTCCTCTTCAACGTTTTACTTTATGGCACGAGAGGCAAATTTTGATGCAAATTCTATGATATGAAACTATCTATTTTCGGCAGCGTACCAGATTGTACATCCACAAAAGTGTTTGAAACACAGATATTTGTTTATTTTCCCACAAAATTTCGACTTAAATAAAAAGCACATAGATGTCTTGTAATTTAATTACAAAGTAGTCAAATATATGTGTTGAGAATCAACGAGTAGTGAGTGAGAGCCGGTGCCGGAGGCGCGTCCGGCGCGCTCAGGTGAGGCAGTCGAGGATGGCGCGCCGGTCGAACTTGAAGTTGGCCCAGGAGGGCGCCACGAACGAGAAGTACGCGCCGTCCTCCCCGCCCTCCCCGCCCTCGCGCTCCTGCGACGGACTGGCGCCCTCCCTCCTCTGTGGCTGCAGCGGGGAGAAGCTGCGTGAGTGCGCGTTCTGCGGCGTGAACAGTTGTCGCTTGGCCGCCTTGCGCTCCTTGCGCGCCCCACTAGGCGTGCCCTTGGTCGCGCTGCCCTGACCGCCGGGCTGGCTGCTGGCGTGAGCGCTGTTGCCGTGGCTGTTCCCCTGACTAGTGCTGCCGTGGCTGCTGCCCTGCCCGTTACTGTGGGTGGCGTTACCGTTTCCGTGTCCGTTGCCGTGATTGTTGCCGTGGCTACTGTTCCCGTGGCCGTTGCCGTGGTTGATATTGCCGTGACTGTTGCCGTGGTTGTTCGCGTGGCCGGTGCCGTGGTTGGCGGCGGGCTGGCTGCGGAGCTGCTTGGCCGCGGGGTTGTTCTGCTGGTACTCGTGGATCTCGTTCTGCAGCCCCTGCGAGATGCCCTTGGCCTTGCTCTTGCTGATGGAGGCCTCGATGTCGCCCATGGACTTGTGCCGGGTGCGGCGCGTGTTGGTGAACACCTTGGAGTGTCGCTCGGCCACCCAGCGGCGCATGCGCTTGACGAAGGGCAGCACCATGAAGAAGGCGTTGGGGCTGACGCCCATCTTGAGCTTGGGCGTCATGTCCTTCTTGTTGGCGGGGAGGTCGGCCAGCGGGAACCACTCGCACGCCTTGATCTCGTTGCGCGTGCGCGGCTGGAACTTCGTGTCTCGCGGAATGTAACCGATTATGTATAGGCGGACGATTTGTTCGTGAATTATTGCTTCTATGTAATCATTCTTATTTATTAACTTGCTTATGTCGAAACCCGTTTCTTCGAGGACCTGAAATACATAATAAACCAAAATTAGCCTTTCAATCTAAATATTGGATAGATCTTTATTGCGAGTTGCAGAACTGACAAATGAGCCCTGTTACCTGTTCTATACATAACTGAATCAATCCCAGATCACGAGGAAAACTAGGGTAGAAATACTAGGTATCTCTACATGTGGTCTTTATTTCTTCAGATGTGAATATTGAGTTAGGTCCAATAGTAGTATTATATATAAATGGTGAATATTGTTACCTCTCTGGCAGCGCACTTCCAGGGCTCCTCGTCCTCGTTGACCTTGCCCTTGGGGAAGCCCCAGGAGGCCTTGGTCCAGTAGGACTGCACCAGCAGCACGTGCGTGAGGTCCGCGTCGAGCAGGATGGCCCCGTAGGTGGGCACGGTCTGCTTGTACTCGCGCCAGTTGTCCAGCACCGCGTCCAGGCTGCGCACGTGCGACCGCAGCATCGGCACGTGCTGCACACACCACCACATACCACGTTACAAACATACTATCAACTGACGCAATGAACACACAAACTTGAAAGAACAATTTATGAATCACACAAAGTGTTGTCTCTGTGGGGTTTGAACCCACAACACTCAACAGTGTGTCAGGCGGGGGGCAGCCACTATGCCAACTGTGTGTGTTTATAAAGCAGCAGTGTTTATAAAGCAGCAGTGTTTATAAAGCAGCAGTGTTTTAAAAGCTAATCAAATTACCGGTACCTACACATACTGGCTCACTGGATGGAAGAGGTCCATCCAGTGATTTATTGTAATGAGTAATTGCTTTCAAAATAATAGAGGTACTATGGATCTTGTTTATATATTTGTGAACTACATTGAACAAACAAAGCACTGCCACTTGTTTTTGTGTGTCTAGCTAACATGACCTCACTAGATCTATATGCATTAGAGGACCATGGCAAAGATACCAGGATCCATTGAAATTACATAAATTTTTTGTGCATTTAAAAAAGTATTATACCTGTCTCTTTTTATTTGAGGAACATTACTATATAATAATATAAAACTCTCAAAATACCTATATATTTATACTTGGGAGCAAGTACCATACCTGCAGTTAGTATCCAAGGAATCAACTATTACATGACTATAGCAAAGAAGTTGATGAGAGACAATTATGTTGCTCATTATTTTCGTTCACCAATTCATTAACAAACATTATAAAAGTGAGACATCAGTGGTTGCCGCACACTCACAGGAAACAAACAAACCTACTGTATTGTTAGTATCACAGAGAACATACATAATAACAATTTGACTGCACGGTTGGTGTAGTGGTTTAAGCGGTCGCCTCGCCGCTAGATACTGCGCTGCAGTGTTGTGGGTTCAATCCCCACACGAGACAACACTTTGTGTGATTCATAAATTGTTGTTTGAGTCTGGGTGTTCATTGTGTCCGTTAGTTGTATGTTTGTAAAGTACTACACAGGATTTAGTCTTAGTGTGGCAGTTGTAAAAAAAAAAAATTGGTAGATCACACACTGATATCTGGTGTGCAATCAAACACATAGCACCATGTTAAACTGTAGGTGATCACTATGCCATCCAAGCATTTCTCTAATACATTTCACAATAAAGGGGTGATTATTTCCCAAAATAAATACATGTTTATCAGCATAATTTCCATTGTTTTTAAGGAACTAGTTTAACAACAGGATCAGCTTACTTGAAATATATGCGCCGCAAACTCTCTGATTCCACAAGGATTGAGCCTGGCGCTCTCATCAGTACAATAATAATCCAAGTAGAACCAGTGCGCCAGTTCTATCTGGAAACATATTCGAACCAGATTCCCTCTGTCCTCCGGCGGCAGATTGATAATGAAACGACTGCAAAAACAACCATTGTCTGCATTTTAGTTCTTTGTAGTTATTGTACAGAAGGTTCCAAAACTTTAAAGAGTTTGACAGGTTTCTGATGGTACTCATTATATCAATTGCAATGTTGATGCCTTGATAAGACTAATATTATATTTGCGATTACACTAGTCAAATTATTAGACCAAATCATAGGGGATTACGAAATAACTATGTTTATTTTCATATGCAACCTACCTGCATAAGTCATCTAAAATATCAATAGGTATAGAATGTCGGATTTGATTTCTAAAATCAGTAGTTGATGCCATATTTGATTTTGTCTTTATTTAGCGCTTAAATTTACTTTTATTTGTATAAAAACAATGAAAAATAGTAGAATCTCTATTTTGCTACTGAATGTTTTTCAACTTCTACAGATAATAAATAATGTCATAGAATAACAACAAGTTGTATTCCCGAGTCTACGACATGTAACATCTGTAGCATTAGAAGCGAGCCGCTGCAAGCGCTGCATCAACTGTGGCATCAACTCACACCAACCAGACCACATCAGTAAGTAAGTGTTTGTCTACTCTGACGACTCTGACCTGAGACTGTATGAAACAGCAGTGGTTCCAGTAGTACAACTGGTACAAGCGTCATCTACGTTTCTACCTTCATACTTGCGTGTTTTAATATTGTATGCAAGTGTGAAGGTAGAAACATAGAGATAAGAAACTTAGAAACAGATATACCATACCCCGCGCCACCCCACGCATATTACTCCAATCAAATCTATCCAATTTACCTACTATGGATGGAAATGTATGGATATGATTGGTACAAAACGCATGGGGTGTGGTATATCTGTGTGCAACTTGACTGTTTTTTAATTTTGTTAACATGAAACTTTGTCAATAATTACTAGACTTGAAGAAACAACTATTTATGGATCGCAATGATCACAAAGTTTTGGCAGTAGTGTGGGGATCGAACCCACAACACTTGGCACGGTGTCAGGCGGCAAGACAGCATACCTATATAATTATACTACCTACTCTATGACAGCCACTAAAACCACCTAGGGATGTCGGAAGTAAACAAAAATATCGATATATCGATGTATCGATATTTATAAGAATATCAGTATCGGCGTCGATATTTCCAGGAAAAAATATCGATACATCGATATATCGATGAATTTTTTAAACAATTAGCTGTTTTATAATAATAATTTAGTTCAGGCCTAGTCAATAATATAAAAAGGTATTTTTCATACAGAAAATCTTCAGATGCGGCTCTACCCACGTAAATTATAGATACATCTAAACCTTCCTCAGGAATCACAGTATATTTTATTGTTGAAAACCGTGAAATAATCCGTGTGGTGATCAAAGTTCATCGCGCTCATAAAGACAGACAATAGGGAAAGAGAAAATATGTATGCACTACCCTTTGCCCCCGGCTCAGCCAGCGTGAATTATAAACTACCTATACTTTATTTTATAAAATTAATAGATAGGTATTTGTCACAGACAACTAGCTTAATCAGCTGCTCAATTAAAAAACTAGACACTGAATAAAACGGCGCCGTTCGACTAGCGGCCTGAATTCAGCCATGCAATCAACAGTACAGTTTTAACAACCAATCTCAGATGAACTAAAAAGAAACAAAAGGACTCTTTTTAGTTCGTCTGAGCAAACAATAGAGATTATTTTTGCTTTCTTACTATAGTTAGGGTTTTGGATTCTAGCGAATTAAGTTACATAGATAAAAAATATATCGTTTTAATACAATTTTCGATATTGCAAATTTTGTATCGATTTATCGATATATCGAATTAAAATATATCGGCAAAAAATATCGATATATTAAATTGAAAATATCGATACATCGATATATCGATACTTTTTCTACAAGCCTAAAACCACCACGCGAACCGCGCAGTTAAATCTCCAAGGAAGATAAGTTCAAAACCCGAAACTAATGATTAAAACTATTTATATTTCGGGTGCGTATCCGAACGTAAAATTCGATGTCAATGACATTGTCAATTGTATTGTCAAATTGCGAATACAACAACAGCTGTGAACGTGTTCCCTTAACATATTTATCTTGAATCCTATTGCATATTGGTTTCAAAAATGGATATCACTCCGTTATTTAGGGCATGTATAAAAACTGTAAAGACTCGAAACAAAGCTTTTGGCATTCAAAGCCCTACTAGTGAGGATAAACAGCGTATCCTTCGATCAAAACCCAAAACTTCTTTTATGATAACGGCGAAAGATATAACATCACAAATCACTCGATTACGGGACTTTCTGCTGGAACACCGGGAGAGATACCTAAGTTTCTTCAATAATGTATCCGCAGAAGATGAAATGACTGACATTGAACGAGATCAAATAGACACAGGCGCTCAAAGGATAATCAATACATGTTCACACTTGCTAAAAGAGTTTAGAAATGATAATCGTAAACTTACGGCGGCTCCACAGCTGAGGGAGTATATGGAGGCAGTGGCCGATCTGATAGATATGTACTTAAAAGCTGTTTGCAAAATACACAGTGAACTAAAAGCGTTACGAGTAAAGAGAGCGCTGGACGTGCGCAAGTTGTCACGGCTGGAACTACCGAATGCCAAATCAATTATCCCACAATCACTTATTATAGAAAACGTAAGGGCGATAAAGAAGGATGCAGAAAATGAAATGAAGAAGATTGAAGAGAATGAAACGGAGACAGAAGAAACAGATAATGTTAAGAAAATGGATCTGTCAGAGAATGACGTTGCGGTGCTGGCAGACGAGGAGCTCAGTGCTGAGGAGCTGCAGATGTTTGAGTCAGAAAATTCTCAACTGCTGAATGAACTCAACAGCATGCAGGAGGAAGTCAAAGTTATTGAGAGTAAGGTCCTCCATATTGCCGAGTTACAAGAAATATTTACTGAAAAGGTAAATATTGGGTTCATGCCAACATTTTTTTTTAGTATGCTTGAAGACATCAGTTTTGTCACACATGATCAGATTTTCTGCATATTTACTCTTTGTCACAGTGGAATAGTATAGATTTTGAAGCTTTTGTAGTATTCATTTTCAGTAAGATAGCTAGGGTTGAACTGTTCTTTACTTTTTACTAAACATTGTTTTGTTTTTTAATTGTAGGTGTTACAACAAGAGCAAGACATAGACAGGATATCAAACACAGTGGTGGGTGCCACAGAGAATGTTAAGGATGCCAATGAACAAATAAAGCAGGCCATTCAGCGGAATGCCGGCCTAAGGGTCTATGTACTGTTCTTCTTACTAGTCATGTCATTCAGTCTGCTGTTCTTAGACTGGTACAATGATTAAAATGATTAAATTAATGTATTTATTATGTATCTCATAAACTTGGTTTTATTATTTCTTTGTGACTGACTGCATGTGTAACTGTTTTTTGATTGTCTCTTGTGAGTGTAGTGGCTGCACTTACCAGCTGCAATTAACCAGTAATTATACAGGAACTGTAATCTACTGAAGGAATGGGATTCTTGGGTGCTGTTCACAACATTATTTATTATAATATGTCTAGTTGATAGCAGTTTATTAAACTGATATCAACTAGACATATGTACAATACATAATGTTGTGAGCAGCACCCATTCCTTCAGTAGATTTCTTTACAGTTCCTGTATATTTATCTACTTGCCTGAGAAAATGCTAGTAACAGGTCAGAAGTATGCATTATTTGCGGTAAAATTCGCCACTTTGTGATTGTGAAGTACTGAAGCAGTGTAATAATTCCAAACATTTTGGTAGCTTTATGTAGAAACACTCGCACCTCATTTCAACATACCAGAGCAACTTGGTTGTAGCACATTAAATTTGTAATGTTGGTGGAATGGGATTGTCTCAGTTTTAGATGGGCTAAGAGGAGAGTTTGCCTAATAGTACCTACATACTTAGGTACAGACTCACACCTCACTTAAATTTGTGTATTGAGAAGATAGTGCAAGTGTATGTGCATAAGTAGAGTGGATGTAGTGGTAGCAATGTAGTTGGGCCAGAGCACTACTCTGATGCAACTTGCTCTATCACCACATTGCAGAATGCAAAGTGATTTACAAAAACAGTACCATTCATCATTATCATGATATAATCCCAGTTGTATTCAAGGCTTTCTATTATTTTGTATAATAAATTTTGCTAAGGTCATAAGTTAACTTGTCGAAGAAATTAACGACCCATAGCGGGAGTGTAAACCACTGCTACACCGAAGATCGCAGGTTCGTTTCTGTGTAGAACTATACACATTTAGTTGCGCTGGTTGAAGAAATAAAACACCGTTGATTATTTGAAGATTGAAGAGAGACTTTACCTATTCTTCTTTAGAGATGTTTACACTTCGGGTGCCACCCGCCGACTGTGTCGGATCGGTTTTTTTTTGTGTGTGGACTAGTTGTTGCCTGTTGGCCGCAGAGCCCGAAGATGGCCTTGGCAACTTTACGCGGACTATGGGTGAGCGCTGAAGGCTCCTGTGTACGACCGGCCGAGCGGCCCTGCTTAAGTACAATTTTTGGCCGAAAATGTAGGCCCTCTGATTGGTTGGCCAATCGTAAACAAATTTTAACCAATCATAATATGTATTATGATCATTTAATTTTACAAGTAGGTATATTTTTACTTGGAAACTTTACCATAGCGAGAGGCGGTCTTATGGCATTAACATAAGTGCTGCGGAACTTTACCATGGCGATAAAGCCGGTACAAATAAATGTTAGATTTCTATACTAAAACAACAAATTTTACATTAAAATACACGAGATTACATTAATAAATAGAAAATAAAGCTTAAATACACTATAAAAACTAAAAACTGCCTCCGTGGTCCAGTGGATAGCGTATGCGTCTGCTGATCGGAGGTCCCGGGTTCGATTACGGATTCGGGCAAAAGTGTTACTGGGTTTTCCGAATACTCAGTAGCAGCTCGGAGTCTGGTGATGTGCCCGGTACGTGACCTAAAAAAAAATTCATGGCGAAATGTGGGTGTAATATTTACACCTCTGCCTAACCCTTCGAGGATACAGGCGTGAGACTATAAATAAATAAAAAAACTATCAATTAAATGTCTTATGATCACATTGTACACTAAACACTATAAAAACTGTTAATTTAATGTCTTAAGATCACATTGTACACTAAACACTATAAAAACTGTTAATTTAATGTCTTCTGATCATTTTATGCTGTCGCTGTCCCGCACATCACTCCCGCCGTGCGACCGAGTCGCATCACGTTCCGGTGCGGGCTCGACGTCTGTAGACAGATCTCTACTTCTTGGCCACGACCATGGGGCTCCCGCCGGTTTTTAAGTTCAGGGAGGTACTCCTTTACCCAGCATTGCCAGAAGATATCCGCTAATCTCTGCGCGGCTCGCCAGCTGGATCTGGATACAGTGTCGCGTTCGGTGAAGCTGCCTGTCTATGGCACTCGCCCTGGGCCTCCTAATAGGAAGTGGTTAGAAGTGAGTGCTTCTGGATCTTCTGGGCTGACTGACACGTGGGTCAACGGACGACTGTTGACGGTATATTCTACTTCTGTGAGCAGTGTTGTGAGGACTTCTTCTGTCGGGTGGCGTTCATGTAGCGTCGCTGCTAACGCTATCTTGACGGAGCGGACCATTCGTTCCCATGCTCCACCCATGAACGGAGCTCCAGGTGGTATATAGCGCCAGGAGATGGTTCTCTTTTTTGCTTCTTCTGCAGTCACCTCGTCGATTGATTGTCTTAATTCTTTGTCAGCAGCCTTGAGGTTAGTGCCGTTGTCTGACCATATTTCTGTAGGGCATCCTCTTCTTGCGGACATTTTTCTCAATGCCATCACCGCGGAGTCGGTGCTGAGTGAGCCAGCGACTTCGAGATGTATTTCTCGTGTCGTGAGACATGTGAAGATGCCGACATATCTCTTCTGTCTGGTTCGTCCGACGGTAACTGAGAGAGGTCCGAAGTAATCAATCCCGGTGAAGGTGAAAGGTCGCTTGTGATGTGCTAAGCGACACGCTGGCAGATCTCCGGTTCTTGAATGCGGCGGTATTTGTGTCTTCATTCTGCAGAACAGGCGTCTCTTGATTATGGTGCGCGTGACTGTGCGCAATCGTAGTACCCAGTATTGCTGCCTGCACTTGTTGACTGTGGCTTCTACACCGGCGTGATGTAACTGTCGATGAACGGCTTGCACCCAGAGTTTTACTGTGCGATGATCTCTGTCGATTACCAGTGGGTCCTTGACCTGTTCCGTCATGTCTTGAACTGCTCGAATACGGCTCCTTAATCTAAGTACGCCGTTTACTGATTCGACACTGAGCTGATGAAGTCGGCTTTCTTTGTTGGTCGGTTTTCCACTGTTCATTTTTTTTTAGATTTTATATATCTGACCGTGTGGTTGACGGCATAGAATACAAGTGTCACCACCCCCCATCGATATATATGTACTGTATATGTCAATGCCACCCCCTATCTTCCCGTGGGTGTCGTAAGAGGCGACTAAGGGATAACACGATGCAAATACCATCTTTGCGTAGAGACGGAAAACTCGAAATCAAACTCTATACGACTGCCTCGTTGGTCTCGCGGCATAAATGTGCGCGTGGGATCGGGAGGTCCCGGGTTCGATTCTTGGGCCGGGCAGTGTTATTGGGTTTTTCTGTCACGAAATTCTCAGTAGCAGCACGGAGTCTGGAAATGTGCCCGGTACGGCAATAGGCTCGCCCCTTATTACGTGGGACTAAAGTATATCTGGCGAAAAGTGGGTGTAGAAATACACCTCTGCCTACCCCTTCGGGGATAAAAGGCGTGACGATATGAATGTATGTAGATTTTATATATCTTTAGAGAAAGAATCTCCCTGTGATGACCTCATCAGGAGCTCTTCAGCTGATTTGAGCAATTCGGCTGTGACTGGTAGCGGCTTCTTATTCTAACGGTGATTTCTTTTCTAATTTGGGTGCTTGTAGTTTTGCTGTTTCTTTTGCGTTCTTCTTCCAGGTTGGATCCGCTTCTTTATTTTTCCTAGTTCTTCTATAATTGACCTTCTGTTTGTTGGCCCTGCAGAGTTGAATGAATTGTAGGACACGTGCCGTTGTATATCGGAGTCTATTCCAGCTGGAGAATTGTTATTGTTCCTAGAGGAGCAATAACAATTCTCTTTCTCTTTTCTATTTGTTATTGTTCCTTGAGGTCACAGCTCGAGAAACCGACTTTCGAGATCCTATGTGATGTTGCTGAGAAACCAACATATCATTATATAATATCACATAATATGTAATCCTGCTGTAAAACCGTCTATTGCGCCATTTGCGGCTGAAAAACCAATTTTCATGTTTTGCTGCTAAAACATTGCCATTCATTTCATACGTGTTGCTGCTGAGAAACCGACTTTGTTATGTGTTTCTGCCAAGGAACCTCACCGATCGACATCCACTCGTTGTCGATAGGTGGTCCACGGGTGGACGGTGGATCAGGTGGATGTCCACAGCCTCGAGAGCTCTAATGAGCTGAGCAGCTGTGACCTTTAGTATGGTTACATTAGTCACCGAAGAGCCCTGCTAGTGTGAGATAAGTCATAAGGGTCGGGCTAATCTCAGATCTAACCAGCCAAACAGGATTATACAGACGGCTGCGCGTCAAGCTAGACATAGTAGACAGCTTGATTTGGCGCTGTGTGTACTGGTGTACACTTGAATGAAATTATACCTACCAACAGACAAAGAAAAGTTATACCTATTATCTACATGCTCAGCCTACCTGAAACAATGAATAATATGGCGTGGTATGAGCCTACGTCCTCTGCCTACGTCTGTGGATATTGAGCCCACAGGTTCTATCGAGAAAAATGAAAAATAAATTAATGTTTTTTTTTAAAGTTTCTGAACTAAAATGTAACTGTCAAATTGCAAGTTAGTCCCTGACAATTGCTGTTTGAATTGAATTGATTTGTTTATTTTTAATCAATCTTTTTGATCAAACTAAATAATTGGGGTTTTATATTATTACATATTGTTTAGGTAACAGTTATTCTATTTCAATTAGTTACCGTGCACGAATGGAATAACGACTACATGTCATACAAAGTTTTAAGCAGATTCCAAAAGGCTTTGGCATCATCAATTTTATCAAAACGAATTTGGTCACGAGCTTCCGGCCAATATTACAATAAGATTGAACTAAAAAAAATGGACGCAGTTAAAACTATGAAGGATTTGGGCTACGCCTTTAATGCCGGTAAGCAAATATCTGTTTGTCTTACACATTTCAAATATTTGTTTACATATTTTTTTATCAATTTCAAACCTGAGAAATTACTGCTGGCGACAGCACTCGATATGTAGTTAAGCATATGATATGATTCTTCAGGTATCACGCTATCTATTGGTGTAGGTACTAAAATCAGTTTTGGTAGATTTTGAGTTCATCATGTCATCAACAGAATGGTTGGAGACTACATTTTATAATAGGTACATATAATTATTCAATGTTTAATTATATAGGTATTTCATATAATTAAACATCTTCCATATCAGTGTAACATATACTCTACCATAGCCTTAGATCTAACAGAATCAATACTTGTTTATTGTTCTTGGTGAATTTGTCGAACTTTTAATATCTGATGGTATCTATATGAATATTTTTAAACAAAAAAAAAAATAAGTAAATAATATGTTAGTATGAGAGGATTTATCTTTTTTAATTTCCAGATGGTCAGCTCAGGAAAGTAGATGCCAGTGGAGAACCAACAGAAGAACCATTTCAATTTAATGTGAGCGACCAACATCAGGAATGTCAAGCACATTATGAAAAGCTTGGTTCTGCCATCACAGATTACGTCTATTATTTGCTGGAAACTGAACAGAATCTTACAAGGTTACCGGTGCCAAAGGGCTCCAATAAGGGCACATTCATTTTTGCATCAAAGGACTATGACAAACAGGATGTTTTAGTGATCTTAATTCATGGCTCAGGTGCTGTCCGTGCTGGGCAATGGGCTAGATCGTAAGTAAACATGTCAGACTAACCGAAAATGCACAATTATAAGACAGTTTGTAAGTAATAACTGTATAACATTTACACAACTCTTTGCTAAACAACATTTTTCTTAATTGCAGACTGATCATCAATGATAATTTAAATATGGGAACTCAGTTGCCTTATATCAAGACTGCCTTATTGAAAGGTTACGGAGTGTTGGTATTAAATCCAAATGACAACTGTCTGCCTAACGGTGAAAAGATAGCACACAGTGGGTCCGGTGAAGAACACACCAGTTATGTCTGGAACACTTATGTGAAGAATACTAAAGCTTCGTCAATAGCCATAGTAGCACACAGCTACGGTGGAGTACTGACTGTGACGCTAGCTGATCAGCTCAAGAAAGAATTTGAGAAAAGAGTCAAAGCTATTGCCTTTACTGACTCGGTGCATGTTTACTCAAACATTAAAATTACGAAATATCTAAAAGAGGTAATTATTTATCATCCTTATTATTCTTTGTAGTATCTGCTGAGAATAGCCACAAAAAGCGGTAATTAAAATAAGGCGGGCAATCTATCCATGACATTATAATAATCATTTATGTTGGTAAGCACTTAAATTGAAAGTACTGTGCAACCATACAAGGAATAATACTAACATGATTGTATTATAATTTGTATGTTTCAGGTGGCTAGGAATTGGATATCAAGTCAGGCTCCAGTGGACACACCTATGACCACACCGGAGTTTGATATAACCAGGGTTTCAGCTGGTATGTGCCATTGACTCTAATGCATGCTACTAATATTCTAAATAATTACACCATTGAGACATGAAAGAACCATAAACAGACACATTTATAATATTATTGAAATATGTTTTCTGCAATTATTACATAAACATTTTATCTATTTCAGGTCACCAGAAACATGAGATGACATCATATGCATGTATGGAATCTGTGTTCAAATTTATTGAAGAGAAACTATCCAATAAGTAATGTTATTAATGTACTGAGAGTGACAAATGCTATTATAATATTGTTGTTATATGTATAAGTGGGCATTTTAAACAATGTATCATACAAATAAGTATAATAAAGATTATATTTTGTGATAGTAATTGTTTTATTGCATAAATAATCTTTCATGAAAACAGTCACTTCATGAATTCACTATACATAGTGTGATACAGTCAGAATGTGTCTCAGCTACTTCTTCTTTCCTTTAGAATAGTTCTTCATCCAGTATTTAACATCTTGCTTATTAGCTCTTACACCTAGAACTGCAGACTTAGAGTTAACATCCCTTATGGCAAACGGTGAGAACCCAGCCGTGTAGTCAGGGTCTAATGCATTTGTTTTGCCACGGGCCATTTTAGTGGCAAACCTCTTGTGTATGTGTTGATCCTCCGTGAGTATGGGGTACTGGAAGTGTTGACCTCCCTTTGGTGTTGGGAGACTGAACTTCTTACCCCTAGCTGTCAATGGTTTGCGTCCATTTATGTGTATATGCTGATTTCCCTCCTCATCTATGCTCACGCCAACCTTTTTGAGGGTGGCATGACCACATTTGGGACAAAATAACTTTGTCATCACACTTGTAGTTTTAAAGCATGTTGTACATCGAAAAATGAATGTGCGAAGTTGTCTGATTATCCGTCCATCTATTGAAGTAACATTTAAACCTATTTGTTTGAGTACATTTTGCATTGCAAAGTCTGAAGTGATACAGGCTACTTCTACAGCTTTTTCTTCAAATTCTCCCAGTTCCATTTCTTTTTTCTTATTGGCTAAGTTGCTTGGTGTTATCCATTCTCCACCGTCACTGTCTGAGTCTCCTTCACTGTCAGATTCCTCTTCATCTTCCTCATCAGACACCTTGACCATGAGCTCATCAACCTGCTCATCTTGTAGATCCATATTTTGGATCTGTTCTACAATCTTGTCCTCAGCGTCACTACTATTGCCATTATCATGTTTAGTTTCACCTGTTTCAGTGTTGGGCTCCAGCTTAGATGAGTCTGTGGTGCCACTGTTTGGTCGTGGAACTTCTCTCTGTCTGATCTCACCCGTTTCTTCATTGACGCATGTTTCTGAGATTGCAGGTTCACCAGTCTCTTGATTGACATCTGATTTTACTTCAGAACTGTCACTTGTAGTTTGAGTTGAGTTGTGGTTTGGCAGACCCGTTACTTTAACTATTTTTTGCATAGTTGGTTCAGTTTTGAGGTGTTCAACGCCAATTTTTTCTTTTTCCATTTGGTAGGTTAAAGCCATGACTTTGATGTCTGTTGCGGAGAGGCTCGGGTAGTCGCCGGTCTTCTTCGAGAACTCCGTGATGAATTTGATGTTCTCGGTAAACACATCTTTGACGATGAGGTCGTAGGGCAGCACCACAAGTTTCTTACGTTGTCTGTCGTTGGTGATCTCGTCGATAACCTCTTGTATTGTGTACACGTTCTCGGCAATGTCTTGTAAACCAGCTGCTTTTATGAAAGCTGTAGTGTCAACCACTAAATGCTTGATGTTTTTAGACATTTTCTCGATTAATCTAACATCTGAATATATAAATTTATGTGGAATAACCAGTGACAAATAACTCACACACACTTCACGTGTTATTTCATTTGACATGTAATGATGTAAGAGACGTCAAACATTTATTTGACATCTTTGACAGTTTGTTGTTTTTTTTTTTTTTGGATTTTATGCCTATGACCTGGTAACTGGACGTTTAGGTCAAAACAGTTTGTTGTCTTTATGTCTTTATAAAGGATAGAGTGGCAGAACAGTACCTAACTCAATACTGTGTCGTGTCCGTCGGTGCGAGAGAGAACGCAACATTAAAGGCCCCCTGCATCTCTCTCTAACAATACATGCACAACATCAACATGACGCAGTGGCGTGCTACCTGTAACTATTTTTTATATCAGTTTATCAGTAATCAATAGTTTAAAAATATGACGGCGCATTACCAGCGCCTCTTTCTTATTTCACGTCGGAACGGAAATTGCAGATGTCATGAAACGTCATCACGTCATTAGTACAGTTTTTAAACGAATCGGAAGTGCTCCCGGCCGGTTGTGACGAAACGAATTGCGTTCCAGTGGCGGGGGGCACTGACGGTGTTCATGTGGACTTGTCTGGCGGACTGCGGGACATTCAGTCGGGTCGCCTGGTTGACGGTACACCATGAATCCGTCTTCGGTTCGTTAAAAGACTTGCAAGTGAAAAGTGTTAGAATATAATTGCTAAGATAATGCCTTTCGTGTTTTAAAGTAGATAGTGTATTTTAGTTTGTGTGTATTCAATGCACAATAACCCAGCTGCGCCCACTTAGTAGGAACTCTGAACACTCTGAAGTGATTATATCGGCCAATAATCTAGTTACCCGCCTACATCATTTGTGGGATAAAATTGTGCAATAAAACGTACACACAAGACGCGAGTGAGGGCGATTGTGCTGCTGCGGTGCTGGCGAATCAGTTGATTTCTCAACTGCTACCGTGGTGAGCGTATTCTATCTAATTTCTCTATTGGCCCTGCAAATTTTATTTGGTGGCGGTAGTTGTAAAACGTTATTGGTTGGCAGAATACTGCTACACGTTTAGTAACCTTAGGATTGTGGTGGTGAGGTCGCCGTCACATCACTAGCCGCTACAGCGTTATGGGTTCGATTCCCTCGCGAGACACGAAATTGTGGTTAAAACAGGCGTTTACTGTGAAACCGGTTGAACTTTACGGTATCGTGTTTCCCATGTCATGATCTCTTGGATAAGCTTCTTTTTTAATAGCTTAAAGAAGGAAAGAAAAAGAACAAATTTGTGGGTAGTAATGACTGATTAAATAGCGACCCCATTGTTGTATTTTATGCTATCGTATGGGTGCCCGACTACTACTGTGACCTAGCTATAGCGCAGATATCGAAAAGACGTTTTGGGTTCGATACTTGGGTTAAAAAGAAAACGAATGTTTTTAATTCTTTTTTTCGTAATAAAACTTGAGGGTGGCTTGCGATCACGAACCTTGTGAACGCAAATAGTCTCTCTGATCGGCGTGCAGCCGTTTGTGAACATAGTATGTAACGGTAACAAGACTGAGCGTACAGGCCGACTTGCATTATTCCATGCAAGTGCGTTTTGAGTGAAGCGTGCTGGTTATTGTTGTAGTGCAGTTGTAATTTTGGTTTTAGAACCAAAACCCAGCTTCGGCTGGTGTTCTGCTAAATCTAGAACAATAACTCCGGTCTAGACTGTCCTTCGCAGGGCAGCGGCACTAAATGGTAGATTCGCGTTCGACTAATCGAATCGTACATACTAAGTTCATAGTATTAGACTGTGCTGAGCTATTGCAAACAGTGGCGGCTCGTGATAGATTATATTGGGTGTTCACTAAAAAAAAAGATGAAACTGCTTACCATTTATTTTGTGAATGCTTTTATAATTAATACCTAGTAAGATGACGTGCTAAATCATCGATACCTACCTGAACCGTCCACGCAGTATCAACTCCGACGCCACTAAACAAAATACACGGAAAACAAAATAGCTTCTTACTTCCTTCGCAATTTCGCAACCACATAACCAAAGCGTTTTATCATACGTTTTTATAAGTTTTTCACAGTTTTTTATAAAGTTTACGCTGTTATATTCCATATTAGTAACACAATTTAACTGTCTTTCTTAAACATATACACACAATCACACATACAATTAACTATATTTTAAACACCAATCCTTTTCTAATTACCAACGCACTTGCAGAGAGATGTTTTGCTTTTGTTTACATTCTAAATGATACCGGCAAAACACTATTAAAAATAAACGGCGCACACGTTTTAATTTTTCTTCGTGACAAATGGTCATATCATTTAGTCGGGTAACATATTCGCGCATGCGCACCTTGTCAAGCTAGCGAGGAGCGCCGCTCCGTATTTGGCTTATTTCTCATACAAATCTTTTGTCTCACGCGCCCAGCGCATGGAACGCTCTCTCTTTCGCACTCATTACATTTCAGTACTAAGCGTTGTACTAAGCTTTCGTCAACGAAGAGCGCTGTTTTGAGCGCTCCACTCAACAAAAATACCTATGTAGATATGTTTCAAAATCAAGACTGTTGACAAAATTATGATAAGCAGCTTAGTAGTCAAATAATTATTTGTGGATATGCATTATAGAAAAGAGAATAGGTGTGTGTTAAAATATTGAGTATGTTTATAGAAAAAGTTTATATGCGTTGTACCTACATATATTTTATAATTTTGGGAGTTCACTGCTCCAGCGCTCCTTTGAACGAGCCGCCACTGATTGCAAAGCTATTTTATGTGGAACTGATTGTAGCGTTTGTTTCTTAAATGGACGTGTGACCTGTAGTGCTGTTTCGAACTTTAGACGTGTAGTTGGTTGGTTGGTGTGGAACCTAACCACCGTAGTCGAAATTAGTTTTGGTAGATGTTACTAGCGCGATTATTTTACCGACTCGAGACGTTTTGAATACCTAACGGTGTTATTTAAACGTGATTACGGCTTAATCAGGGCGAGGCAGTTTTACTCCTTGTAATTCTGTTTTGTACAGACAATCTGTTGCATTTAAACCTGCTTCTCTTTGTGCGTGATTTGTAACACGTTAATGGATGGTACTAAAAAAAAAAAAAAAAGTTTGGTGCTACCATACTGTGGTTAATGGATGGCACTGCTAGTATTTAATTCGATCTTAAGATTGTACGTGTAAAAAAAAATTACGTACTGTTTTTAAAAATTAGTGTGATACGCTGGGAATCTTTACCAATTGCCCCCGATTCTCTCTCCAATTCCAAGTTACGTTTAGGACGTTTCGGAGTGATTCAGTAAGGAAGATACCTTCAGTACAAGGTTTTTAGTAGAAGCTGTTAAACTCGATTATCAGATGTAGAAGAAAATAATTGTTATCATTGTAGTGTAATGATAATCATTTTGAATGATTTTAGTTTTCATTGTAGGTAGAACCATGTTAGTGGCCATTAGTAATGATTGTTTGCCTAACCTTATTCCCAATTGAGTTGCGAACTTTGAAAGTCGTTGTTGTGATGTTCTTGTTCTTCATACCCTCGTTTCCGTTGCTGCAGATTTGCAGAAACTGAATGAGCTGTCTGTGCGGCGACAAGCTTTTATGTTAGGAGGCATAGTTTCCATTGGTGCGTAAGCAAGACAAGCCCTTGTTGCGCTGTCATAGTACCTATCACTAATGATTGGGTTAGGATAAGTATTTCGTAGGTACCTATTTAGAATCGACTATTAAGTTTAAACTAGCAACTACGGGCTTTGTTTGAACGCCGCGTTCTGGTGTACTTTCTGTAATAGCGAGTACCTACGTATTGATGAATTCACCATGAGTTTAGTTGACACCACGATAGTTGTACGCCTTAGTTATGAGCAGGTCAGAAGTTTGTTATAAACCATACCTTAGGGAAAGCGGGTATGTCTAGGGGTACAAAGGTTGTTATTAAGGCTTCATTTTATTTTGCTTAGTAGCATACTCGCTAGATTTGAAGTAAAAGTAGAGCCCATCTTACAAACAATGCTATGAGAACGAATCAGGCAAAGCTATTTCAAAAGACATTGATGTTATGACCATTCTGCTGTTGAGAATTAGAAAATTATTGTTATCAAACATGTTAAAGTCGCTGTCAAATATGCATACCTAAAGTACACTTATGATCTTAGGAATGTTTCCGAGTTTCAAGTACCAACGATGCTGACATAGTAAAGAAATGACATAGAGCGAAGTGGTATTGTCTTCATGTCTTCAAGCAATATTGGAAACTGCACCGGAGTATCGTAGCGGTAGCCCCTAGAAAGCGGCATCTGGGTGATAGTCTCATCTAGCCTTGTAGCGAGGACCATAGCGTGGCCCGGCATTACCTACTAGAGGGGAGTGCATAAAGATGTGGGGTTTGGACGTAATCATGGATACAGTGCCACTTAAATGGCTTTAATTTCATTTATGCTCATTGATTCTATATTAATCGCTAAAATTGTGTCAGTGGTGCTAACCTGGCTTCTGTTGTATAACAGAAGCGCGTTGCCAGAATCGGAAAGAACTCGTTACAGTCGATTGACAATCTTAGTAGTCGTTGCGTTCGCGTAGACAAAAGTAAATCAATTTGTTTAACTGTAACTTACTAGTATCAGTAATATCAGTCCATGCGCGGTTTACATTTAAGCAGCTTCAGCTTATGTTGGTAGCAGTTGGTTACAAATTCAGGTTTAGATGTTCTGGTAGAAAAGATGAACAATAAATAATTGAAAGTTGCGTTATTATCATCTTTATTCTTGAGCAGAGAGCCAAGCACCCAGTGAAGTTGTAAAAGATTTTGATAATCACTTAAGATTTCGATGTACGGATATTGAATTAGTCTGAAAGGAACAGGGTCTCCAATCGGTGGGTATACCATGCGAAGAATCCTTGTAAAATTCAGTTGGTAGATAAGTTCGCGTGTGTGACGCGCGGCCCGTGAGTGGCGCGCATCCTGTGCGCGACTTTGAGGTGCCTCGTAATCGGTATAGTTACAACCTATATCGCTTTCTAGCAATTAAATTTAAGGTAGTTTATTAAGGGACTTTGGTTAAAGGTTGAGTGAAATGGTTTTATGATAGAAATGACTGGACCATAAATTGATTAACGATCAATCGATCAAAAAAAAAAGAGATGACATCACTGTTCTTTGAAATGTTAGGGTCATGATGGGTTAGTCGAAATTAGTACCAGCTTATGGAACGAAGAGAAGGCCGAGACGGCGAAGATTGATGTAGAACTCGATGAGGATTATCCTCATAGACTCGGTAGATGCGTAACACATCGGCAGGCTCCTATACTATTTCAGTAGCATTTGATACAATCACAGCAGGATCAGATAACCTTTGCATCAACTCAGACCATGAGCCAATTGACCTCGAAGTTCAAATTCACGCTGAATACGACAGTTCATAACTGATAGGTGAGGTTAGGCTTGACGTAGCATAGGTTTAGTTTAGCTAGGCGTAGGTTTGACCTCACCTGCGGCATGCTACATTATTACTTCTTTGATCAAATTACACACATTCACATCACATTTAAAACTTACATTACACATTTATTACTTGGGTATTTAAATTTAACTGTAGTCTGAAATAGATAAGCTGGACGAAAGGGCCAGTGCCGTCCAGTCCATGCCTTGTTTGAAGGATGGTTGAAAGGGCGCACTCGTCCGGTCCAGACTTGTTTAGAAAGTGGTTAGGTAGGAGGACAGTGTTGTCCGGTCCATGCCTCGTTCGGAGGATGGTCGAGAGGGCGCACTCGTCCGGTCCAGACTTATGTTTGGAAAGTTAGGAGGAGAGTGTTGTCCGGTCCAGACTCATGTTTGGAAAGTAGTTGTGAGGAGTCCTCACTGTGGACAGTGTTGTCCGGTCCATGCCTCGTTAGGAGGATGGTCGAAAGGGCACACTCGTCCGGTCCAGACTTATGTTTGGAAAGTTAGGAGGACAGTGTTGTCCGGTCCAGAGTTCCAGACTCATGTTTGGAAAGTGGTTGTGAGGAGTCCTCACTGTGGACAGTGTTGCCCGATCCTGACCCATGTGGAAGGGTTGGTGGAAAGGGCGCACTCGTCCGGTCCAGACTTATGTTTGGAAATCGGTTGAGAGGACAGTGTCGTCCGGTCCAGACCCGTGTGGAAGGGTTGGTCGAAGGGCTCACTCGTCCGGTCCAGGCTTACGGTTTGGAGAGTCTGGTACTCTGGTTGTCAAGGTAAGCTATAGATAATTGTGTGATTGATACAAAATTGCAAAATGAAGCGCCCGAGGACGGTCGCAGGTCAGTCTGGCCGTGACGGCGCATTACCAGCGCCTCTTTCTTATTTCACGTCGGAACGGAAATTGCAGATGTCATGAAACGTCATCACGTCATTAGTACAGTTTTTAAACGAATCGGAAGTGCTCCCGGCCGGTTGTGACGAAACGAATTGCGTTCCAGTGGCGGGGGGCACTGACGGTGTTCATGTGGACTTGTCTGGCGGACTGCGGGACATTCAGTCGGGTCGCCTGGTTGACGGTACACCATGAATCCGTCTTCGGTTCGTTAAAAGACTTGCAAGTGAAAAGTGTTAGAATATAATTGCTAAGATAATGCCTTTCGTGTTTTAAAGTAGATAGTGTATTTTAGTTTGTGTGTATTCAATGCACAATAACCCAGCTGCGCCCACTTAGTAGGAACTCTGAACACTCTGAAGTGATTATATCGGCCAATAATCTAGTTACCCGCCTACAAATATATAAACTTTTTTGTCACTTCAAACTGTCTTCGTGTATCAATAAAAACAACTTTTAAACTATTGATTACTAATAAACTTATTTAAATAATAGTTACAGGTAGCAAGCCCCTGCGTAATGTTGATGTTGTGCATGTATTGTTAGAGAGAGATGCAGGGGCCTTTAATAGGGTTGCCAGATACGGCCGTACCATTTCCGGGACAATTACACCTCCCCCCCCCTACATTGGCTAGTGTTTTAAAAAGTAACTTAGAAATAGATCTTTTATACCTAGATAATAATGCGGGTCGGGACTTTCGGGATTTTTTTAATACTTGGAAATGATTGGTTTGACTTTTGCAACCGGAGTATCGTAACTTTGTGAAAAAACTAATATTTTCGAATTCCGGGACAGCAACGTAAAATTACTGGACACGGGACAGGACGCCTAATCCCGGGACAATCCCGGAAATCCCGGCGAACTGGCAACCCTAGCCTTTAATGTTGCGTTCTCTCTCCCACCGGCGGACACGAATAGGCCCCACTCTGCCACTCTATTCTTAATTTCTCTATGAGATTAACTGTAGTCCAATCTCTTTGATAAGAAGCAATATTATTACAGATAATGAATAGATTTCGGTTTCAAAGCGTACGGAACACGGACATATCACTACATACGTCTGGGTCAAGCACTCTAAAATTATGGTTAAAAAATCGGACATTACGCCAACGTTTTTTATAAAGTGCGAAAAGGATTTGTCATTCTCATATCTGTGGTTATAATAATCATCGCACGTTTTAAAATATCAATTCAATATAATGTAAACAGCTTGAGAACCATTGCCAACCGTCGAGTCTTTTGATCATCGTGCCGAGTGAATCATAAAAAAACGGTCAACTGGCGTAAACAGGTAAGCTTGCATACTATACTAAGTGCTAATATCGCTCTAGCTTTCGCTACTGCGCGCGACTCAATTTCGCTTGCGCTGTACGTGGACCGTCATTATATTATTACTCGTGTGTTTCGCTTTTGCTGCTTCGTACAACTTATGCTTTAATAAATACCCTGTTTGTGGTTTAAGAACTTTATTTCTCTAAAGAATTACAAAACATAATCCACTTACCGAGAAACAAAAATATCCTTATAAATATTACAAGCGCACAGAGAAAACACAATATATATTTTTTAAACACAAAACATTACACAGTACAATATATATACAGTGTTTTTGTTTATTTATATAAAATTGAACGAAATTGGGTTTATCAATGCCGTGTTAATCTATGAATTTGTCATAGTAATAATGTGTCTAATGTATTTAAAGGAAACGTATGTCATATTATTGTGTAGTTGTGTCATTTGTTTTTATAAAAATAGTGATACTTATATCATATTACCTGGCTGTTCTCTAACTTTTCACTGTTTTCGCTTTTATTATGATCTTAAACACCGTTATCGATCATGCTTTGTGCGTCGTAATGTGGATGATCTTAGTTAATTTCCTGGCCCTTTAAGATTTTGTATGTTTTTAAATAGTTCGTTATACTTTATCAAATTCAGCAATGACTTCTTTTAACTTATATTACCAGAATACCCGAGGACTGCGCACTAAGACACACATTTTCAAAAGTAATTTGCTTATGAACTCGTACGATGTGATCTCATTGACGGAAACTTGATGGTATTGCTGATAGCAAACTTTTTGACGACAGGTATGTAGTCTGGCGACGTGACAGAAATTATTCACATACCTACTCGAGAAAAATATGGAGGTGGTGTTCTATTGGCGGTGCGACGAGAGCTCACTTCAGTAGGTATACAAACTGGGTTGGAATACCTCTGCGGAGGATATTTGGGTCACAATTACTCACAACAACAAACGCTGCTTATCACAAAAAATACATCTTTGTACGCTGTACTTATGCGCAGAAAAACATGCTTTTAATTCTCAGCTTAGTAATTTCACTAACAAATTGTCAACAATCGTTAATTCATGTCCAGATGATATATTTTTAATTTCGGGAGATTTTAATATGGGAAATGTCGACTGGCTTAACAGAGGTGGCTGTCTTGAGCCTGTGGGCGTTGCAGGTGCGACCCAGGTGTATTTTTTCGATACTCTTTCCGAATGCAATTTGAAACAATTTAATCTGTGTCGTAATAATAAACCATAGGCTTTTGGATTTGGTGTTGTGTAATGGTGAACTAAATGTATGTGTCTGCGATGGTGCTCTTGTACCTGAAGACGTCCATCACAAAGCTCTTAATATAACTGTAACTTACATCAGAGTCAAATCACCTAAAAGTAATCCCAGGAAGAAATATTTCTACGACTGTGTGTAACATAGTGTACATAAATGTCCTTTACTACTGATAAAAAAAAAACTTAACTTAAAAAAAATAAACAATTAAAAAAAAAGGAACTTAAAAATAAACAATTTAATTTAAACTATTTACATACTAAACAATTTAAATATAACTATAAAAAAAAGAAAAACGGCAAGCAATGCGGACAACCACATTATTTTATATATATACAGAAGTACCGGTTCCTCATCGCCGCCCGCCAGCGGCCGCGCGCCGCGCGCGCACCTAGCTACTAGCTATCACACTTCACAGGCAGTCGGTAGCCGAACCTCGCGAGGCACGAACGCTGTCGCCTTGACTAATTTTCTCACTGGTTAACCGTCATTACGAAATATCAATCTTGAACGTAAAGTTATTTACGAATATTTTAAAACTTTAATATCAACTTAAGAGTGGATTGCCTTTCTCCATATACTTAAAACAGTTGTAATTATTAATTTAGTGACCGTGATTCCCAAACTTGGGTGAGTTGTGCACATTTATTTATAAAGATTTCTAACGGCCGTTACCTACCTGTTGTATTATATTCTTTGTGTTAATTTTAGAGGTACTGTAAAGGAGGGAATAAAAGATGTTGTTTGCGCAACGATCAGATATATACATTACATTGCTTATATACTAAGGTTTTAACTCTACACTACACCTCCCTTCGCAGAATAAAAAAAAATACAAATACATTTGCTGTATTTTTTTTTTTGTAAAATAATTACTTAGTTAAGCTTTAAGTTGGTAATTAGGCTTTAATAATGAATACAAAATAAAAAAAACAGTGAAAGATTATACATTTGGTTAAATACGAATAAACATGTACCTAAATATTATAATTGAATTATATCTCATGCATATTGCAATAAAACTAAACAAGCCAAGTCATTAATGATAAAGACATCGTTTATCAAAACAAAGTATCATCCGAGGTGGTCTTGCAATTTGATGCATCACCATAAAAGTCGTTGCTATGCAGCTAAGTAGCACTACGTATCTCGAGTCTCGACAGTAGTTACTAAGACAAAGTTCGAAGTAATGTAAATCTAAGTCTCTAATTAGACAAGTTACGTCATGTTCGTAATACATTTTTATAGTCACATAAAAATCATAGTTATTTCATACACATTCCATGTAATTAACTTAAACAATGTTTTAATTATCCATTTCACTCTTTATTAATATTTTTTATCATTCATCTTTATTTTCTTCTTCATATTTTAACATTTCATAGTCATAATCTTCACATTTGACATTATAATATCATTTAATACGTGCTTGCTAACTTGAAAAAGAAGAGTAAAAATCAGCTAAACACATAAACTACATAATGCTAATTTTTATTGTCTCTTCAACACATATTCATTAGTCCGATACACTTTCCTTTTACGAAGTACACTCGCGCACATTTTTATCACTGATACGACATACACTAAACATTTAAGTTTGTATCACTTTTTCATACTCTCACTTGAAATTGATCCAAAAAGTCCACTTCCAGTCCTCCAGGAAGTAGTCCTCCAACATCACCCATTATAGCCAACGCCATTGTCAGCCAGCTATTTTCTGCCAGTATGCGATAGTAATTTTCTCGAATGCCGTGAGATATGAACCGTATACCGGCGAAGGAGTTTTTAAAAATATAACTCTCGGACTACTGTCCAGCTTAGAGGTTGAAACAGAACTGACTTTATTTTAAAACGAAAGTACAAGGTTTGGTCGGGCGGAATCTAAACAATTCTAATAAAAGTGTAAGGTGATGCTCGATGAGTGATGACGGTGGTGTTTACACCAACGTAACTCCTCCCCCCTTAAGTGAGAAGCACGCCGAAGACTGCTGGTCCTGTGGCAAGGGCTCTTGTGGCTGGAGCTGCTTGGCTTCGGTCGTTGCTGGTCTTCCCCTTCGGTGAAGATATCGGTGGGTGATGAAGCCTATGGCGGCTAGTGTCATGATCGCATACAGGCATATGGTGGGCCAACTGGGTTTAGTAGCGATGATGACTGTTTCTTCCTTTTCTTGTAAGTTTTTTGTCTTCTCTACTAGTTTGTCTAGTTCGTTGAGCTGAACATTTTCTATTTGTAGATTCAATTGTGAGTGCTTATTCGTTGTGCTCTACTGTGTTCTAGGCAGTGGAACGCTTTCTCTGTTGATGAGGAATTTCTTGTGTGTACGTAGGGTTCTTCTTTCTATGCCAATGGTGCATTGGTTATTGATTGACATCAGGACGACGCCGCTGTATCTTTGGTAGTGTACTTCTTCTCCGCAGGTTGTCTTAATTACTTCTTCTTGTTTCAGGATGGCGATCCAGCTGTTTTCTTTAATTTAGTGTATAATATTCTCGTTGAATTCTACTGTGGCGTAAGTGCAGTTGTATGGTTTCTTGTGTTGTAGTAATTGTGCGACGCAGTCTTGTGATGCAATGAGTTCTTGTAGTTCCAGGTGATGGCAGATGACGGTTTCGTCGGTGATGGAGGCGCATGGCTCGCGAGGATACGCAAACATGTTGCTGCCCAAGATCAGGTAAGGATTTTTAAGTATTAGGATAGAATTGTTTGCATTCGGGATCGGGTATAAATGGAGTAAACTATAAGGATGATTAGTTACTAAGGGGATCTCTAACACAAAGTTAATCGATTCATTTGTACTGTATGCTTTGACTACAATAGATTTTTCTATTATATGTATATTTTTCATTGTTGGTGCATAAGGTAACTGCAAATCTTTGAAGCTCATATCCTTTTGGATGCTCGCTAACTCTGCAATAAGATAGCTAGGTTCGACTATACTAGGATGTAGTCATCCTAGGTGACTGAATGTTATGGCATTCTCTAAGTTAACTAATCTATCATATACTTGTTGTAAGCATGTTTCAATTTGATTATATATTTGCATGGTATATACTTTATTTTCTATTTCCTGATTTTCTTCTACTAATTTTCCGATCGCTTTAGTTAACTCTTTCTGATTTTTAGTAATACTTTCTAATTTACTATGATACTCATTAATGAAATCGGACATTATTCCTAAGGTTTCGCTTTGCTTATTAACTGTTAATTTCCTTATTTCCTGAACTTGGTTTTCTAAGCTAATTGCATCTTCCTGGTCTAGGTTGCCAGTGATAGCTTTTATTACGGATCCTAGTCCATTAATTAAAAGAGGTTTTCTTTTAAATCTCGGGATATATGGTCTTCCTAAACTGAGTTCAGTAGATCCTCAATATACTAACTTAGTTTCTATCTTATCTATAAGGTATTCTAATTGGTTTCTAGTAACCAAACTATCTTTATAATTGAATATATATATTCTTATGCAATAACTTAAATGTATAATAATCTCTGCTTACTTCTAAGTATATATCGCGTATTCTAGTAACGTTATAGGATATAACTAAATGGAATGTATCTAATCTAACTGTGATATCTACTTGTTGACGGTCTGTGGTAATTTCAAACGTTCATATTGAGGTTCAAGATATTTTACGCATTGATTAATATAATATTTACTTTTGAATTTTGGCCAATGGTAATTCTTATATAACTGTTTGTATGTTCCTTGTATACCTCTGTGGATGGTTTTGCCTTCATGATATTTTCTTATTAAGTCTGTTTGTTCGTTGTTATTTTCTACTAAGGTTACCCTTGTAGTACAACGTATTAGCTTTGGGCCTCTATTGCTGAAAATGGTTTTAACTACCTTGCAAAATATGGGATATAACTCTTCGTTGTAAAAATAACAATGGAATATACGGTTGGGTATGGTATGTTCCTTTAGGAATTTTATAATTTGCTGTTCAGTTTCGTTAATGGGGATAAAAACGTCTTTATTTAATATCTTGCCTTTGGTTCTGTTGTCTACTCTGTACTCAAAGCCAGGGCATTTTCGTATATGAAACTGTTTTAACTGCCTGTCTATGGCATCTAATGTTTCGGGAATTTTATAGTCTAATTGGTTGTCTGAGTCTAAATGAATGGGTTCCGGGGTGTCTATCCGGCTGTCTATCGGCTGTGGTGGAACAAATATTGTAGAGCTGTCAATAAGTGTTTCGATGTCTATTCCGTCCAGATCGTTAAACGTGTCACGCGACGTTCCGGGTTGAGGTTTTGTTGATAAATTCGTGATGACTTGATCGTCGTCAGGCATATATTCTACGTCGTTATTATAAAGTATTTCAACACGGGATAATGCGTCGACGTTCATATTATTATTTATGTTACCTTTCCGTTCACACTGTGGCTCTAATGTTGTATACGAATTCATATCGCCCTTTAATGGAATACAAACAAAGTCTGTTGTCAACGTCATATTTTCCATATCGATCACACATCCTAAAGCTGTCAATAAGTCAACACCTATGAGTCCGATAAAGTCTGGGTCAAAGTCAAACAAAAGAAACTTATGAGTATAATGGCAATTGAATAACGAAGGAAGTTTAACGTAAGCAACGGTATCGTGCTTAGTTACATTATGAGCCGTCTTTATGAAGTGTATTTCACGCTCAAAGTGGGTATTGTTTTCTAATATTGCGTTAGGTGATATGAGTGATTGCGTCGAGCCAGTATCGATTAAAAAGCGACCGCCTAATTCTTTAATGTAAATATATGGTAAGCGGTTACGATAATGTAAATAAATGAATTCTAAATCGTGACATTCTTCTACGGAATCGTCTGTTTCAGTATGGAAATTTACGGATGCATAAGGCACGGGTTTATTCACAATGGGAATAGGTTGGCTATTGTTATCATTTTTATACGTACCGGGTTGGTACATAGGTTGCGTGTTAGGTACCTGACGGTTTAATGGTCTTTGCGGCTGTTGCGCACTAAAGTTAGCGAATCTAGGTTGTGCCATCTGTTGAGACCTATATGGGTTAACGGAAGGTGGCTGAAAACGGTAATTATTATTCTGGTTCGGGTTAGGCCTAGGTGCGTTAGGCTTTGACCTAAAATCTACTGATCTTTTATTTTTTAACTTAAGATCCTCCTGTTTAGCTAGGACGATAACCTGCTCTAAGGAATCTGCCTTTTGGACTTTTACGCTTAGTGCTAAGATCTGGTCTAGCTGGTCTAAAAATACGTTGATAGCCATTTTTTCATAATAATCCTTTTTGGTTTGATCTAGGTGAATCAAAATGTAAGTTAATTCTCTAATTTTATCTGCAAAACTATCTATATCTAAACTTAATTTTCTAATATTCATTAGCTCCTGAACTACCTGTACCTCGTCTCGGAATTCGCCGAATCTACGGGTAAGTATGGCCTTAATATCTTCCCAACTATTAAATTCAGTGCATTCTGATAATGCTTCTACTGCTTTGCCTGTTAGCTTATTCCTAATCAAGCATGCTATGCTTGGATGCTGCCTATTTTCTATAAGCTCTAAAGCATTCTCTACGCTTTTAATATAAAATGCTAGCGTTTTCTTGTTGCCGTCGTATGCGGGCAAGAAAAAGGAAAGTTTTATAGTCGATTTCGACTTTTTCTTCTTTTACAGATATGTCTAACTTCTTTTGTTCGTGAGCCATTTTAGCACAATGAAAAATACACAAATTCACACAAAAAGTATAAAAACAAAACAAAATAGCTGTAAAAAGTGGAAATCACACACAAAATACAGTACACATAAATCAATTAACGGTGTAGAGTTTGATACACAGTTAATAAATAAAAATATAGGAAAGATCTCGGGAGAAACAGAGGTTGATGCTTACCCCACGAGCATGCCGATGCTAGGCTGAGTTCTGCTTCCTCGCCGGTTTTCTTCGTCGCTTTTCCGCCGGTTTTCTCGGTTGACCGTAGGAACTTTGTGATCGCGTCGCGGATGTACCGGAAAAGAGATTTTCGGCAACCGTATTACAGACACGATCCTACCGACTGCGCCAGATATGAACCGTATACCGGCGAAGGAGTTTTTAAAAATAAAACTCTCGGACTACTGTCCAGCTTAGAGGTTGAAACAGAACTGACTTTATTTTAAAACGAAAGTACAAGGTTTGGTCGGGCGTAATCTAAACAATTCTAATAAAAGTGTAAGGTGATGCTCGATGAGTGATGACGGTGGTGTTTACACCAACGTAACTCGTGTAACATCATAGTTTTCAGTAAATGCCTCCAACCAGCGGCAGTCGCTCACAAATCAAATATTTTTCTAAGAAATGCATAGCGAATATTTATGAAGTTCTTCTTATAAAATAGGTATACGTATTTGCCAATCCATTTATGTAGTGCTCATTGTAATATAATTTCACTAGAATGCGCTTACGTCAGACTGACTCCAGTTACGGGCAGGGTCGCCATGTAAAGGAGGGAATAAAAGATGTTGTTTGCGCAACGATCAGATATATTGTGTCTAATAAAATATAGGTTACATTGCTTATATACTAAGGTCTTAACTCTACACTACAGTACGAGTCCGACTAAATATTGTAGCTTTATTCTATCCTGTGTATAATGCTTATAGTTGCCTTTCTTCCACTATGTTATACTTAAACTTTCAAAGCTCAACGTTTGTAACCGTCTCTGCTTGCTTACATTTACTATTAATTTAGATTTTTCACACTTAGAATTCTTCCGCCATTATAAGCCCTTAATTGCCAATCTAGTTCTTGCCATGCATCCTAGCGTTTCCCATGCGCCCCTTATACCGGCAGCTTAATGATTCGGCCTTTGTTCCTAGGAATTACGTCACGGTTCAACTGACGTAACCGGATTCCCAGTCTCCTTCATCGCCTGAGTGGAGTGTCCGAGCTGACCTGGACTACGCCTGGAGGACGGGACCTCGCCAGGGAAGTGTGGAAGGCTAGTCAAGCGCGCAACGACCTAGGCTGAACCTTACAATTTTTTTAATATACCTTAATTTTTCTTTTTTAATTTCAAAACTTAGTTTTTTTCTTCCAATTTCTTTGTTCACGTCCTATATACGTGACATGTGGTGATTACGATGCATTGAATTCAAGATTGAATGAGATAATGTGGGAAGACTGTTTAAATAACAAGCCTTGGAAAATGCTGTCGAGTGTTTTATACTTATCTATATGATTTAAGAGATAAATAAACTTGTACGCCCCTCTACTCTGCCACCTTGGTACAACAAAAACCTTAAAAAGATCCTTAAGGAAAAAAACAAATTTCGAAAGAAATACCACACTTATGGTAATGCAGCGGACTACGCCACATTTAGCTTCCTTCGGAAAAGAGCTAAGCGTGTGGAGGAAGAGTGTTACCGCACGTACATCAAGAACGCAGAAGATTCAATAACTCAGAACCCTAAGCTCTTTTGGAGCTTTATAAAATCGAATAAAAAACGTAGTAACACTCTTCCTCCTACTATATCATACGGGGGCACTTCGGCGGATACAAGTGTGGACATATGTAATCTTTTTGCTACATATTTCCAGTCTACATTTCTCATCCCATCTCAGTGTCACAATTTTTTACCTAATAGCAACGAATAACGATGAGTACTCAAACTGCGCACAATCAATAGGTGACATAAAAATATGTCCAGACGCACTAGGCAAGTTGCTCAAATCGATAGATCTTACCAAAGGAGCTGGCCCGGACCAAATAGCACCAGGGTTCATTGTGAGCTGCGCGGAACAACTAACCAAACCACTTTCTGTTTTATTTAGGCGTTCTATCTCTGAAAGCACAGTGCCAAAGATCTGGAAGTCTGCTTTTATCACCCCTATACATAAAAACGGTAACGTGACCGACGTAACTAACTATAGGCCCATTTCGAAGCTCTGTCTTCTCAAAATTCTCTTCTATCTTTGCAAAATTACTGGAACGGATGGTCTATAATCAGGTCTATAATACACTGTCGAGCACGATAATCCCATAACAACACGGATTTGTAAGGAACAAATCAACGACCAGTAACTTACTTTTATTTACCGATTTCGCTACGTCAAAAATGGTTGCGGGTGGACAGGTTGACTCCATAATTATTTACCGATTACAGCAGGGCGTTTGACAGAATCGACCATGAAATCCTTTTTCAGAAGTTTCTACGTGCGGGCATACACGGTAACTTGATCAGATGGTTCAATACACGGTAACTTGTTCAGATGGTTCACCTCTTACATTAAGAACAGATCACAGGCAGTTGTAGTGAACGGTGCAATTTCTAAATGGAATTGCATCCCTTCTGGTTTCCCTCAGGGTTCGTTATTCGGACCTTTGTTGTTTATTTATCAGCGACATACAATCCTGTTTCATACACTCGCAATTTCTGCTCTACGCAGATGATATGAAGATTTTTAAACAGATTAGAAATATTAACGAAAGTTGTCAAAATTCTTTATTGCTCTTACGTGCGCAGTTTCCTTGAATATTGTTCGCAAATCTTGAATCCACATTACGACGTCTACATAAGCAGATTGGAGTCTTTACAGAGAAAATTTGCCAGGTGTCTTCAATTTAAATGTAAGAAATACGATAATAGCTACGAGGAGCGGTGTAAGAGACACCATTTGCTACCACTCCACGAGAGGAGAAGAATATCAGACATCACTTACTTAGTTAAAATTGCTCAGTCAAAAATAGACTCACCTCACCTACTGTCCCTACCAGATCAGTTAGGTTACCTATTACATATACCATGTTCCACACGGGACCACTAATTATAGAGATTATTCGTATTTCGTAAGATCGGCAAACTTCCTCAACGCGCTAGTTGGCTGTACCGAGCTAGATTTATTTAACTCAAACTTGGTCACATACAACAAAATACTTTCAACTCGATGGTTTCAATCGGTTCTCTGATTGTATAAATTCTCTCAAAATCTTTTAAGTACTTGAGTTTTTTTTATTTCTTTTTTTTGTACTTCTATTTATTGTGTAAAATATTATTTTCTTTTGATAACTATCAAGCTCTAAATACTCAAATGTGAAAACATTTAAATGGTTATTAGTTGCTCACAAAGTTTTTGTAATAGTTAGAGACACTGTTTGTTTTCCAAAATAAATAAAATAAAATACTATAAAACAAAATCTATCTTCTGTCTGTCTGTCCATATGTATGCTTAAATCTTTTAAACTACGCAACGGATTTTGCAGCGGTTTCTTTAATAGATAGAGTGATTCAGGAGGAACGTTTTATATGTATAATACATGCCTAATAAACATTGCACCCGTGCGAAGCCGGGGCGGGTCGCTAGTTTTATATACTTAAATAAAAGAAATCTTTTATTCACTTAGGTCACGATGTGACGCTTAAGAACGTAAATTTTAAAATAAATTGCTTAAATATTCTACCTTTACATTTTGTGCCACGTAGACGCGTAGAAGTTAGAACCATGTGAACGGACAGGCAATAAAACCCTAATAACTTGTGAATTTAATTTACTAATAATTAAAATAGATAAAATTTTGCTAGGTACCTACCAAATGGTGTTGAAAGATTTTAAATTACTTTTTAAGGAATCTTATCTGTGCTGTTTCAAAATATGTATTTTTTTTTCTTTTTTTCTTTTTCTTTATCCTTATTGCTTAAAATGAAGTCCGAACGCATGCGCGACCTGTCACTACTGTTATTTTGTAAAAAAATGTGAGTACTGGCCACAGCACTGTCGACGGTTCTCCGTTTGAATTTGATATATGAAGTTACTTTATGACTTTATAGTCTTGACATTGTCACTTAAACATATTCTTGTATCGTATAAAGATCAACAATAAATATGTGTCTAAGTTCTGTGTGGAGTTTCTTGTATCATTGCCTGCTAGTCTGCTAGACCCAACAAATGGTAGCAGAGCGTGGTTATACGACTAGCTACTAAATAAAAAGGTAAAAATATGGCATCGGCGAGTTACCGAAATATCGAATCTTTGACAGAGTCAAATTATGACACTTGGTGCCTACAGGCGCAAGCCGTCCTAATAAAAAACGATGGGATATCGTAAGTGGCAAGAAGTTATTGTCATCAACTGCAGATGCGGCGGAAAAATCTGCGTATCAAGGCAAGAGCTGAAATTTTACTTTTGCTGTCACCTTCCGAACTCAAGCAAATAAAAACATGCACGTCGACAAAATCTGTGTGGGACAAACTTAAAGCTACGTACCAAAGCACCGGGCCTGCACGTAAGGCAATCTTAGACCATATAATATATCTTATTAAAAAGCTAGTTCTCTAACGTATGACAGCTGATGAGGACATCCGTGATCACCTAAATAATTTCATGGATGTGGTCGATTAACTCGCGGATATGGACATAAAAATACTACCAGAACTGCTCAGCATAATGCTGCTCTACAGTTTGCCAACGTCATTCGAAAACTTCCGAATAGCCATCGAGTCAAGAGACACACTGCCAAATCCTGACAACCTGAAGGTAAAAATACTCGCAGAATACCAGGCCAGGAGCGGTAACGAACTAACGAAGCACTTGAAAGTAGTGAAGCATACCACTTCAAGAAAAATAAGCTGAAGTTGTACTGCAAGAACTGCAAGAAGAAGGGCCACGCTATCGAGGCATGTAGGGGGAAGAAGGATTGCTGAAATGAGAAGACTAACAGAAGCCAACCAAGAAACTGCAACGTCTGCCTGAACACTGCATATTCAAGCATCGATAAAAATACGTGGTGTTTAGATAGCGGCTGCTTATCTCATATGTGCGGCGACAAGACAATGTTTTCGGCTCTGACCCTGATAATGAAACCTTAAAGTTGGCATCTAATAAATATACGAGCAAAATTGAAGGTAAAGGAAAAGTTACAGTCAGCCAAGAAAAAATAGACTATAATTTCCAAGACACGTTGTTTGTTCCTGATGTGTCAGTGAACCTACTGTCAATGGAAAAAATAGCTGACAGAGGACACAAAGTCATCTTTGAAAAAGACAAAGCCTACATCTTAGAAAAAAGTGGCGAGGTGATACTGACAGCACAGAGAAGAGACTGTCTATACACGCTGATTTTTTATTGGTTTAGGAAAAAAAAACCTCATGTCCGAAATAAAATCCTCTATTCATATTCAAAATCAAAATTCATCTAGCACCTAAAACAAAAAAGTTATAAAAGTCAGTAACTGCTGGAAATACGTAGTACACACGGTTGTTTATGAGTAGGTAGTGTTCGCGTGCCGCGCGGTCATGACCTCGCCGCGTGCGCCGGGCGCAGCCGTCAGCTGTTGCTGTTGTTTACCTACAGCGGTTGTAGGTTGTTAGTGCCGAACTGCCGACTGATAATGATACGTAACGGACACAGCAGTCGAAACAACAATTTATGAATCACACAAAGTGTTGTGTCAAACATCGCTTAAACCACTACGCCAACCATGAAGTGCAGTAATAAATAATTAAAATAATAAACGTATGTAACTAAATAGCTATACCTATTCAATAATTTCTTGGAACATTACTCGGACTTAGAATTTCGTCGAAACAAGCTGTGGGTTTACGAAATCATGATGAATTAGTAGAAGAAAAACGATAAACTAAGAATTATTCGTTACGTTATTAGACATAGGTACCTACATTATCTTTTGAATAACTAGACAAAGATTTTAACAATGGAAAAGTTTAGTACTTGCGTATTTCTATGGTATTTATAAGAATGTAATCACAGTAGGTATTCAATAATGAATAAACCAATTACCTTTGCTGTTTGCTGCCTAGGTACTTGTACATCACGATCAATTTACACCTTTCACACATTGTCTTTTGTTAATGATAGCTAATTAGAAAAACACTAATTAATTACGATGCCAAATTTCTTGTTCAAACTGCACTGAATACACTGCTAAACTGACCGATGTTTATGAGGCGTTGCACTACAGCCAGGATTGTGTTTGGTGATGGTGATGGCACTTAGGGTGAGTGAATACCTCGCGTGCGCAACGATTCCAGGTGGTCTGGTAACGAATACATGCGCCTCGCCTCTTCCATATTTTCACCAGACATGTAATACATTCGCACCATAGACGCGAACTCAATATTGGAATATTCATAATGCCGATCCATTACGAAGCGCGCGCGACGTAACACGGGTACAATGACGGGGTCGAACGTGACGTACGAGCGCCCCGTTGACCTAATTTCGCGAGACTGTCGAAGTGACGACTGTGACGAGCGGCAAATTGCAGCCGACCCCCGTCCTTACCCCTGTCGCCCCGCGTTGCTATGCGCGTACGCTGGGTGCGGGGTCTGTACTACTACCTACAGTGCAATGTTTATCTGTGTGTGTCGTGTGTTTAATATCTATCTGTGTAGGTATGTGTGTGGCACGATCGAACATACATCGGCGCGCGCGATTTCTTTCATAACTACGAACTCTCGTACCAATAATTTAATATTTTTGTTACGATTTTTATAGCTTAGATTTCAAATTTTATTAGCTGGTTAGGTTCTCTTAACGATAAGTAATAAGATGGCTTTCGCTCCAAAACCAATTAAAAATCAGCGTGTATAACTTCAAATTTGAGAAGAAAGAAGTGTCAAATTACACCCGAAAAGGCAATGACTGCAACTTAATGGAATGGCATCGAAAACTTGGGCCATATAATTGAACGAGATCTAAGGAAGATTGCTCGAGACAACCTTATGTATGGATTAAGGCCGACTAATGAAAAATTAAAAGCGTGCGAAACAAGATTACCATTCGCGCGTCACGAAGGCCTCTACACGACGGAAAGCTGGAAATTATCCAGTGGGATCGAGATATTACGTCACATTCATAGACGACTTCACTCGATACTGCCACGTCAACTTCATCAAAAGGAAAAGTGATACGTCACTTTTCCTTAATATTGTTTAAACGTGTTGAGTACGCTCAACACGTTTAAACAATATAAAAGCGAAGTAGAGACGTTCCACAGCAAAAAGATAAAACACCTGCAAACAGATAACGGCACTGAATATCGCAACAACGAATTTGACGATTTCCTCAAGCAACACGGTATCCAAAGAAGATTGACCACAGTGTATACATACATACATACATATGCTCACGCCTTTTTCCCGTCGGGGTAGGCAGAGACAACAGATTGCCACTTGCTTCTATCCTTGCAAACCTCACGCGCTTCCTCTACATTCATTACTCTTTTCATACATGCTCGCCGGTTACGGGTGCTTCGAACTTTTCCGTTTCTCAAGACGTCCCCAATTTGGTCGACGAACGTCTAACGAGGTCTGCCGCGACCGGCTTGCCCATACACCTCTGCCATATATATTTGATTCGTCAATCTTTCTTCACTCATTCGCTCCACATGTCCAAACCATTTCAGCATTCCTTTCTCAACGCTTGTCACGACATCTTCTTTCAGGCCACATCGCTCTCGTATTACTGCATTCGGAATTCTATCAATCAGTCTCACCCCACACATACTACGCAGTGATCGCAACAAAAGTGTATACATCGCAACAAAATGGGATAAACGAGAGGAAGAACAGGTCATTGTTAGAAGCCAGATGCCTGTTGATCGAAGCAAACGCACCCAAAAAGCTCTGGGCAGAAGCGGCACATACGGCCAACTACCTCATTAACCGTAGCCCTTTGAAAGCCTTAAACGACGATCTACCATTCACAAAGTGGATCGACCGAACACCATCTGGGAATCATCTTTACGTTTTTGGCAGAAAGACCTTTGTTCTGAAAACGAACAGACTCGCTAAAGAGGGCGTATTCATGGGATACTCGTTGACTTCAAAAGGCTACAGAGTATACATACCTGAAGATGATGACGTGGTGATAAGCATGGACATCAAGGTTACAGATCAGATGTACTTTAATGTAAAAGACACGGATTATGAAAACCTTGTTCACGAAAAGGAACTCGAACATATCTGAAAAAGAAAAGAAAAATAAAAGAAAGAAGAACAAAATTAGACAGGACATAGAAATCGAAATTACAGAGAAGAAAAATTAAATTCAAAATCCAGAAAACTTACTTCTAGAAACTGATGACTTGGACGAAATCGAATCATTTGACGACGCATCGGAGATCGTAGAGATTCCTGAGAATGGGAGGATGCAAAGAGAGAGAAATCCACCTGCATGGCCTAGAGATTATGTACTGGATGAGACTAAAGAAAGTCATTTACTCAACGAAATTACTTACCTGTCTGACGAAAATGATAATGAGAACGAAGAGTACTGGCATGCTGCCATAAAGGCGGAGATAAGAGCACATGTCAAGAACGGAACCTGGAAAGTCGAAAAGAACGGCAAAGATGTGAAAGTCGTAGACAACAAGATGGTTCTTAGAAACAAAATTCGACCTGATGACAGCGTTACCAGAAAAGTCAGACTTTTAATTAAGTTCGATCAGATTTGTCATCGGAGTAGCTGTGGAAGAAGGGTTAAATCTGAACCAAATGGACGTCACAACTGCGTATGAAATACCGTTAATACCTGGAAGAATACTTGACAGAAATTATGGTCGAAGAAGAAGAAGGTACGTAAAGAAATTCAAAATGGAAGACTGCAAAACTACTTCAAACCCATGGAGCCAGGCCTCAAACTTGAAAGATGTGAAACAAACGAAAGTCAACATCTTAATTGTATCATTGCATTGCATTAAAGTGGTTCCAAAGTTACCTTAACAAGCGACGGCAATGTGTGAGATTAGGAAAACACTACAGCGAGGAACAAAATATACATATACTTTGGTGTACCGCAGGGTAG
Source organism: Euclidia mi (assembly GCA_944739405.2). Classification (NCBI taxonomy): domain Eukaryota; kingdom Metazoa; phylum Arthropoda; class Insecta; order Lepidoptera; family Erebidae; genus Euclidia; species Euclidia mi. The sequence goes on from OX123181.2 coordinate 128,215,959, forward strand.
CTTAATAGGTCCCACTTTATTCACCATTTACCCAAATGATTTACTCAAAATAGATATTCCAAACGCCGAACTAATCTGTTTTGCTGATGACACAGCTATTCTATTCCATGGAACAGATTGGAATGAAGTCTTTGCTAAAGCCGAATCAGTTATGAGCAGGGTTATTTTTTTTTTAATAGTAATAGGGGTCAAACGAGCAGACGGATTGCCTGATGGTAAGCAATTACCGCCGCCCATGGACACAAGCAACACCAAAGGAGTCACAAGTGCGTTGCCGCCCCTTGAGGTTGGGAAAAGAGACGGGATGAGGAGTGGGATGAGGGAAAAGGAATAGGGGATAGGGCCTCCGGCACTATCACTCACCGAACGAAACGCAGCAGTTTAAGTACTGTTACTTAACGTCGATTTTCTGTGAAAGGGTAGTACTTCCCCGGTCGAGCCGGCCCATTCATGCTGATATCAGCAAGGTTCTACCTATAAAAATCATTTATCAAACAAAATTGAAGGTTATCAATTGGCTTGATTTTAATTTACTCACAATTAACGTAAACAAAACCAAATTCATAGCATTCAGTAAAACACAGAGAACGAAACCACCTGACACCTGCATAAAACTGCATGATATATAACATGTTCCAAGTTCCAACAATAACACCTCCAAATCAAGCTGTTATTGTCCGGAAATTCGACAAGTCAACTATGTAAAATATCTGGGCATAATCATTGACAAAAACTTGTCATTTAAAGAACACATTATAGTCCTAGGGAAACGTGTACGCAAAATAATTTATGTAATGAAACTACTACGCGAGTGCGCATCCATAGAAACAAGAAAATTGGTATACACAGCTCTGTGACAATGTGCCGTGAAAGGTTGCGTGAACTACGACAAAAAATAATAAAAAATATGATAACATTTCATATCACTGGACTGCTAAGTGCTAACTTAAAAATATGTCATTAAATCAACTTCTAACATTATTTAAAGCAATTTTATTTCATGTTGGTAAAAACGGCGCGAAGCCGCGTAAAATTGCGACATAACTTTGCAGCGGCGGGTGTTGTAGGCGATGAAATGAAAATATTTAATAATATTACTATAAGATTAAATAATGTACAAAATTATTTTTAATTGATTCTTAAAATTTAAAGATACACCAACGTCAAAAAACATTACGAATCCAAAATGAAAAAATATTTTTTTTTGTACCTCAAAAAATACCTCACCCCGCTCTTACAAGGTTATGTCCAGGAGCAGACCACGGCGATTTACATCGTAGTTCATACTAGTTTTAATAGATGGCGTTATTTTTGTAGGGTGACTGCGTCCGTCAAATGTTCGATCGAGCGTATCTTTAGTATTTAAATCAATGGTGCCAATCAATCATTCAGTATATTGTCTAGTGATCTGGGGTGGCGCCGCTAAAACTCACATGTTAGTATTGGAAAGAGCCCAACAAGCCGTGCTCAAGGTCATGTTGCACAAACCCTTCCGTTTTCCAACTGATAACCTCTATTCAGAAGCAGCAGTACTCGGGGTTCGGCAACTTTATGTTTACAACGTAGCGTGTAAAATGCAAATAAAGATATCGCTAAGGCCCAGCCTCTTACCTCAAAACACACGCAGGCCTAGAATACGTCCAGTAGCAGTCAGATCAACATTCGCCCAACGTCTACCAATATTTTTACATACGTGACATATTTATAACAAAGTAATTACATTTTTTAACGAAACAAATCTCCCAGGCAGTCAAATGAAAAAGATATTAGAGATCCGTCTTCGGATATTTCGTACCTAGGTACATTGAAATAGAAAATTACTTCCTAAAGGCCATTGGGCATATCTGACCCACTTTGCGAACAGTGGCGGACATCAACCAAAATAGTTTTAAACGAAGGGGAACAATATGACCTTTCATTGCATACAATTGTTTGATTAAAAATCGCCGGAGAAAAATTTACAGGATCCTTTCAAAAAGAAAACAAACGGTATCAAAGGTTTTTATTTCATCTTATAAAGGCATATAATAATATCGAAACCGTACAGCGTGGTGCATGGATGAGCTAATGTTTAGAGATATGTTATACGATGTCTCTTGTGACGTCACATCGCGCTCCTGCGCCGCGAGCCTCGCTACGAGTGACGCACAGCAATGGGCCGTTCCCTCGCGCCCCTCCGCGCCGGCCCTATAAATACAGCGGTCACGAGGCTTCGTCCCTTTCCTCCGGCCAGCACCACCGAGTTGAGTACTACCATCATCCGAAGACCTGTGAAGTGCCAACGTCGCCCACGCCCTGGATAATTGTCTCTTCTGTTAATCTCAATCGTCAGTTTTTTTGTATAATTAAAGCCATCAAATAACTGGAATTATAACGCGAGTTTAAACTTTCCTGGTGATATTTTTTATTTATTTCCCGTAAGTCAACCTAATTATCTCTCTTTAATTGCTCGGCGAGTGATCGATCCCGGCTACCCCGTGGAAATCAATCACTCGTGCGACATTGGCGCCCAATAGAATTTTTAATTATATTATATATATAATTTTTAAAACGTAAGTTGGCACTTTACAGGTGAGTGAAATAATTTCTTTTTCTCTTGTATATTTTTCTCCTGTGTGTGCATATATTCTGGTGTGGTGAATTGCGTACAGGTACAGTTTCTATCTATTTTTGTTGGCCATAAGCAATTTAACTGTGTAAATAACATAACGGTGATTTAATTAACGTCTGTCTAAAATCACGTTTCCACCGCGGGCAGCGTGTTGAGCCGCCAACCGGTTCTAACCGCTTAGCCGTTGAACTAACGAGCCACGTGTTCGCGAAAAAATATTCTGATTCAACCTTTGAGTGACCTTTAAGAAATTTTTTCTTCCTTGACCAATCATCACACCATTGTATAATTTAGTGTATTTCAGCCTTTTTAGCACGGTATTCGATTTTCTGGCGATATTTAATTTTTTTTTCTAGTGCCGGCGTAAATACTTAGATTTTCTATTATTGTTTTGTAATAATGGCTTACATTATAAATTTCTCATTATTAACTAAAGCGGAATTAGAATATGAGACCACAATACGCGGCGTTTCAAAGCCTGACGATCCCCGCAAACAAATCGCTAAACTTTCAGTTAAAACTCCCTCAGAGGATATATTATCTTCACCCTTCCCACCAGAGGAGGATGTGGCAGAAGTGGAAAAGTCGCTATTAAGATCAACTAAACACTTATCTATGTTGGAAGCAAACTATACTTCCGAGCTTCAACAGAAGGTCGAAACCGTGCTGCACCATTGTTTTCATCGACTGAATAGGGTGGATACCGGCAGTCTTGATATTAAAAAAATTGAGTCTGTGTGGAATAAATTTAATGACTTATATGCGAAATTACAATTAATCACGAGACGTAATTCGCGGTCGGATTGCTCAGTGGCAGAGGGAAACACTTCCTATAATTACGACCGTAAGCTTTTTTCGGAATTAGGTAAATTCAAATTTAACGGTAAATCATGTGTAAGATCCTTTATTGAAAAAATTGATGAATTTATGTCCTGTAGATCTATTCCTCACGACAAGATGTTGTCTTTCGCTTTTGAAATATTTTCGGGTGACGCATTAGTTTGGTATCGTTCTGTTAAAAATAATGTAAAGACTTGGTTAGAACTTTGCGAACTTTTGAAACGAGAGTTTAGTCCGCATAACTACGATTATCGGCTTATGACGGAGATTCGTCAGCGCTCACAGGGCGAAAACGAATCAATAACTATTTACGTGGCAAAAATGCACGGTCTGTTTTCGCGACTTAGTTCTCCTATCGCTGATTCGGAGAAGCTAGAAATTTTGCTAAATAATATTAGACCTTGTTACACTAATTGTCTGCTCACTGCAAAGGTTGTTGATGTTGATAGTCTGGTCGAAGTTTGTCGTCTTTTCGAAAATTACCAAAGTCGCAGTAAGCAATTTTCTAAACCCCCTAAAGTTTCAAAGAATACTGTAGCACCTGATCTAGCGTATAATTATCCGTTTTCTAATTTTTCTTCAAACAAAAATGTTTACAATCATAATCACTTCAATAAATATAACTCTGTCGCTGATACATCGAGATACAAGTCTGTACCACAAGTTAACGCCGTATCGAGTACTTCTAATATAAATAAATTTTTTTGCGTGCGTTGTAGATGCAATTCGCACTCATTACGTAATTGCCGTCAACCACACTACCTAATCTGTTTTAAGTGCGGTACAAAGGGTTTCAAGGTGTCAGACTGCCCCAATTGTAAATCTAAGTCGACCCCTACAGTTTCAAAAAACTAGTTAACAAGGATTGTGGAAAATCAAATTATACAACTAATTGTAATAAAACAGAGTGGAATAATTGGTTGGACTTTTTAAAAAAATTCTTTAGTAGCTATCATATATCCTCAATCCGTAATTCTAAAGTAGAATATTTACCTTACGTTACCCTAAAATTAAACGGAATACCTACCACTGGTCTTTTAGATTCTGGATCTTGCGTTACAATTTTAGGTAATAATTTGCATAACTTATTTTTGAAAGACGATGTTTTGGATAAATCGAAACCTTTAAGGTTAATAACAGCTGGCGGCGAACGATTTGAGTCTTTGGGATCGGTGTTTCTACCCTTTGAGTTTCAGGATAAATTGATTAACTTAGAAGTTCATGTTGTACCTGGGATTCAAAATTCCCTTATCCTTGGCATGGATTTTTGGCGAAGCTTTGGCCTATTTCCTAACAAATTAGAGTCTGTTTTGATTGTGAACAAGTCTGACGCTCAAGTAATGGAGTTGCAGGCAGTTCCCCCTACACATCTTGCTTCTTATGATCATCTTACAGTCGACCAGAGAGCTACCGCTGACAACATTATTTCTAAATTTACCGATATTTCATACGAGAAGCGGGGTCTCGGTTGCACAAATATTATTTCTCATTCAATTGATACAGGTGATTGCCCCCCTATTCGGCAAAGATTTTATCGCATGTCTCCCGATAAACAAAGAATTTTAATAAAGCATCTTGACGACATGCTCTCAGAGGATGTTGTTGAACGATCTGAAAGCCCGTGGTCAAACCCTGTCATTTTGACCCCTAAGAAGAATGGTGAACTGCATTTCTGTTTGGACAGTCGTAAATTAAATTCCGTTACAAAAAAAGATGCTTATAGCTTGCCTTATATTTCGGAAATTTTAGATAATCTGAGAGATGCTAAATACCTGTCTAGTTTAGATTTGTCTAAATCTTTTTGGCAAACATTAATTAAAGAAGAGGACCGTTGCAAAACAGCCTTTTATATTCCTACGCGTGGCACATTTCAATTCTAAAGAATGCCCTTCGGTCTTACGAATGCGCCAGCTACTCAACAACGATTAGTTGATATTTTATTTTATGGTCCAGAATTTGAAAATAAGGTTTTCTGTTTTATCGATGACATAATCTGTATCACTTCCAGTTTCAACGAGCATATTACCCTTTTATTACGCATTCTTGATAAACTAAAAAGCGCTAATTTAACAATTAATCTCGAAAAATGTCAATTTTTTAGAGATAAACTAAAATATTTAGGCTATGTTGTCGACTCTAGTGGATTGCATCCCGATCCGGATAAAGTAAATTCAATGAAAAATTATCCCACTCCTTCTAATAGAAAAGAAGTACGTCGTTTTTTAGGCGCAGCCTCGTGGTACAGGCGTTTTATACCGAATTTTAGCTCTATTGCTGCACCCTTAAATAAGTTAACATCTCAAAGTAAAAACGCACCATTCTGTTGGACGACAGAGGCTAATGAGGCGTTTAATAACCTAAAGAATTGCTTGATTTCCTCCTCGGTGTTGGCTTGTCCTGACTACTCGCAACCTTTTGAAATACACTCAGATGCTAGCGATTTTGGACTTGGCGCGATCCTCTGTCAAAGGTTAAATGGTGAGGATAAAGAGTCATAGCGTACTATAGCAAATCACTCACTAAGCAAGAAAAAAATTACAGTGCCACAGAGCGCGAAGCCCTGGCTGTTCTATCTGCTATAGAACACTGGCGTTGTTATGTTGAAAATGGTAAAAAGTTTATTGTTTACACAGATCACGCTGCTTTGAAATGGTTCTTGACCTTAAATAACCCTACTGGCCGGTTAGCCAGATGGGGAGTTCGCTTATCTTCCTATAATTTCGAAATACGTCATCGTCGGGGTTCCGATAACGTTTTACCTGATTTTCTGTCTCGCTCTTTACCCGTTTCTACTATTGCTAATGATATAAATATAGATACTTCTTTGCTCTGGCAACTGTAACCGCCAGACGTCAATAATTTTAGCTCCGTAATTAAAAAAGTTTTAATATAATTTTAATTGATTATTTATCATATAAGTTAGTATATATTGATAAAATAGTGACAAGAAGTTATTGTTAAAATTGTGTTTGTAAAAAGTATAATATCTACACGGCCAAAGTTCGAGCGAACAGAACGGAGACTTGGTGTCAACGGACGGATTTGAATTTACATCTGCTACGACTTAAACCCGGGGAGTATAATACTTATTAAAACTTACTCAACACTCCACAACACCGAATTACTCGGCTCACCCCCGTGTGAGCTACGTCCAACACACATCTGGCTCAGTTCTGTCTCCTTTTGCTTGACTATATGTGGAAGCAAAATCGAGGACTAAACAACAGCCCCAGACAAACACAATCTACAGATACACTTCACAATTACTACACTGTTTATTCTTGTCTGTAATTCAAATATTTGTGTACTTTTCTGTATTAGCTATTATTGGTTTAAACCTGTAACTTGTATACCTACTTACATTTTATTAATAAGTTGATTAAGTTCATCAGCTGAGATATTTCAATAGAAACCTTGTAAAAGTATTAGATAATTACTCTAAAGTATTCAAATTACCTAAATTGTTCTCAATTTCTTAGTTTCTACAATTCATTAATTTAATATATTTTTTATTCATATACCCCCCTTTTCTTTTGTAACTTTTCTTATTTATTCTGTCTATACAATAATACTCAAGCCCCATCACATCTCTTCTCTTCTTTGACTTTGCTCAGCTGTTTTCTTATTTTTTAGGTAATTTGTAATCTTTGGCAATGTCTACCCATATGATGACTCGGAAGGCAACGGCCAAGGAGGTGGAAAATAAATTAAGAATAACTCTGCTCGAGTTAAAGAAATACAAGGACGACAACAGTCAATTATTAAGGGAACGCGTTGACTGTGAAGAAGAAATTAAAATTGTAAATGACCGTATATCTGAGCTGAAGACACAACTCACGGAGCTGCATATAGAGCATATGGATGTCTTGGATCAACGGGACAGACTACGAGAAGAAGTAAGGTGTTTCAGCAGCTGCAACGAAATTTACTCCAGACAACTTAGCCGCAATGCGGAGTTAGAAGCAAGTCTCAATGAGGCTTATGGCAGAATTTCAACTCTAGAAGACACAATTGCGGCCTTTAACAGTACTGCTACTCACAACTTATTCTCTGAGCTCCTGGGTGACAAAATTAATGTGCTAAAAGCTCTTAAATGTAACTGTTTCAAAAAATGCCTTAGTAAGAATAAATTTAGAAAATTGTTTAAATTAAATAAATTAATTAAGAAACTTAGATCTGGTCCTAAGTGGTCTACCAAATTGAGTCAGTATGCACAAGATAACTGTAAATTAAATAAAGAGTGTGAGTCTCTTTTATTAAAGCTTGAGGAAACAAATGAAGAATTAGTTTCTGGTAGGTTGTTATATGAACAACACACAAGTGAGTTGCAAGCACAAATATCAAATCTACAAGCTCAACTCACTAGAACTATAATGGAACACCAGAATGAGACTCATGAATACATCTTAAAATATGAAGAAATTTCAAGAGTTGGTCGAGAAAATTTAAAACAACTTATCTCATTATCCAACTCTAATAATTACTGTTCCAGTTGTACAACTAAGTGTGCGACTACACCTGCTGAATCAATAGAATTGAATGTACATGGATGTCAGTATAATACACAAAACAAACTGCATCCAGTAAAGACTGACAGTAAGAATGTAATAATTTTTTCAGACCAACTGGGAGTGGGTTTAGGGAGCTTAATTGATCATTACACTGAGCAACCAGTACAGAACTTTTGTTCACCTGGAGCTCAGTCTTGTACCCTAGTTGATTAAGAATGCCGACTTGAATGCACAAACCACTGTCATCATATTGTATGGTGACAGCTCATTAGTCTCCAAAAACAGTCTCATAGAATTAACAGACTTAATGATAGATGTTAGCACAAAAATAGGATGTAGCTTTATTATTTGTGCATTGCCTTATTCATATGCTCTCACAGATGACCAAAACAGGCAGATAGGCAAATTAAATCTATTATTGTACAATAGGACATGTCATAGTGACAGGATTTTATTTTTTGACACTAATATTTTTATTAGTAATTTCTTTTTAACAAAAGATACTATGTATCTTTCTTATGTACATAGGCGACAACTTGCTAAATTATTAGCATTTAATTTATATACTGACAGGAGTACTACTAGAGTACTTAAGAATTTGGTAGATAATAGTTATACCAATAGTAGTATTGACACATCTATTAGTTTAAACTATTAGATGAGACAACAGATAGGCTTTCATGTGTTTTAAACTTAGTTCATCAAAACATACAAGGCCTATCTGGCAAAGAATTAGAAATTGATTTATTTTTAAATAAACATAAGTGTCGGCGAGGAAAGATGATGAGGGGGTTTGTAACTGAACGCCGATATGCATTGCAATTGGAAAAATATGCGTGTATGGATGAAAGGTTTGACTTACATCTCGCAACGTAGACATCACATGGATAGCTCTGTTTGACCTCGATGCCAATAATTTGTCAGTATGGTTCCTCCTCGATTATTTCAGTGCGACCTGTAGGTTAAAAGGTTATATGATTCCACTGTCCGGCAGTCTAGTATTGCAGGTCTATCAATTTCTATGGTACGAATTACGAATTATATAACTGCCAATTACAATATGTCAGGTCTTTCAATAACGTAATACCTGTCGGATCTTTCACCGCTGCCAAGGTATTTTAACTGTCGGTATTTCACCGCCATTATATTTTAACTGTCGGTATTTCACCGCCCTTATATTTTAACTGTCGGTATTTCACCGCCCTTATATCTTAACTGTCGGTATTTCACCGCCCTTATATTTTAACTGTCGGTATTTCACCGCCCTTATATCGGACGTCTCCGATCTTTTCTCCACTGAGGCAAAAACGTCTTTTTCCTCAGCAGAGCTCTAAAACATCTCTACTATTACAATACAGAATTACCATACAATACATTACCAATTTCTAGATACGTAGAAACAATAGGATCCCATATAATTAGCTTTACAACACTAGCTACTCGCAAACAGTAGGAATCACTAAATACTTAGCTCCAGCGCCCATTTGTGATATCCATGTAGTCAGCACAACTAATATAGTATCAACACAACATATTTATTAATAATACATTTACTATAGGTATTTCCATTTCTCATATAATTTTACACAGTATAATGTTTCAAATGACAATGTCAATGTCAATACTATGAAGTAATAAAGTGATTTCGTATTCTTCATATATTAAGTTCAAACCTCAAACGTAGAACCGTCGGTTGTGGCCAGTACTTACATAGAGGTTGGTTAAGTATTCACAGAGGTTGGTTATCTGCTCTGTATACACTATACAGTTCGCGAGAAATCGCGACACTCCCGCCGGGCAAGATTATAAGACTACATACAAATCGCGAGAAATCGCGACACTCCCGCCGGGTAAGATTACAAGAGAGTGGTATATAGGATTGACTATATCTCTCTCTGAGACTTGCAGTATCGATTGTGAACATTTCTTTGAATTTATCTAACATTACCAGAGATTTCTCCACCCTTGAATTAAGGTGCTCTATGTAATGTTATATTATATCTGTCAGCTTGTAGAAATCCGATGGCGTAAGAATATGTTCTATTTCGTTATCAACACATGTTAAAGGTCGTGTATCTATTCTAGCCTCTATTTATTGGTTTCACTAGTCCGGCTAGTCGTTCGTATAATAATCCGATCCAAGGAGCTAGTTCAGGAATAAACCTCCATCGAATTTTATTCTCCACACAATATGCATTGGATAGTATTTCAGATATCAATTTGAATTTTAAAGCGTTGTCTAAGGTAACCACAACAACTTACAGGTATATGGCTCGAACGGCTTAACACGTGAACAAGCAAATCCATCTCTTACTTGTTCCGTTTTCTGTTGAACTTGAGCCCTTCCTAGTTGAATCCAATACGTTTCACGTATAATACTTAGTGTGTGGTTTGTACCAACATGGTAATTATCTTTGTGGGTTTCAATATGATACTATTTAAATATTCACTCTCTTTTGGAATCAATATGGGATAACGTTTGTCCCAAGACCAATCCGTATTTATAAGACGTCCTTTACATCTGAGTATGCCATCCACATCTGTCTAAATTCCTTTTTTGATTTGTTTCCCTTTGTATCCTTTTTATTTTCATCACTTTGGAATCTAGTTGATCTGGATGTTCACTTGAAATTGGTTTACTAATATTTGAATTCTGGTCTTCTTTAATATGATCTTGTTCTAAAATTACATTATTCGTGAGACCCTCCTCAACGAGAAATGTCGAAATTGTGTTTCTGTCCTTAGGTCAACTAGCTGGATCCTGTACCAAAAATTCTGGACCATTCAACCACTCGTGTCTAACTTCTTGTGACGTCGCAGGTCGATTGGCTACATCTGCAGGATTTCGTTCAGAAGAAGCATGTCTCATGACAAAATTTTATTCCTTTTAATTTCATCAATCCGTTTTGATACGAATGGTGTTAGTAATTTATTAGAGTTGAACCAATCTGTCACTGTCTGACTATCAGTCCATACCAATTACTTTGTAATTTTAATTGAATTTGAATATATTTAACAACATATTGTATTAAAGGGCTTCCTGTTAATACCCCTAACAGTTTAAGTCGTATTTTCAAGTTATCTTGGTCTTTGGTTGGTACCAGAAGTGATTTTCCAATGACGAAACTTTTAACGTTATTTCCAACTACATAGACCATTGCTGCATAAGCTTTAGTAGATGCGTTTTCTTGATTTTCAATATCATTTGTATGCATGACCATTTGTCCAATAATTCAGTGGATAAATTTGTATCCCATTTTATCTTTTGTTTCAACCACTCTTGCCGAAATAATTTTACTGGTAGCAATGCAGGCACTACATACCTACATGGGTCGTAGACAGAAGCAATAACTTTTAAAACGCCTCTTTTGGTTACAACTTTGTTTGTTAAATTAAATCTCTAATGAAGTATGTTTGTTACCAACATCATAGAACCATAGCTGTTCACAATGTGCATAGTGCTTGTAGATACCCATTCACTCTTCTTCGCTAAATCTCTTTGGACATAACGCACAATTATGTAGTGCTAATTTACCACAATACCAACAAGGTTTTTTGTATGTGCATTGCCTATACACATGTCCCCTGTTTAGGCAATTAAAACATCGGTTACTTTCTTTCAATTTAGTTGTTCTATCTTGAAGAGTTTTAAATTGTCTACATTTATCATGAAAATGGTCATTACCACAAAAGATACAGCTTAACTTCTTTCTTTTAAACTCCATCTTGTTTTCATCTTGTCTGTTGTGAAAATTTCGTTTATTACATTGATAATTTTGATTGTTTCTTGGTTTAATTAAATTGAAGTTATGCATTTTATTCCTCCTATCTTGTTTAATTTGATTATTATTAATAATTCTTTGCTCATTCTGTGACTTTTCTGTTTTGCTGTATAATGCTTGAACAGTATATTGAGAATTTTCTAGTGTAGTTCCTTCAATTATCCTTTTTGCTTCTTCCTTGGCTGAAATTATTAATGCCAGCTGTTCTTTCATATTGTCAATGGACTCATCAGACCCTATTCTCATTTTCAATTCAAAAATTATCTCTTGAGGAAATTTTTCCATAATCATGTATCTCATAGTCGTAGACTCAGTATCCTCTCCCATAGATTGAAGAACTCTCATGTGTCTTTCCACTTCATCTAATACTTGTCTGCACTCATCTATTCTTCTAGCTCTCTTAATATTAGAGAGAGCTTTATGATGGGCGTATATTATTTCGCCTTCTTTACCATATCTAGTTTTAAGTATATCAACCGCAATTTGATAATTTTTATTGGTTATACTCAGTCCATCTATAAGTCTTGCCGCATCGCCTATCAAAGAACTTTTAAGGTAGAGTAATTTGTCAACATCGTTCAGTCTCCTTCTAGACATATTAGAAACAAATTGATCCCAAAACTGATGCCATTCTAATAAGTTTCCAGCAAATTGAGGTAAACTCAAATCAGGTAATTTACTGTAACATAATGCTCCGTTTTCTTTCGTTGATGTTATTGAGGTGTCATTTGATGTTGTTAAGGTTTCATTTTTCATTTGAATTTTTACTTCTAATTCAGCCAATGCTTGCTCTCCTTGTAATTGGTAGTTAGTTAAATTCGATATTTCATCAGCATTAGGTGCCTGACTTATATTAAAGTAACTGTTCAAATCAGTATTGAAGCGAGACAGAAGTGATTTAAGTTTAGCTGATATTATACGTGCATCTTTTATATTTTCATCCGTTATGGACCACAGACTGACATACTCGTTACTTAACGATTGTATCTCTTTAGCAATCACAGACAAACGATTTAACATTATATTCTCCATTATTGTAGTATACCATCAATGTTGATCAATTTTGTACCTAAAAATAAGTATTAAATTTAATCAAATCTAGTATTATACTTTTAAGATAAAATTTCAATAATCTATTGATTCTATTTCCTTTTACTTACTGCATATGCCGGTAGTGAATCCCACACAACACGAAATCTCACAAAACAAAATATCATAAAATTATAAAGTAATATGGTAAACCAACTGTTTCAAATTATTGTCTACCAATAATCTCGAATTGGTAAAATTGTAGTTCACATAATGTTTGAAACTGAAGTTCCACACTGACAAATGTTGTTTGAATTGTTTAAAATTATTTCTTTATTCCAAATTTAAAATTTGAAAATTATTCCACTAAGTGTCACTAGAAGTTTCAAAACATTCCATCCGCCACGCTATTTCATAAGATATAATATTGTATTGCCTTTAAAATGAGGATCATCAGATCCCAGCATCTCCACCATGTCGGCGAGGAAAGATGATGAGGGGGTTTGTAACTGAACGCCGATATGCATTGCAATTGGAAAAATATGCGTGTATGGATGAAAGGTTTGACTTACATCTCGCAACGTAGACATCACATGGATAGCTCTGTTTGACCTCGATGCCAATAATTTGTCAGTATGGTTCCTCCTCGATTATTTCAGTGCGACCTGTAGGTTAAAAGGTTATATGATTCCACTGTCCGGCAGTCTAGTATTGCAGGTCTATCAATTTCTATGGTACGAATTACGAATTATATAACTGCCAATTACAATATGTCAGGTCTTTCAATAACGTAATACCTGTCGGATCTTTCACCGCTGCCAAGGTATTTTAACTGTCGGTATTTCACCGCCATTATATTTTAACTGTCGGTATTTCACCGCCCTTATATTTTAACTGTCGGTATTTCACCGCCCTTATATCTTAACTGTCGGTATTTCACCGCCCTTATATTTTAACTGTCGGTATTTCACCGCCCTTATATCGGACGTCTCCGATCTTTTCTCCACTGAGGCAAAAACGTCTTTTTCCTCAGCAGAGCTCTAAAACATCTCTACTATTACAATACAGAATTACCATACAATACATTACCAATTTCTAGATACGTAGAAACAATAGGATCCCATATAATTAGCTTTACAACACTAGCTACTCGCAAACAGTAGGAATCACTAAATACTTAGCTCCAGCGCCCATTTGTGATATCCATGTAGTCAGCACAACTAATATAGTATCAACACAACATATTTATTAATAATACATTTACTATAGGTATTTCCATTTCTCATATAATTTTACACAGTATAATGTTTCAAATGACAATGTCAATGTCAATACTATGAAGTAATAAAGTGATTTCGTATTCTTCATATATTAAGTTCGAACCTCAAACGTAGAACCGTCGGTTGTGGCCAGTACTTACATAGAGGTTGGTTAAGTATTCACAGAGGTTGGTTATCTGCTCTGTATACACTATACAGTTCGCGAGAAATCGCGACAATAAGATTGATATCTTATGTATTACAGAACATTGGTTGCGAGGTGACCAATTAATATTTAACAATCAACATTACTCAGTTATAAGTGCATTCGTAAGAAAGAAGGCTATTCGTGGTGGCTCTCTAATATATGTATGTAATAGTTTGAAATGTAAAGAACGTAAGGATATAGCTAAACTTTCTATCGAGCGCACTGCTGAGATTTCTTGTGTTGAGCTTGAACAACATATTATAGTGTGTGTGTATCGACCACCACAAAGCGACTTTACTCAGTTTGAAAGCATTATTGAGGATGTCTTAAAACACATAATTTCTAGTAGGAAGTCTATAATCGTATGCGGCGATTTTAATGTCAATTTGTTAGAAAAATCACCAATTTGTACTAGGTTAGTTAGCTTATTTAGGTCATTTAATTTAAATGTTTTGTTCTCTGAACCAACTAGAATAACCTCACATTCGTCTACATGCTTAGATAATGTTTTTTGCAATTGTCTTTATTTAAGTAAGGCTGTTTTAACTGACTTGACATCGGATCACTGCGGGCAAAAGGTTGTAATTCCAACTAATACAACCCCTAAAGTACAAGAAATTACATGTAGGCCAATGACCTCTGCTCGCCTAAAACACTTTAGTAATGATGTTGCTGCCAAGATCGCCAGTATTGACTTAACCGTTGATGATCCTGATGAATTATATAAATGCTTATTTAAAATTGTTAATGATGAGTACAATAAAATTTTTAAACTGAAGACGTTTGCAAGGAGCATTAAAGTAAATTTTTGTGATTGGGCAACAGTAGGTATATACAAAAGTAGAGCTAGGTTGTATGATCTATATGGTATGAAGAAATACAATTTTAATCCTGAATTTATTCAATATGTTAGAAATTATTCAAAGGTTTTTAAGAGGACATGTGCTTTAG
This sequence comes from Euclidia mi, assembly GCA_944739405.2. NCBI lineage: Eukaryota > Metazoa > Arthropoda > Insecta > Lepidoptera > Erebidae > Euclidia > Euclidia mi. The sequence continues at coordinate 128,231,150 of OX123181.2, forward strand.
CCAAATCCTTATATTTAAGCAATAAAATCAAAGAATCCAAGAACAAAATTAAAACTACTTGGAGCATTATTAACAATGAGACTGGTCGAGCTAAATTGGTAGATAACAATTATGAATTAAAATTTAATGGTGAAATTATTACTAGGAAAACTGATGTTGCTCAGACATTTAACAATTTCTTCATAAACATACCAGTGAACACAACCAGCTGTCTAGATTCATGTCCAAACAAAGCAGAAATGTTGGTTAGGGGCAATGTGAATGAGTGTGATGTGCTTTTTAATTTTAAATATATTGACACCAATGACATACTGAAGGTATTCAAGACGCTCAATAATAAAAAATCTGTTGACTTATGGGGCATTTCTGTTAAACTTGTGCGACAAATTATTTCTAGCTTAGCTCCATATTTAGCTGCAATATTCAACAGATGCGTAGATACAGGAGTATTTCCTGATCTAATGAAACACAGTAAAGTAATACCATTATTCAAAAAGGGATCAAAGAGCGACCCTAGTAATTTTCGGCCAATTTCTATCTTGCCTGCTATTAGTAAAATTTTTGAAAAGATTATTTTGCATCAACTAGAGAGCCACTTTCACACAAATAATTTATTTCACAGTGAACAGTATGGCTTTACTAAGGGTCGCTCCACCGTTGATGCCGGTGTAACTTTGTTAAAGCATATTTTTAATGCTTGGGAAAACTCGAAGGATGCCATTGGTGTTTTTTGTGACCTATCAAAGGCCTTTGACTGTGTGGAACATAATACGCTTTTACTTAAATTGAAACTTTATGGTATTAGAGATACCGCACTCAATCTTGTTGCCAGCTACCTTAATGATAGAATTCAGTATGTAGATGTTAATGGGAGTAGGTCTCTAGGTTTGCCAGTAGGAATGGGCGTTCCACAGGGCTCTATTCTCGGTCCATTTCTTTTTTTAATATATATTAATGATTTGCCGTTCTTTGTACAAAATTTATGTGATATTGTTTTGTTTGCCGACGATACGTCACTAATTTTTAAAGTTGATCGTAATTTAAGTAACTTTGATACCGTCAATAACACTCTTGCACAAGTATTAGATTGGTTTTCGACAAATAATTTGGTACTCAACTCAAGCAAAACCAAATGTGTTAAATTCTCCTTGCCTAATGTCAAAAGTGTTCCTACTAATATAATTTTAAATAAGGAAACAATTCAACTAGTCGAATCAACCGTATTCTTAGGTGTAACTTTAGATTGTAAGCTTCAGTGGGGCGCCCAAATATCCTGTCTCGCAGTAAAACTTAGTTCTGCAGCGTTTGCAGTTAGAAAAGTTAGGGAATTCACAGATATAGATACTGCTAGACTAGTTTACTTTAGTTATTTTCACAGCGTAATGTCTTACGGAATAATGTTATGGGGTACAGCTGCTGATATACAGACTATTTTTGTCATTCAAAAAAGGGCCATACGTGCAATTTATAAGTTAGGTGCTAGAGATTCTTTACGTGATAAATTTAAAGAAGTAGACATATTGACAGTTGCATCGCAATATATATATGCTAACTTAATGTACATTAAGAAAAACTTAATTCTATACCGCAAAAATAGTGATTTGCACAACGTGAACACAAGGAATAAACATAAACTGGTGGGAACTAACTACCGTCTACATAAAGTTCAGAACTCATTTGCGGGGATTGGTATACGATTTTTCAACAAATTGCCTCTTGAAATAATGAATTTACCCATGCACAAATACAAACGGACAATTAGGAACTTTCTTTTACAAAGGGGTTATTACACTATTAAGGAATTTTTAAATCATAAGACACCGTGGGGATAGGCTTAGGCTTGTTTAACTCACGATTATTTTATTTACATGTTAAGTGGAGGTGCCTCGTGAACACGTGATTTTTTTTTGCAGGATTTGGATATTTTTATGATTTGTTGAATGTAGTTTAACATTATTTATCTCTGATCATATCATTGTTCACTTGTCACCTTCACAAAATTCTTTCTACATTTGCATTCCTTCACGCGTTCCACTAACTTATGTTAATAATAACGATCTGGAAAATGGAGGTAATTGGCGGTCATGGTCAGTATACCAACAGATTGTTTCTTACTGCTGGTTCGTATACCGTTGTCGTCATGCTCACTAAAATGTCATTTCTTGTGGTGGCGTCGTGTGTCGGGTCATCCCTGTCCCTCTAATATGGCGAGAGGGATGATGGCTGGCACATGCGTCATACTCGTGAACGGGTGCTACTTGCGATGACTGGTCGATGACGGTCTTGCGGGCTGGTATTAGATTTTAATATTTAACTGCATCATTTCCATCATGGTTCTGATCACTTTCGCGGATTGCCTGCATTATTAGGTATATATAATGTAAGTGGATGCTCCTGTTTCACCATGTCTATTCTGAGGCTAACCAAAAGTATTATGCTTGAGTATTATGATGTACAGTAAATATATACATACAAGTGATATAGAAGGTGTAACAGTTGCAGCACCTTACAAAATGTAAATTGTGTATAATGCAAAACCTGGCTTTGAAAAAGAGTGACCGTGAGTTTTATTGCCCGTTCTTTCTCATGGTTCTACCTATTGCTTTGCGAACGTGGCAGTAAATGTAAATGTAGAAGCATACAGTAATAATGTTTTAAATTTGAGTATAAGTAATTATTTTATAAATTTATTATTTTGACGTTCATAAGCGTCACATTGTGACCCAAATGAATAAAGGATTTTGAATTTGAATTTGAATTTGATATTAATTCTAATCAGAATTTACCAGTTTCTACTAATGATCCTTGGTATTTAAATATCTATAAAGACTGTTTAAGTTCTCCGACTTCCTTTGTTAACTATCAAGTAATAAACAATAAATTGTATTGTTTTAAAAAAACATTAAACCCTCTCACTAGAGAATTTCAATGGAAAGAGGTTATTCCGGCTGACCAAAGAAATGACATTCTAAGGGAGAATCATTCTTCACCCACTGCTGGACATCTGGGTATTTTTAAGACATACAAACGTCTCGCACTTAATTACTTTTGGCCTGGTATGTACACTGATGTTGTCAAGTTCGTCAGTTCATGTGAACCTTGTATCACCCATAAAAACCAAAATCACCCAAATTTTGGTCTAATGGGAAAACCCAAATCATGTCAAAAGCCCTTTCAGACGATTAGTATTGATTTGATTGGTCCATTGCCTCCCAGCAGGAAACAAAACACTTTTATATTTGTGGTCAGTTGTTGTTTCTCTAAATATTGTTTACTTTTCCCCATTAAACGGGCAACTGCAGAAGTGATAACAAAAATTCTGGAGGAAAATGTATTTTTGGTGCATGGAATTCCATCTACTATTGTTTTGGATAACGGTAAACAATTTATTAGCGCAACCTTTAAAAGTATGTTGTCAAAATATAAAATTCCAAATTTGCATTTTACACCGTTGTATACTCCCCACGTTAACTCAGTTGAACGTTACAACAAAACCATTATGACAGCTATTTCAACTTTCATAGAATCTGATCATCGAATCTGGGACACTCTAATCACTAAAGTTCAATTCGCCCTTAACTGCGCAGTTAGTGAGGTTACTGGTTATTCTCCTAATTTCCTTGTTTTTGGTAGGGAGGTCATAACATGTGGTTCTCAGTATATTGATGAGGAATTTAATTCCGATATGGTGCTTGAACCACGGGACGGCTATGCCGAAACTTTAGGCTATTTATCTTCTATTTTCGAGAAGGTACATTCAGCTCTGTTATCGGCCCACCAACGAAATTGATCATCTTATAATCTTCGCCGTAAACAGGCAGAATTCAATGTCGGTGATATAGTTTGGCGCAGAACGTTTCTTCTTAGTGATAAGGATAAATACTTTAGCAAGAAATTGGCGCCTAAATTTATTAAATGTAAGATTGCCTCAAAAAAATCACCTCTAGTATACAAACTTAACGACATGGCTGGAAAACCTTTAGGCGATTGGCACATCAAGGATTTAAAGTTGATTAATTACAAAGAATAATAAAAGCACAGATATGAGAATTAGTCAGATGGAACGCGCGGCACAGTTGCGTGCGGCCACTAAAGCAAATACAAAATTGAAAAGCGAATACAAACTCGTCTCAGTGCGCTACGAAGCATCGTACAGTTCACGCGTCACGATCACTTCAACTTTTAAATTCTCAAAATGCCGTCTTGTGTTCTTAAACACTGTAAAAGTTGTTCCTAAAAACAAAAACAGGAAAATGGAATATCTTTTCACAGGTAACTATTGATAATTTGACTGTTTCCTAATTTAATTTCGATAAAATTCGTATTTGTGCAAGAAATATGTAAGTGTTGCCAGTTTTTGTCGACGCCGTTCTGCCTGAATTAGGGAAAATGCACTTGTCAATTGATTATGTGATAATGATTGTCATGTTAATGAAAAATACATTACCGTATTATAAAAGTATATTGTAGATATCTCATAAATATAGTAATAGAATTTCAATTTCCATTAGTATATACCTTACATTATATTGTTTTGAGTTCGATCCCCAAACGATATCCTAATATTCGTGTACACCCTGCTACTCGTCAAGCTTATACACTTTGTCCTTTGCACCGTTCTTATGGCGTAAAGAATAAGTATCAAAATCGTACAGCAACTGTTTAGCTTGACTTGGCGCCGTGTGTACATACATACTTATGGCGTAGGGAATAAGTATCAAAATCGTACAGCAACTGTTTAGCTTGACTTGGTGCCGTGTGTACATACATACTATTTATTTCTCAACTAATCGACGCCAGCGGCTTCGCACGCACATATTTTCTTATTTCTCGTTTTGCCCGATCCCGTGGGAATTTCGAGAAATCCCGTCTTGGTGCACCCCTACGGTTCCCAAGAAACATACATGCTAAATTTCAGCTTCATGCGCCGAGTAGTTTCGGCTGTAGCTTGTCTGTCAGTCAGTCAGTAACGCAAGGATTTTATATATACAGATTTACGAAGTAGTTAAAACTTAACTCGGTACCTACATTTAAGAAATGTATTTATAAAAGCATTAATTAAATCCATGGTAAATTCTTCAAAACCGCAAATGAATATAAGAATATTACATAACTATATGCAAAATACTGGGAGATTATTCATAATCTGGCAACTTTTCACACACATAGACGCGCGTGTCCGTACAGTGCCAGTCGCCAAAGGTCACGCACACATAGCTGTCAACGTGCCACGCTTAGTTGGACGAATGCGCTCTATCTGATACTAATTCTCATATCTGTGAATAAAAGTATAAAAACAACAATAAGAATACCTTCTACCTATTCATTGTTTAATTTTTTCAAACGAACGTTTCTAATTTATATTACCGTTTGTAGTAGTGCCTACTATAAATTGATATTTTCTGTGGTGGGTAGCAAGTATTTTTTTTCTCGTAAACAATACTATTTTTCAAATTGCTGCGCAATTGTGTACTCAAATGTTATGTTAAACATTGTTTTAAAAAAATACTTACCATAAACTAAATATATTGTTTTTTTTACCCTGTTGATCAGTGGTTAAAAGGTCGCTATTAGCTGAGCATACAAGTTCGATTCTCGCATGTGTATTTTCTTTCCGCAAATCTATTTGTTGAAATGCATCTTGATTGGCGTATTGTTTTTCGCCGTGCCTTGTTCTGAAGTTCTGTTATTATTCTTAATTCTGTATAAATCCCATAATCAAATTGTTATTATAGGTACTTTATAAACGATCATGGTGATTAACCGTGCGTCGCGAGCTCGGAACAGTCGAATAGTACCTACCATTTAGATCGTACCTAGTTGTCGTTATGACGCACGCGCGTTCACTCAGCGACGCGCCGATAAATAAATGCCTAACTAATGACTCACCATTGTTTACATTCAAAAGGTGGTTACTGGTCGTGTTCTAGTTATTAATTAGAGCAAAATATTTATTAATTTCTTTCCTTTGACATTGAGCGGTCCGGTCGTGTCTGCGGCTTGTATTATTTTTGTTCATCTTTACGAAAAATCTGTTGTTATACCTAACTATATTCAAAAAGTTTACTTATCTAGTGGCAAAGGCCGAACCCAAGATTTATAAGTCGTAGGGCTAGATCAAGTTTCTTATATCTACAAATCATTATTACCTAATAATTACCCTAAGCGCTTCTCCATAGATTGTTATCTTTAATATTAGGCTATTACACTGGCCTCGGCATTTACATGTAGATATGTGTGATGAATTATGAATGATAAATGTTTATGTTCAAATTCAGACTGCCGTTGTACGCGTGAAGAATGCAAGCGTGGGTCATTATTATTTAGGTATCCTAATTAGCGTATAGGGTTGTCACTTGTTCAAGGTACTCTTGCCCTTGTTTTCTCTAATTTCAGGGAGTATCTTCAGGTATTCTTCATCTTCATCTTATATTATGAGTTGGTTAGTAGTGAGCCTGATCATGTGTGCATTAGGGAGCCAGTTGTGACAATAGATCTGACCAGGGAGGATACCATTATTATGAGACCCAGCTTTTCTAGTCGTAATAAACTTAAACGTTACATTAAAATTACTAAATTAATAAAAAAATATCATAAATCTATAAGGAAATGTAATGTGCATAGAGTGAATTTTAATCTTAGAAAGGAGCTTATAAACTTAGTTAATCAACTTTCTGAGTACTCTAGAAATTTGGAACATAGCAGATCAGTGTATGATATGGAAACTCATCGCTTAAGGGAAGAGATATTACTTAGGGAAAGAACCTTAAATGAGATCTTCAACAAATACCAAGCTTCTCAACAAGAACTGAGCAAGCGTATAGTGGAGGCAGGTGAGCTTGTAGACTTGGTGAGGTGTTATGCAGAAATGTATGAGTCTCTGACCAATAAGCTCTCGTGTTCTTGTACTCATGCTCTTGTACCAGCAGAGCCATTGAGTACCGTACTACCTGAGAATTTTTCTAACAATCCACAAAACTCACACTCATTACAATCAAATTTAAATAAATCTAGTCTTCCAACATCTATTAATAAAACTTTTATTTTTCTGATAGGCTAGGTCACAATTTTGGTAGTCTTCTCAGTGAATATACAAATCAGTGTGTTATAAATTATTGTAGGCCAGGGGATAGTTACTGTAGTTTAGTTAATCAGATTAAGTTACACCCCTTAGATGAGAGTAGTACTGCAATATTATTGTTTGGTAACAGTTTAACTGTAAAGAGACAGGATATCATAGAATGTGTTGAATTGTTGATAGAACTTAATTCTAAATTTAGTTGTAAATTTATTTTAGGTGCTTTACCTTACTCAAACAACTTAACACACACACAAAATATGCACATACACTCATTAAACATGTTATTGTATAACATAACTTGTCGTCATAGTGACGCAATATTGTTTTTTGACGCTAATAAATTTATTAGTAAATTTATTTTAACTAAAGATACAATGTATCTGCCATTTTATATTAAGCGACAAATTGCTAAGTTATTAGCATACAATTTACAGCAAGGCAGTGAGCCTTGTGATGACAATTTATTTGATAGGGTTAGTACATGTACTAACAACGTTTTTATTGACACATCTTGTGATTTAAACTCCAAGATAGGACAACAGTTAGGCTGCAGTATTTGAATATAGTACATCAAAACATGCAGGGCCTATCTGGCAAAGAGTTAGAGTTAAGTTTATTTCTAGAAAAATATGACGTTAAGGTTTTGTGCTTAACTGAACATTGGTTAAGCACCCATGAGGTTATTGTTATAAATGAATATTACACAGTGCAGATTTCGTATATAAGAAAGCAGGCTATTAGAGGCGGTTCTCTCATAATGACTTCAAATTTATTGAAATGCAAAGAACGTAAGGATATTGTAAATGTATCTATTGAGCGCACTATTGAGTTGTCCTATGTGGAACTAGACTTATATATTATAATTTGTGTATATCGACCCCCTTCTGGTGATTATAATCTATTTGAGACTGTTATGGAAGATGCTCTTAATAAAATTATAGGTAGTCATAAGAATATTATAGTATGTGGTGATTTTTACATTAATATTTCAGAGAATTCTTCACAGTGTACTAGATTTCTGAATCTTTTTAAGTCATTTAATTTAAGTAATTTATTCTGTGAACCTACTAGAGTCTCTGAAACATCTTCTACTTGTTTGGATAACATATTTAGTTCTTGTGTTGCTAAAAACCTAGTAGTTATTAGTTCTCTTCCTTCTGATCACCGTGGACAGATAGCTAGTTTTTCATGTACAACATATGATAAATCACATACAGTAGAATGTAGGCCTCAAACTACCAATCGTCATATACGTTTTAAAAACAATATTATCACTAAACTTAATCCCTCAATTTTGAACTCAGAAAATCCAAATACAATTTATAATTCACTTTTTGGAATAGTAAATAATGAGTTTCAAGATACTTTCAAGAGTAAAACTGTCACATTAAAGGGTACTACCGGATCTTTTAACCAGTGGGCCACTATAGGTATATACAGAAGTAGAGCTAAATTGTTTGAATTATATGGTATGAAACAACATAGATTTGACACACCCTTTCTAAATTATGTAAAAAACTACTCAAAAATTTTTAAACAAGTTTGTGTTATGGCAAAATCTAAATTTATTAGTAGCAAAATTAAGCATTCAACAAATGTAATTAAAGAAACTTGGAGAATTATAAATACTGAAACAGGAAGAGCATGACCACGGGAAAACCAATTTGAACTAAAAGAAAACAATTTATTAGTCACCAATCAAACTCAAGTAGCGCATATGTTCAATAGTTTCTTTGCGAGCATACCTTTAACAACTACTAGCTCTTTACAATCATCATCCTTAGACGCTGGAAATTTTTTGCTTAGCAGTGTACCTGAATGCAAGAGCGTGTTTAGATTCGAGCACGTTACCCCGCGAGATATATTGATCGTATATAATTCAATTAATATAAAAAATACCGCCGACTTTTGGGGCATTTTAATTAAAATTTTAGGTACTATAGTTGAGACTGTTGCGCCTTACCTCTCTATAATTTTTAACCAATGTTTTGACTTAGGCGTATTTCCGGATTTGATGAAATTAAGTAAAATCATACCTTTATTCAAATCTGGCAGTAAAAATGACGTAAATAACTTCAGACCCACCTCTATCTTGCCGGCATTTAGTAAAATATTTGAAAAGATTTTATTAAAGCAGCTACTAAGACACTTTAATTTAAATAGTCTGCTTCATAAAGATCAATACGGATTTACTAAAGGTAGATCCACTACTGATGCGGGTGTTGCTCTCATAAAACACGTTTATAATGCTTGGGAGTCATCTAAAAATGCTATCGGAGTATTCTGTAACCTCTCAAAAGCATTTGATTGCGTTCATCACGACACACTATTGCGTAAGCTCGGCCACTACGGCGTAGAGGAAACCGCACTTTGTGTTGTCGAGTCGTACCTGCGGCAAAGATTTCAGTGCGTCGATGTAAATGGGACTACATCCTCTAAATTACCTATACAGTTAGGCGTTCCACAAGGCTCTATTTTAGGTCCTTTTCTATTCCTTGTATATATTAATGACTTACCTTTTTATTTAAAAAATATCTATGATGTCGTACTTTTTGCAGATGATACGTCACTTATTTTTAAAGTAGATAGGAATAGGAATCAATTTGATGATGTAAATAATGCACTTATACAGGTTACACAATGGTTTACAGCAAACAACCTAGTGCTTAATTCTAAAAAGACTAAATGCGTTAAATTTGCTTTACCTAACGTTAGACAACTGGGACCTAATATAAGGCTAGATAGGGAGGAACTTGACACAGTTGACTCGACAGTGTTTCTAGGCATTACACTAGATAATAAGTTACAATGGGGTGCACATTATAGCATGTCTTGCAGGTAAGCTCAGTTCTGCTGCGTATGCTGTCAAAAAAGTTAGACAACTTACTGATGTTGACACAGCTCGTCTAGTTTATTTTAGCTATTTTCATAGTGTCATGTCCTACGGTATTTTGTTATGGGGCAAAGCTGCGGATATTCAGAATATCTTCATTCTACAGAAACGAGCGGTACGAGCAATATACATGTTAGGTGCAAAAGATACTCTTAGGGAACGCTTTAAGTCTATAGGGATTCTTACAGTAGCCTCGCAATTTTTATTTGCTAATATATTGTATATTAGGCAAAATATAGGTTTATTTACTACAAAAAGTGATGTACATAACATAAATACTCGAAACAGGCATAAGTTATATGCCCCTTATCATCGTTTACATAAAGTTAATAATTCTTTTGTAGGGCTAGGTATTCGTATATACAATTAAATACCAATTAGTCTTTTAGAATTGCCATTTAGTACGTTCAAAAGTAAAATAAAAGACTGCCTTATTAGGAAAGGTTATTATACCATTAATGATTATTTCAGTGATAAGGATAGGTGGTCACTTACACTAGCCAACTCTTGATTTTTTTAATTTATATAGATACCTTACTTTTCAGTTTTTTTTTATATAAAATCTCTAGTTCTATTAATTTAATATTCATGCATTATTAGATCATTCAACTTACTACATTAACATTTTCATTGTTGTTCCACAAATTTTATTAAAATTTGCTACAGTGTTAGATGAAGGTAACTCGTTATCATAGGCTGGATACTAACGTTTTTGTAATTTTCGTGTATTCATATACCGTCACTTTCTGTAACATACTTTTCCACCATAGTTCTGAACATGATCGCGAGTTGCCTACATTATAAAGCGTAAGTGGATGCTCCTGTTTCACTAGATTCACATTTGAAGACTACTACAGCACTTAATTTAATAACTACATATTTTGTATATAATATGTATGTTCTTATTTACTATTTACAAGTAATTAATTACAATGTGAAACAGTTGCAGCTCCTTACAAAAACAAAATATGTACCATAACACTGGCGATTAAAAAGAGTGGCCACGAGTTTTATTGCCCGTTCTTTCTCGTGGTTCTACCTATTGCTTTGCGAATGGGCAGTAAATGTAAATGTAGAAGCATTATTAATTTACTTTAAAAATTTGACGTTCATAAGCGTCACGTTGTGACCTAGATGAATAAATGATTTTTGACTTTTGACTTTTGCTGCTACGCCCGTTGGGCTAGGGAATTTTCCTTAGGGAAAATCCCGGCCTAACGGGGGGGGGGGGGTGTGACGTCACATCGCGCTCCTGCGCCGCGAGCCTTGCTACGAGTGACGCACAGCAATGGGCCGTTCCCTCGCGCCCCTCCGCGCCGGCCCTATAAATACAGCGGTCACGAGGCTTCGTCCCTTTCCTCCGGCCAGCACCACCGAGTTGAGTACTACCATCATCCGAAGACCTGTGAAGTGCCAACGTCGCCCACGCTCTGGATAATTGTCTCTTCTGTTAATCTCAATCGTCAGTTTTTTTGTATAATTAAAGCCATCAAATAACTGGAATTATAACGCGAGTTTAAACTTTCCTGGTGATATTTTTTATTTATTTCCCGTAAGTCAACCTAATTATCTCTCTTTAATTGCTCGGCGAGTGATCGATCCCGGCTACCCCGTGGAAATCAATCACTCGTGCGACACTCTTTCGCACATTAAATAGCTGCGCCCATATCGCTAGCATTGTTTATTATCTGTCTTGGGCCATACACCAGGGAGCAACAGACGCACTCGCTGCCTTTTTAGTTGATCTTATGATTGCTTTGGATCAAATTGAATAAAAAATATGTTAATGAATTAGCATTTTATTTTTCTTACCTGTATCAAGTAATTAGCGGACGCCCGCGACTTCGTTGGCCTCATTCAGTGATCCCGCGGGAATATCGAGATAAAAAGTAGCCTATAACCTTTCTCATGAATGTGGCTATCACATACAAAAAGAATTTTAGAAATCGTAGCAGTAGTTTCAGAGATAAAGAGTATGGATATATACATAGATAACACTTGGATTTTTTGAGATTCCCGTAGCTCACATTAATGCGACTAATGCCATAGTAAATAATAGCCATAGATGAATACACTCTGCTATAATATTTCGTTTGTGTCCGCCATGGGTATGGTTTCCATACTAAGGTGCCCAATGACATTTAATTAGATAGGTATAGGTCGGTTCACGAAAGTTGACCACAAATGGCGGCCGTCGCGCATATGTACATTCGTGCACCAATGGCGTGGCTCCATTCTTGACGCATTTAGGGAATGCGTCAAGAACGGAGCCACACCATTGGCATTCCACCCGCGCCTCACCCCGCACCTCCACGGGGACCTAAAAAATGATTTCTGCGCAGTGGTCATCTTTCGTGAACCGACCTATACCTTCTGTGCACCACAGTTACATATTTCTCACACACACAACACCACACGCACACATGCTACGCACTCACATATTTCTTTTTTTTATTTAAAATTTATTTAGCCATGTTACAGTTTAAAATTTACCAATAATTTTTATTAACTCATAATGTTATTTAGTATGACGTTTTCTTAATTTAAATTGTCTTTCGGGATATATACCACGTACCTTTGTTTGGAGTAACCGATATTTCGGCACTGTTGCAAGCGTCAAAGATCAATCATCACGCTGATCGGTCGCGTGCTTACGCAGCCCCGCGCCGCGCCGAACGTGTGCAACACCGCAATATTTACCGCGTTTATAATATAAACGAGAAGAAAACCGCCCGCGGGTGTAGTGGAGTGATCTGTGCAGCTTCAGGACTCTCGAAGACGCCGGCGGCCGCCATCTTGCAAGGTAAGGCGTGCCTCTTATATCCTATAGCCATAAGATCGCCCGTTCACCCCTCTTCTAGGCGATTTACCAGCCATTATACAGTCCACAAGATTAATATTTTTCTATATCACGAAATCGCCTAGTACATATTTCGGTGCAACGTCGAACCATTTTTTTGGTCCGTACGAGCGGATTCATTTGCGTTTATACGTAACCTCGCGTTTATTTCGCGTAGGTATCTTCTAGAAGTACCTACCTAGGTAGTTATAGCACCTAGCTATACTCCTAGTCCATTTACATACCCATTACGTGGTTACTTCCGCACGCTTCCGTAGGTAATATACTTTTATGTAGCTACCTACTAATCTGATATATCTACCCAATTATTATTACTGAAACTATCATAGTTGTCTTGTAAATTCCATATTTCAAGCACCTTTTAATTCCACCGCCTTAAAGTTGTTGCCTACTTACGAATAACTACCGCATAAACACCTACTTAGGTAAAATAATAGGTACTTTAGGTATTCTTATTTTGATTCGGTCTCATTAGCTTATACCTACGTAATCATGGCGCAACAAAAGAAGCCATGCATGTCGGAAGAAAAAGAGGTGACAATCTTGGAAGCTAAACGTAATATTTTATTTGAGCGTATTCAAAACATTTACGAGCGCTCAAAAACTGCCGCTTCTTCCGATATTAATAGGGAATCAT